>VYXB01009529.1:80716-303851 GCA_013397135.1 Pachyramphus minor | reverse complement strand
GAACATCTTAGCTTTTTAAACAGTGGCTGGGCTAGTGAACAAGCATCCTCCCTTCCAAGCCTGGGGCTCCTCATTGTCAATAGTGGGTGTTACTGCCATCAGAGCAAGCCTGGTTATATTGTGGCAATTTATGTTCATGATATCCCTGTCTTGGATAATGACTTATGGAGCCATGGGAATTGGGTTTTTAAATAATACAAGAAGTGTCTGAATTCCAGTTACAGTTTCTGTGTTTTCTTTTAATGTGGCCTCTCTGACTTGTATAGTTCACACCATATTGTATTGAACCACATGGTATGAGGAGATAGAAATGGAGAATGTCAGGGTTTGAATTTAATTAGTGGGTCCAGAAATGTGACTCTTCTAAGGGAACGTCCTCGAACTTCTATTACACTTCTTAAAACCATAGTCTAATGCTTGGCAGTCAGATTTCTTAATGACCATGTAAACAAGGAAAGAAATCTGAATCTGAAGCCTGGAACTCCATGCTGTGATCTTGCTCTTTATATTCATATATGTATATCTTAAAAAAAAAAAAAAAAAAGAAAAAAGACAAACACATAAGTCACATATTAGTGATGGAGAGAACATGGATCCTGTTGAAACTGTTCTGGTGGGGAAATCATGGTTTGGTTGTTCAAAGAGCTGGACTCCAAACATACTCTTACTCTCTCCTAGATTAGGGGTACCAAACAAATTATTTCAGCAATATGACTTCTTGTCTCTTCAGCTATAGCTGAACTTATGAATGGCATGTAATTAAACTAGAAAAAGTTGTGCAAGTGTTGACTTTTTAAACTGCTTCGTGATTATTGGACTATGCACATGTGTAGTAATTCATCTGACTCTACTGTTATGGTGGCTTGTAAGTGGTGTGAAACTATAGCTGTGATGTATAAATTAGGCTTGTTCTTCTGATCCAGACAAAGGTGATATAATCTTATGGATGTCACCTGGAGCAGGGACAGTTCCTTCTGTGAAAGGAAGGCAGAATGGCTAGATACCTTCTTAGCTGATCTCTGAGAAGTCCCATCAGACTGGACAGTGTATGTTGGATGTGGTGCTGTGTCAATATCTCAAACTTCCTTGTGTGTATAAACATGCATATAGCATATCATATGCCTCCTTTGGGTGTTTCTTTAACTGTACTTTGGGGTAGATATGAAAAGGCACAGATGACTGCTTGATTTTAAAACCTTGCCTGAATAGGTTTGCCTGCTGATGCTGAAGGACACTTAAATGGTTCTTTTGTTTTCTGCAGTGGGAAATACCTTAATTTGTCTTTGTTGCATGGCTTCATAGGGAAGAAACACCTTCTCTTTACTGGTCAAATGTCCCTATGCTTTTTACTCAAGGAACCTCAAAACTAGTTTCCAAGCAATGGTGCATGTTTCATGTCCTGCTGGCTGTCTTCTGCACACTTGTAGGGCCTGAGATAGAGTTACCATCTTTTCAGATGTTTCCCTCCAAATTGTGTGCACTCCTGAAAGGAAGTAAACTGAGCTTTTTCTAAGGCCAGTGTATAGGGCAGAGGTAGAAGGGGGGGGGGGCAAATCTGATATTTAATTTATTGAAGTCTTTCTGGTTTTCATCAAGCATCTTTAACTTCATCTCAAATAAGTGTGTTGCACTTACAGTATAGTATTACTCTGTGTTATTTTTCCCATATAAGAGACAGTATTTAAGATATCTCACAAACAGATATATACAAATACACTTGGTAGGGCCTTGTCTAATAATTGGTTTTCTCTTTTCACTGAAAAAGTTGAATAAATTGTCTTCATTATTGTGCCAATAAAAGTTATGACTTGGACATCATTTGAAGTTGAAACTGCTGTCCAGTATTATGACTTAAAAGCAAGGTCATTATAGCATATGTGGTGAATAATTTCCAAAGCCCTTCATCTGGGTTATGAAGCCTCTGGGTCACTGTAACCTGTTTTTTGCTGCAACTGCCATGGAAGAAAACCTTGCTAGACTGAAGTAAAGCTGTAGTATTTCTATACTTCAGAGCAAGATATTCAATCATGTTCCAGCTCTCAGGCTTCAGAACTTGGTTTTTGCTGCAAATACCTATCTTGGCTCCAAAAAATTGTCCTTTAGACCTTAGTTCTAAGAGACCCAGAGTGCAGTTTTATCCCATGAATATTTATCTCTTTCTTTTTTCCTTAGCTGGGGAGGAAAATCTGCATGTAGCAATAGTCACAAATTTATCAGGAGAAAAAAGGAGGTTTACAGTCTCTACAGATGTTGTGTGTGAAGTCTGTAGTTACACAGCTTGTGTTTCTTGCTGAAAATGACTGATTTGTTTAAAGGCATGCTGTAAGCAACCTGCCTGGTCCAACTATCTAAACATTTCTGAGTTGTTTCAGAATAACTGTGAATAGTTGACGTAAGTCTTGTCTGTCAAGTACATAGGCGTCTTTTAAATCTTAACCAAAAAAGCCTTGTGGAGTGACTTAAAAAAATGTATTTCTGCTGCAGAAAAGAAATGTTGTGATTTTAAAGCAGGAATCTGACAGATTTCTTTAAGGTGGAAGGGGGAGGGACTGAGCCAGAGCAGCTCCCTCTGTGCCAAGTTTTGCGTGGATGTGGCTTGAAATGGTCAAGCTATAAACTGTGGCAGCAGTGTTTGCAATGGAAAACCTGACAGACAGTGAAGTATAAGCATAATCCTGAGCAACTCTGCCTCTGCTGCTGCTCTGCTAGCAGGCAGGACAGGTTCTCTTTCCTTGCAGCCCCCGGGAGCTGTGTCTGCAGTGGAGGTGTAGTGGGATGGTGTTTTCAGCTGGGCTGAGTAGGACCAGAGCCATTTCCTTTGCAATTACATAACTGCAGACCAATTTTTAGTATTATAGTACATGTAATACATAAAACAAAGCTATTATGGCTAGTGTAGCTTTTTGAGGACCCAAGGGGATCTCTGGGAAGGGAGGCTGTTCGTCGTTCTTTATCTGGGGTGTGGGACATGTATCACCATAAGGAAGGTCTCTGCTCATCTGGTAGTCCTGGCTTAGGGATCTTGGGACTTTGTGGTTGTCTGGAGAGTGTCAGGATACTAGTGTGTGCCTGGCAATATCCTCTGCTGCCCCATTTGATTTCAATTGTGCTGCTCACTGCCTGCAGTCATGATGTAGGAGGGGGACATGGAGAAGCCACAGCTCTCTTGACTCCTGGGGATGAACTGGCTTTGCTATTGCAAACTCCCTCTTCTTGGATTGAGGGCTTTTTGACTTAGGCTTCTGGCTCTTCATGGGGAACACAGCACCCTTTATTCATAACTGTTGCTTTCCAGGGTTAACTAAGTGGGTTTGTTTGGTACCAAATAGGGCCAAGAGTGCTTTCATGATTAACTACTGCATCTTGGCTAAAGGTGCACTCTTAAAGTGTTCCAGGTAGAAACAGAGAAACATGACTTCTTGCAACTCATGGATCAGTCTTGCATGCTTATATCCCCTCTGCCATGCCTGTTTTTGCAAGTAGCATTGATTTTTAGTCCCCTTTCTTTAGTGTTGTTGGGGCTCTTGTTTTAAATTTTATAAAGATCACTGTTTCTGTCTTGCAACTGCTTTTTGCTGCTCTACCTTTTTCTCTAGATTCTTGTTTTCATGATTCCCTCCTTTTATACACAGGGGGGAGCGTGGCACTGTGTGCACTGCTAGCAAATATGTCTGAGCGTTAGTATTATCTTGCAAAAGCTGGCTGAGCTCCAGTACACTTCTGTTTATTCTAACAGATAAGTTACAATCTAGCACTTTTCTAGGCTTCAAATGTGGCTGTAGCTCTACACCAAATTGCAAATGCAGTTTTCTAGTTTGCTTATGAATTGTCAATAGCTTTGCATCCGCTGGTCAGATGTGTTGCCAGACACAGTACATTTAACTGCCAACATCAAGCTTTATTTCAAGTGCAGTTGTGCATGCTGGCTTTCTTTAAAAGGTGCCTTTTTCCTTTACATAGCTTTTCAAGATATGAAACAGAACTTGATTTCTGTTTGTACATACAGCCCAGCCCTGCTCTGCTGTTTGCTCTGAGCAAGCTATTTCACTTCTCTGTTGCCATTTCCCCCCAGTGTAGCTGTATATTTGAATTTTAAACCTTGTAAGAGACCAGGGTCATGATGATATAACAAGTGAATACTCCCTCATATAGCAGTCCCTTCTCTTGGTAAGTCCTTGAGCTGTGCCTGGAATTTGAGGAGGAGAAACAAACACTTATGTAGGTTAAACACCTTTCCTCTAACACTGTTAGCTTTATCCCAGAGGACATGTTTAGGTGAGTGGCCACCACTAAATACCAGTGATAGCTTGTCTAGCTACTTCTGTATGTACCAGTGCTTGTAACTCTAGCAAGCAGAGCGAAGCTTAAGGAAGGACCACTCCAAGCCTCTTCTTCAAAAACAGAGGTCTGTAGCCTTCAGTGTCCTATTCCGAATGCAGGGCTGCCTTGCCATGTGTCCTGCCTTTCTGGGCCTGTCACCAGCCCAGCAGTGGAGGATACTTGATCCACTTATGATTCAGTTCCTGTCCTGCCACCGTTTTCTGCCCAATGTACGTACTAAGGCAGACAAACACAGGCTGTCTGCGGAGGCAGGGTGGGTGATTTGGAATTTTTGGCTAGGAGTTACTGGAAAGTTGTTTAATGTCATAAAAAACAGTGTTTGTAGAAATTTTCTCTCCAAACAGGGACAATGCTGGCAAAGATGCTTTTCTCCTTCAAATGCTTGCAGCTCAGGGGCTGGAGAAAGGCTTGTCTGGGCAGGCGGAGGTTGAGAGATATTTGTGTTGAGGGTAAGGATGCTCAATGGCAGTCGCTTGTCTCACTGCAGCACTGTCTTTGTCTTCAGACTTTTTTGGAGACAGTGATCAAGGCTAGTTCTTCTCTTGCATTGTTCTGCAACAGTATAAGCAAAGCATCCTGTTGGTGTGTCTAGTTGCAAAGGGTGGGTTTTATTTTAAACTTCAGCTGTCTTGGAAGCTGCTGTCTCTGGAGGGAGCCTGGGTGCCTGGTTTTAAAGTAGTCAATGGAAACAGAGTATTGATAGGATGGACAGGGACGTTTAGACTAATCCAGGCTTTGTACTGGCTTCAGGAAAAGCCTGTGGCAGGCTTAGAACAGAGGGGTAAAACTGGATATGATGACTTGCTTCTAGCCAAGTTTTCGCTGGAAATCAGCTCCTTTCTGGGAATACAGTGCCTGACCAACCCTGCAAACACTGAAAACAGGCACTCCCTTTTCCAGGGGCCTGTTTGCAAAATGTTGAGTTGATGGAGAGAATTTACTCTCACACCAGAAACAGCCAGGTCAGCAGGAGATGAGGAGGAGCCCTCCTTCCTCTTCTCTTGCCCCTGGGAGCCCAAGGGTGGGGTGACACTGTCTAATGACTCTAGCAGATGTACTAAGCTGGAAGCAGCCCTTGACAGCCTACCCTGACCTCTCTGATTGTTTTGTAAGCTGTTTTCTGACCCCCTTTTTCTTGCCTTTTTTCCTAATCTGATTGAATATTTAACTTTGTCTCTGAAACGAAAGGGTAAGGAGGATGGTAGCTACTTTCTTTTTCTGGCTCTTTTACTTTCAGCAGTCAGAGAAATGTTGATATGGCTGAAGTCCTCCTTTGATTGTTCTAGAATTTAATTTGCATTTACTGTGCCCAGAGGGGAATCATACCACAACATTTCTGAATTAGTTCCATCTGAGCCACTGTTCAAGGCTGCCCGTACATAGGTTTGAAGATGATAAACTATTTGGGACTGAAGTTTCTTGACCTATCTTTTGCTTGAGCATCACCACACCAATGTATCAGCTGAGCTGGAATGTCGCTGCATAAAGCAAAATGCTTGAATTACAAATGCCTTATAATATTTATGTTGCTATATTGTGATGTGTAAATGGCTTTCCTCTGCCCCACTTGGTAATTGACATCTGTTTCTATGTTTAAGAGCTTGAAATGTAGTTCCCTGTGTTGGAACCAAAGGAAGGTTGGGTTTTTTTCTGTTTCTTTGTGGTTGTCCTCTATTACTGTGGCAAATGAGGTTGTTCTCTATTGCCACTTCTGAAGTGCCTATTGTTTTGTGACTGTGCAAAGGGATTAAGGTGGGCTCCTGCTTTTCTGCTGGTAATATTCATTCCAACCCTGTGACAAGGGGAGAGAGTGCCCTTAATTGTGCTGTGACATTTCCATCTCTTCTGGGAAGCTCTTCTGCATTTCCGAGACATCCTTGCTTGGTCTTCCCTTGCCCAGCTTTGAATTGAAGTTGGTACTTGCTCTGACTGCTTGATGACAAGCTCATTAAGAACACTTGAAATATGGTAGTCTGTTAACACTCTGCCCTTTGCAGTGCCTGGCTCTGCTGAAGCTTTCCTGGGACACCTCCAGGCTGTTCTGGAGCTCTGCTAGTTAGGGATGTTTTGCTTGTTGGGATGAAGTTGTTGATTGTGGCTTGTGTTATTTGGTCCCACATGAGTTGGGAACAGTTGAATGTCATGCTAAAGTGACCCTCAGTGCATTTATAAAGCCTTGCAAAAGTTAACTAGTAGTGATGTTCCCTCAGGTTCATAATTGAAGTTTTCAGTGTAGTAAGAAACAAATTACTATTTCCTAAGCAACACTGCCTCGTTTCATATCCCTATAGAGGGTAAAGAACAATTAGAAAGTAATAGGGACACAAGATGTCATAGGTTCATATTCCTCTAAAGCATTCTCCTACTTTTTTACCTATCAATCCCTTTTATGTAGTGTTTGCTTTTAACTTGTTTTAAAGAAATATCTCTCCAGACTGATAAAACAACTTGTAGTTTGAAATTACCCCTCTAGAACATATTTTCTCAAATGTTTTCAGCTATAGTGTGTGGTTTGTGTTAATTTTTCTAGTCCTACTTCCATTGTTTTTCTTAATCTTGGGCAACTGGTGTTTTGACAGAGCTAGCTCAGTTATGTGGGGATTTTTTCCATTTTATGGAGACATCTAAAATCCAACCACTTTGACTTTGGCATTCATTTGCCTTTTTTTAGCTGATGTCATGCCTCTGTGGGACAACTCTCCCACACCCCCAAATTCCTCAATGCTTGGGAGAAGGGTGATTGCTGTGAATAAGAAGTTTCCAGATATATTAAATATTTACCTTCAGGGCTGAGTTTTTCCATGCTGTCATCTAAGCATCCCACTAAAGTAAACAGATTCCCTTTTTAAACTTCCCTCCACCTGGCTTGATATGGAACAAAATACTACCCATTTAACTGTAGTTATATCTCCAGTCTCTCTGTAGATTAGGGAACATCTACATTTCTCTAATCTCTCAAGAAATAGGAATGGGAGCCCAGTGAGAAGAATACCCCTCACAAAACCTGGTGGAGCAAGCTCACTTGCCGGGGCAAAGCCTTCACACAGGCAGGACAGAAAGAGGTTCCATATGGTTGCCTGGTCAGCATGTAAGAATCCTTTTCTTGTTTTCAAACCACAAGAAATGTAGTTCGAAGGAGGGGTGGGGTGGGGGGAAAAACGATGTGAACTCTTGCAAAGATTGCTTCTTATCTGCATCTGTTTTGGTTTTCCCATATCTGAGGCACTGAGACCCTTAAGACCCCCTCTAGTAGCAGGAGAGGGACCAAGCCTATCTGGACTTCATATTGCTACTTGTAGGCATGAAAGCTGTTCCAGGACTTCTGTGACTACCCTATTAGTCTGTCTGCTGGGGACGAGGTGGGATGTGACCACCAAAACCACAGACTTGAAGACTTAGTTGTGTGTAAAGGCAATTTGGCCTCAGAGGAACAGGGCACATCATAAGCACAGAGAAGCTCAGGTGCAAGCACTGCTACCTCTAAGTTTGTCATGTGCCATATAACACATCCAGGTATTCCTGAACAGTAGGATTTCTACCAGACCTCTGAGAACTTCAATTCTGAAATTTCCAGCTGCCTGAAAGTTTCTTCCTCTTTCTCTTCTCATTCAATCCTATGTGCTGAGACTTTATGCTTAGGCAGATAGTTAAATTCTCTGTTTCTACTGCATACCCTGTTTGGAGCCCAGGATGGCAAGCTGGAAAGGAAAAAAAATTGACACAGCATTCCCTAGTTGGAACCTTTACTCATTACCTCCTCTGTTTATGCAGTCACTGCCAGTTTTGAGACCCTGAAACCTGCCCCAAGAAAATGTTTCCAAGGAAAATCTGCTTTTCATATTAGAATACATAAACTTTGTAATGATGGAGTGTGCTATATCAGCCAAATAGGTCACCAGCTCAGCACTTCTGCAAGAAACTACCTGGGGCCAAGAAGATACAAGTATATTGTTGAGGCCTTCCAAATGAGTCCCATAGTTACCCTGTGAGCTACATTCCTTCAGATGTGACTGCTTTTAAAAAAACAACTAACTAGAAAAAAACATTTAAAAAGCAATTACTTAAAATTATTTCAGGGTTTTTGTTATGTTAAAGTTTCTTTTAAGAAAGCAAGTCAGTGAAATGGCTTTAAATAAGCCCCCAAAATACTAAACTTAACACATAATGACTGACATTTTCTGCCCTATGTTCTAGTTAATCAAGACAGCAATTATACACAAAGACTTTGCCTCTTGTGGTGATTTTCAGGCCTGTTTTTCAAAGTAAGCAAAAGACTGATGGTGCAGTTTTGTTGTGTCAGATGAGGACAAGATTAATAATGGGTGGAAGGGATTTTTTTTTTTCCCAAGCTGCACAGCAAATAAGCAGTTCCAATAATACTTTGGCAGCAAAATGGAAGCTGTAATCATTAGCAGACGTGTTTCAGTTATGACCAGCAACATAACCCCATGCTTTTGGTTTTCATGTTAAAAAGAGTTCAGTTTCCCCACAAACCAGTTTCTTGTCCATCTTCAGATATAGCAAAACCTATAGAAGTAATTGCCTTGCTTCAGAGTTTCATAACACAATCAGATTTAGGGTGCGGCTTAACAAAGGGGTGTATGTTGGCTTTTCCCATCCACCCCTCGAGCTGGGACATCAGATTTCCCAGCACTCTTGATGGAGAATTTAGTTATTTTTGTGGTAGAAAGATGTTGGATTAACTGAAAGAGTTCTGGAAGAGGTGAGGGATGAGATGGGCTCTCTTGGATCTCTCTGTTACTGGCTGGCTTCTCATTCCTATTTTTATTGGCCAGTTCAGTCTTTTGTATCTTGATACTGTGTGACTTCATTTGAAAGTTTCACGTGCAATGGGACATTACTTTATTTCAAATGAAACTGAACTGCAGTTTTATTGGCAACATAGTCAAACTTCAGCTTGGTGATCACGGCAAGTATTTCCAAGACCTCACTTGAGCCTGTATCTCTTATTTCTCCCTGCAATGTGAATGTGTTGGAAAGCCCTAACCTGTTACTTCGAAAAGTTGTTATAATTCTGTTTGCAGCACCACCTCCTGCTTATCTCTTCCTCTCTGCCATCACACATACACACCCTCTCTGGTATGCTGGTGAGATGGGATTTAATGCAAGTCTGTCTCCCAGTGGCTGGAGCACACGGGCAATGCTGGGTGCACTTGCGCTGCAGACACCTTTGCTTTGTTTGCCTTGCTCCTGTATTAATGCAGCTGCCATATGTTTGCTTAAGAATCCCAGACTGGTTTGAAACTTGGATAAAAGAGAAAGTAAGTTGCTGGTTTTGCATGATTAGCAGCAGCTTGACTAGCTAGACTAATGCTGGCAGGCACACATCTGTGCTGACGAGTGTAAGATAGCACCTTCATGATTTGATGTCCAGGTGTTGGGGCACTGTGCTGGCTTTCAAACAGTGACCATATGTGCAGGTGAAATGTATCCTTAAAGGATGAGAACTCTTAGGGACCAAACCTGGCAGTTGGAATAACAAATTTCAGTGTGCTGAAACTGGAATGAAGCTGAAGAAGCCCTGAACACAATCCCTTCTCAAACAGGATGGAGGTGATGGCAGTCTATAGGGTAAATTTCCATGCAGTGGTGATCCTAAGACTGGAAGAAGAGCATTTTGTATTAAACCTGAGTCATTGACTTGCACACTGGTAAATTAAAAAATAGCACTTTAATCTCCCTTTTATAGCATTTGGATGTTATTGGAGGACTCCCTCCCTGCATGAGGAGAAACAGAGCTGCTTAGAGAGACTTGAGCCATTTGTCTTACCAAGTATAGCTGGAGATTCAGGATGGGTAAAGTGAACCTGGGAAGGTCCATCACTGACCATTTGAAACCCTAGGATTAAACTCAAAGCCAGTTTATTCAGTGTCTTGGAAACCACTTTGAAGAATCTGCATTTCTGAGTGTTGCCAAGGGGAAGACTGCGCACATTGACTCAAGGTGAAGCTTGCTTCTGTGCTTGAAAACAGGACCAGGAGTCCAACAGACAGTTTCTTTGAGGTTTTGTTCTTAATCTTGACTAAAATTCTTTACCATTATCAAGAAGGATGCTCTCTGCAAAGTATGAAGAACCAAAATTACAAGACGTCTATATGCTCAAGATGAGCTTGCAAATTGTTCCCTTGTTTCAAGTAGACCTCTGTGAACAAGAATGTCCTTGAATAAATGTAAGGTTAACAGAAATGGGATGCTATTTTCATTGCCAGGCAAATGGGACAACTGAGTCCTATAGAAAATGCCTCTTTCATTCCTCCTGAGCACAGCAAGCAGAACTGGTTCCTGTACCAGCTACAAGTTAAATTACACACTGATCATTCCAGATGTCTGTATTTTTAGAGCTGACTATACACTTCCTGGACTGTTAGCCTGTTGGTTTTTAAAATAAGAAGTGAGCTTTTGGGGTTGGCATGTGAACCTTTCCACTCAACTGAGAACTGGGAAGTTAAGTATCTCTTTTACAGAAGTATCCAGGTTTGAGAGCCAGCCACATGAAAGGGTGTTGCGTTCCCTATGCCACCCCAGAGTCTCCCTTGCAAACAATCCTAGACAGAAACCAACATCCCACAAGAAGGACACTGTCTGCAGCATTTAGCATATTGGAGACCTAATGGTTCTGGGGATGGTGTGCAAGATCCTTGATGACACTGGATTTAAATTTAGCTCTGGTTACCAAGAATTGTTGTGCAGAGACATTTGATGGAAAACGCTGGTGGTTTCAGAGAAACTCCTATTATAGATGAGACGTAGCCACCCTTTGTAATGCTGTGACAGATGCCAGCGTTGGGACCTCCTTGCATGCTGCCCTTGAGTTGCACAAGAGCCTTTTTTCCTCCAATTAATGAGCAAACCCAACAGAAGCTGAGTGCCTGGGCATGCACTTGCCCTTGACAAGTGTGTCTTGGGGGCATTGCAGCAACAGCATTAGAAATAGTGACTGGGCCAAATTCATCTGCAACTTATTGATGGCTGCAGGCTGCCAGATGGGCTCCTCTGGCTTCTGTAGACAAACAGAGCCAGATCCTTGATACGGCAGGAAAACCATCTGCTACAACTGAAATTTGCCTAAACCAGTAATACTTCTCCATATTCCCAAATCATACAATCCTTCCTCTATTTCTTCTTTGTCTCTTGTTTAAGCAGACTCCGAGTGGACCATTTGACTGACCTCAGGTAAATCTAGTGGAAATTTAAGTGTATGTAGGAGGGAAGACCTGCAAAGAGGATAGCTGAGTGCAGGTAGAGACTAGCAAGTTCCTTCTTGAGTATCATGTATTCTTCTGTGTTTCTAGTTCCTTTTCACTGATCTCCTATACCTTCTGTGGAGAATCCCATATGATCAATACTTTTTGGTCTTTTGTGCAAGCTAAATCCTCTGCTAATTTGTCCTGTCAGGCACACATTCTGATCTAAGGAAATATAACACAGCACATTCCTCAGTTTAAGGAAATCAAAATCCTGTGTTTCTGTGGGACTGAAGTTTTACCTCGACAATGTGATGCTGAGACATTTTTCTGTAACCATCCTAAAGCTGTGCCTTCATCAGGTCTTGGTGGGTGGACTAGAAATGCACTTATAAGGTAGAGCTCTGGAGTCAGACCATCCACTGGTACTTAGTGTTTTTCTTGCAAGTGAGTTGGCAGGAAAGAGCCTCAATTGCTGTAGTTGAGCCTGACCTAGATTGGTAAAAACAGCCATCACTTAATAAAGCAGATTTCACAGCTGTAGTCACCCATGTTTAACTGGGGCTGTGACTGAGGTCAGAACTGCTTATCTTGGGCTTCTGAAGCTGAACAATACCTCTTTCTGGGAGAAAGTGAACTAGTATAGGCAAGTGCTGCCAAGTGCTCACCTATGACCACCTCTCACACTTGAGACAGACTGCTTCTGTCAGTGATACAACAAATAACCATAGAAAGGATGGCAGAAGACAGGACAAAGTAAAGTAACTTGTGAGCTTTTATTTTGGTGCTACATACTCCTTTGGAACGTATCTGTAACCTTAGCAATATCCGATTTGTAACAAGTCTTTTGCATGTTTTTGGAGAGTGAAGAGAGAAAATCCGTTATGAGCAAGCCACTGTTTTCTTCCTTTTGAGAATTTAATGTGGGATAAAAAAAGAAAGATATAGGAGTGATTCATCCCACAGGCTGTAGTGTTAATCCCATGAAGTTTATGTGCGCAGCCTGTGGCCAGCATCCTTGAAAATGGTCCAGGTGCAGTAGTTATGGGAGGTGCCTTGTGGCCTGAAAGGCAAAGGAACGTTAAAATGAGTTTTTCTTAACGTCTACAACTCAAATGTGTCTCTGTCATGCCCTTTTCTGTATTCCTTAATTTTTACCTCCTGTGGTCTCTGCCATCTGTGCTTGCTTCTAGCGTGGAGGAGAAAAATGAGTTGCCTTACTGGTCATGTTTTCCATCCATCTTTCTCTGCTCTTTTGCTGCTTTCCATTCAGGGATGCCAACACTGAGGCAGCAATCAACTGATTGGACAGTTTTGCCAGTGAGTGAGTCTGAATATCAACTTTGTTCAATTCAACAAGTAGCTCCTGATCATTCTAGTTCTTATAACTGGGTGCCTAACAGGGCATGATATTTGAGTTCACCTCTCCATCTCTAAGTATGGGCCATATAGGTTTTTTGTTTAGTTGGATGTGTACAGCTTCATAATCTTCCCTGAAATGACCGAGCTGTGCCTCCTGTCCCATTGTACTGTCATGGCACGTGGTGACCCACGCAGTTCAAAGCCAGTGGGCAACACAGGTGGACTGAGCTCGGTTTGACAGCTCATGAAATTCATAATGCAGCGGTAGCCAGGAAGATCCTGAGTGCGTAGGAGGCTGACCACTGTTACACAGTTATCCTGTTTTGTTTGGTTGGTTTCTCTGCTGTCCAGGGCCAGAGAACTTGGAAGGGATGCTGGCAGAAGTGAAACCTTCTCACAAGACTTCTACTCTGTGTTTGGAGTGGTGAAGTCACATTGTGAAGTCTAAATCCATAGCGGAATTTGATGTTGATTTAAGGGGTCCAAGAACCATGATAGAAAAATTATTTAAAAAATAAAAATATAAGGTGTTTACTAGTCAGGGACTGTCAAGACACTACAGGAGTCTTTTGAGCAGGTGCTTTCAATTTGTATTTGGATGTTTGTCTGTCCTCTTCTATTTCAAAGCCAGTAGTATTTTGTTGGTGGGATTTTGCCCCAAAGTGTTCGGAAATTACCATTTGCAGGCTGGTAGGAGGGAATCGAGAAGCAGAGGACTTTACTGTGTGACCAAGTAGGGGCTGAAAAACTGGCAGCAGTGCAACATCGTCATTTCTGCTCAAGACTGGTTTCTGAATAGGTGGCAGCTGCTCTGGAAAATCCAAGTGCAGTTTATCATGAGGAGCAGGTTTGGGATGAGGTGGTGGCAGAATACCCAGCCTCCCTTTAAAGAAAAAGGAGTTTTCAAGCTCTCAAGTTGTCACAAAGTTGTCATTTCCCAAAACCACATCTCTTCTGTGCAGGAGAAGGGCCTTGGTGGGCGGCAGTGGTGTGAATATGATCAGTGTGTGCTTGAGTTTACTCTGCACTGCGTTTTATAGTCAATTTTGCTGATAATTCTCACTCTTCTATCAGCTTTCTATAGCATTCAAAGGAATAAACTGTAAATGTCATATGGCTCCTGAACTACACTTAAACAATTACACATGGGTTCAAGATGACAGATTAGGTTTCCAATCCAGACTTTCCCAAAATAGGAATGTGGGCTGTGTTCTGTCTAGTGTTTTGTTTTGGATAAGAGGCTTTTGGTTAGTGTCAGTCTTGGAGAGAGGAAAACTGTAAGATGTCACAGGATCGCAGATGATCTTTGTAGAGTGGCTATGGCCAAAGACACTGGAATGTTTGGTTTCTGCTGAATTTGAGTGACTTCTCAATCATGTGATGGCAGCATCAGGGTTTCCTGGCTATAAAAATGGATAGTAAGCTAAAGCTTATGTGTCCTAATAGTAATTTGCAGAAACAAATAACATTTCCCAAGGTGCATACTGAGATTGGAAAATTAACTTGTGGCCGTCTTTCAGCTTCCAAATCCCTACTGAAAAACTGAATTTCCATTGGCGTTTTGAGGATGCAACCATCCTCTCTCCTACCAGCTTCCTTTTGCTTTTCACAGCATTTCTACTGCTTTAGACCATAGTAATCCATCTTGAAAATCATCATGGATTTGATGCCTTCCTGTGGAATATGGCAATATACTTGTTTGTGTCCTTAGTCCCCAAGACTGGCTGAACAGCCTGATGGCTGTTTGGGCAGGAGCAGTACAGGCACAGATTGGGTCTCTCTGTAGGGAAGGGAAGTAGCCCCTTCCCCCTGAAGCTAAATGATCAGAAGTGTGTCCCCTCATGGAGGGAAGTTTGCTATGAAGTGACTTTCTTCCTGTGGCATGTACCCAAACCACTGTGGAAAATCCAGGCATTTTTTACTGCTGACTTTGGCATGCCAAGAGTGAAATTCTTTGAGGTCAGAATCTTCCTCTTCCTCCCTGTCCTCTTCAAAGACTGCAAAATTTAGAAAAAAAAAAACCACCCAAAACCAGACCCGTGAATGGGGATAGGTATTATTTCTGGTTCCTGTCCTGTAACTAGGATATATCATTTCATAAAACAAAATAGTCTTTCTCCCCACCCATTCCATATTACTCTCTATTCCCTCAAAAATCTGATTGCTTGAGGTAATGGCTTGTGGCTGAAATTTCCCTTGTATGACAAGCTGGGCTCAAGTTATTCTTCCATGATGAAGCTCCCCAAAAAAGGGTGAGTAGCTGTGTGCTGGCACCCCCCTCACAGCTACAGCTCTGAATCCAAGGAGCAAGTGGGCAGTACCTCAGCTGGATGATCTGCCTGCAGCAAGTATGGCTTGAGCAACAATCTCCCGTCTTCAGCCTTGCAGAGGCTGTGGTTATGCTGTTGGACTACACAGCCAGAGAAAAAGCAAGATCCTAATGGAAAACTTCTTGGAAGACTGAAATTACTTCTGCACATCTGTCCTCCTTTGGAGAAGGTATTACGTGCTGAAGTCATGAAATATTGGAGGAGGGTAAAGTGCTCTCTGCTCTCCAAAGGTCCAAGAGCTTCTAAGTGAATGTACATGGGTCAGCTGTGAATTGCAGAGTTTGAGGAGACAAGTACCATGTTCTCCATCTGTGCAGAGAGCACAGGAGGATGACTTTGCCAAAGACAGTAAGTTGATACCTACTGACCAGGAGTTGATAGCACTGCCCAGCCTCATCTAATTTCATATTAATGTGAAAAACAAAGATTTATTCAGACTCAGTGTGCCTGGTCTCACAGAACGAAGTGGTGCATGAAGACATTTAATACAGTGTACAGCTCTCTGTAGTGCAAGTTTCTGTGCACTTCCAATTAATTTATTGTTGTAGATGTTATGTACCCATTTGGAATCCCCCTCTGTTCATATTTAAAATTTGATTGTGTTGTTAAAACACTGAGAACTTCAGGGGTTTTGGGGAGGGTTTTTGTACTGACTAGCCTAGCTTTGATGTACTTGCCAAACATCTGTGTGCTTTCTATATATTTTCCCTCTGCTTTCAGAAAAAGAGTGGTTGCATTTCTTTGTGGATGAAATACTTTGCTAGGAATGGCTGTAAATCTGAAGAGTCGAAAATTGTCAAGTGAGCTCATAGACAATAGTAACAGAGAATAAGGAATTAAACCTGGTATGCAGTCTGGAAAAATTAAAATTTTTCAGATTTTTTTTTTTTGTCCTCTACTGTCATGGAGATATCTAGAAATTGAAAATCCAGCAAAGCTTCTGATTTGGAAACTTGAAACCACTGCAAAGTGTTAATGTAGTGAGAGTAGCACAGGGTGGACTGGAAGGTGCTGGAGTCAGACTGTGCTACATGGACAAGAGTTCCCTGCTCTTAGAGGTGCCTGTTCTCTTCTTAAATCTTCTGTGCCCCATCAAATAACCTCTGATTTACATAAGCAGTGATGTAACTTGTACTAACTAATGTTAAACTGGACATTCAGGGGAAAGTTTTACTGCTAAATCCATCAAAAAGCTATGATGTATAAACCCAACAACCTGGTACATTTCATTTGGGTTTGGCCCTTCTACTTTGATTCAGTGTAAATTTTCGTACCTTCTTTGTGGGCCAATTATAAACTGACTAAAAAAGTGCTGATATTTAATGAAATGGGTAATAAGAGAACTCCATGTCGTATTTTCTTATTAGATGATACCATCACTGTAATAGCAATTTATAATATTTCTGTTCCCTTAAAAAACCCAACCAAATCTTTTAAAAAGAAACTTAAAACCACAAAAAAAATCTCTTGAAAAATGGGCTATTTGCTTCCCTGTGTCTCTGGAGAGCACAGACTCTCTAGGGAGTTACTGTAGCAAAAGCTTGATTCCAGAGGCACAATATGACAGAAATATTGGACTTTGAGGCAGGAACTGGACTTGAACATACAGTTGTATCTGTGGATTTAGTAGATTCCTTAGGATGCTTGTGACACTGACGACCAAGGGGTGTCTTTGCTTGCAGCTGGCTTTTTGTAAATCCAGCTTCTTATTGAGCATTTAATCGTGATTCAGAGTAAGGATGCTTTTGACATGTTTTCCACATTGGGATTTAGATAATCTGAGTGAGAATATCTGCCCATCAGGGCTGTTTCACAAATCTTATTCCCAGGGATCTCCATCTGCCAGCTTGGGGAGCTGCTGGAAATGCTGTATCAGCACTCCAGAGGTGTGTCACCAGTTCTTGCAGCGATGCTCAACAAGCATCAGCTCAGCCAAGGAATGTGCCTTTAATATAACCAGGGTGCCCCAGATGTATTTCATGTATTGGTACAAAGAAGAGCTGTCTAATCTGCTCTGAGTCTCTCCAGCCACACGTTTGTTTGGCTTGGACGCCGTCAACCCTCCTCTCAGAGCTGGAGTGTGTGTTGGCAGCAGGGAATTGCTGTCACAAAATAACTTCAAGCACAGAGGAGTCGAACCAAAGTTCATTTTGTTCCTTTTCTTCAAACTTACAGCTTGCTTGAGTGGGCAAGGGGTGTGTCAGCTGCTTTTCTCTTTAATCAATACCTCATCTCTTTCGTAAGAAGTCTTTTGCTATATCTGAATGAAATGCCATGCTCCTGAGACTTCTGGCTCTGGTTAAAGACAGGCATCTCACTTGCAAAGTAGGGTTTTTGATTGATCTTGTTTTAAATTAGATAGCTACAGGCACAGAAACAATGATCTGGGGGTCACTTTGCTCACTCTTCTGCATATTTATTTCTGTTTTAAAAATAAAGGAAAATCACTGAAGTGGTTTGCCCTAATGATACTTCTCAGAAGCTAAAGATCAAAAGTATTCTTAAGACCTAGTGCAGCACTTCACTGTACAGCAATGAGACATATGCCCTAAGGTAGGCTAGCAGTGCTTGAAGGCAGGACTCTTGGGGTCCTTGATGCTTGACTTCTCTTGCTGCTTGTTAAGTTCACAACTGGATAGGATTACCAACATTTTGTCAAAGGTACAGTGGCTTTAAGCAGCAGATATAAAATCTCTTGAACTCCAGCAAGAAAACAGTCCCTGACCTTAGCTCAGTGTTTAGGCTGGGCAGGTGAGGTATATTTTAAATTTCTTTGGGCCGGAAATGAGCTTTGTAATTTCTTTACCAATTCCTAGGATTCTTACCAATTACAAAGGACTCATCTCACTTTTTTTTTCTTCTTCTTTCTTACTTGCCATGCAATACCTATGTCCTTTGCACATCCTCACTGAATTTGGAGAGGAAGTAAATACAGCGGTCTTACTTTGCTGTATTGAAGCCTGTGTCCCTAGCTGATTTCTAGGACCTCATCTGGAGAAGCTGCTTTTTTTTGTTGGCTCTGGCTCAGAATCTGAAAATTGAGCTGAGAATAAATAAGCAAATAGACTCATCAAAAGGCCTGAGACGTAACTGGAAGGAAAAAGCAAGGGAGGGTGGAGGTGACAGTGTAAAAGCTGTAATGACTTAAAGGCCTGATAGCACCATGATGAAGCAGCATGTGGCTCCTTTCAGATGGGGGTTTTATCTCTTAAAGATGGTGCTCATTGCTTGGCTCTGCTCTTCAGTTGAGCAAAGTGCTAAAGCCTACACTTGACTAGAACAGGGGGTTTGGGGAGTTTCACAATTTTCATACTAAATACCTTTATTGAATAGGAGACTGCAGCCTACTCAGTTAATCCAAGTCCCAAAAAAGTTTCTTGTTTTTATAAATAAGTAAATTGCTGTGTGAACCCTTTTTACAATTGCAAAAGTAGAGATGGAAATAGCAAGAACAATGAGTAACTCCATTCCTTTGTGCTGATGGGGAGGTGTGCTGGAAAAGACCAGAACTGCCTCTGGACGGAGGATGGGTTAGAAACAAAGAGACAGCCTCTGCTTGAAGATAGATTCAGCTTCTGCTGCCTCTCATGTTGTAGAGACCTGGTCTGCTGATAGAGAGGCAAAAGTGGCAAGAAAGTGAAATCAAGTGGTTGATGGTTTTGCCCATCCTATTTTCTATGGAAAAGAGATACCAAGAAGAAAAGGAATGTGGGTGTGAGTTTTCTGCATCTTCTGGGGTAAGGAGCAGGGAGACAGCTCCTGGAAGTAAGTCATAGCCATACTGACATCTGTAAACCACATCAGCAAATGTGTCAAATGTCATACTGACATTTACACTGGTTACTGTAATGATCTTCTCCTTAGAGCTCACAACTTAAAAAAAAAAACCTCTTAATCGCTTTTTGAGGTGGGAAGGTGTTCTTGAAGGTCCTTCTGTCACACCTCATTCATTGCATTCAAGTAGAAGCAGATCACATCCTCTCATAGATTTAGATATTCTCAGGCCTTAAGAGTATATGAAAATACAGATTTGTGTTTACTCAAACTAGAAAGCGGGTCTTGAAGACAAACCATACTCTGAAATTTCAGCAGTTGTGGTGCTCAAGCCTTTGCTCCTCTAATCTTGCTGATGTGAAAGGCTGGCAGAAATATCTGAGATTTTCTCCTAATCATCTTTAAGTTTTTCTTCTGACTCCTGGAAGGTGTTTCCAAGGTAACTGTTAAGACTGAAGTAGCAGAGAAAAATTGGAAAAAAGGAATTGAAATCTAATTAGACAAATGTTACAAGGTTGGATCTTTACACCTTCCCCTTACATAAAGCTTCAAGTATCTTGGGAAACAGGTCTGTATAATTCTTCAGATATTGATGGTCAGTGACTGTGTTTCTGGAATAGACTCCATATGTAACTCCATATGTAGACTCCTGTGCCTTCAGGTATGGGGAAAAAAAAAGGCATGTTCTTCAGAATGAGTGGCCCAGTAAAGGTCAGTGTTGGTTAGGCAGGTGATGTAGCATTAATGGCCTGTGAGATGCAAGAGGACAGACCAGATGCTGAATCTCTTTTGAATCCTCAATTTTCTTCAGTTTCATGTGTGGTCTAGCAAGTAGGTGCACTAGCTTAGTGTCGAGATAGGACATGCTGGCAGATGACCAACAACTCTAACCTTGTGTAGGACAAAGAATTAATCCTTAATTTTAGCACCATGTAAAGCTGCCTTCCAAATTTTATTAAAACAGTTCCTATTATTGTTTGGCATCTGGATGAACTCAGTCATTAGCAGGGCAGATTGGAAGGCTACGTGTGTTGGTACTAGGCAACCCCACTCACTTGTATTAGCAATTGGTGACAAATAGGTCAGCTGAAGAAAGCATGATCTCCATGAAAATGGCTTTACACCTGATGTTAAGAGTCTGTGCATAAAGTGGAAGTGATTGTTGTCCTTCCCAAAAATGTGTGGTCTTGGTTACCTTCTGCAGGTTGTATTGCATGGGGTTTGGGAGTCTGAGAACATGGTGGGGGTGTGTGTCAAACAGCCCATGCAAACAAGGGAGGGGGGTAAACGTCCCTGAAATGCAATGGGAAAACCTGTTCCCCAGTAGGGATTTAATGGCTACAGGAATATGCACTTTTCTTTCTAGCCAGGTTGTGTTCTTTCCACTCCATAATCCTTGCCTACAGCCCTGGGGAGGGAAGTGTGCCAAGGAAACTTCAGTTTATTAGTAATCCTAAAATGTGCTAGTAATCTACTTGCTCTTGCTGGAGGTGCAGTGCTGCATATACTTCACGTTAGTATTGCCATGAACTTCAACTCCCTTTACAAATGCACATGTAATCACTAAATGGGATGTTTTGGAATAAATTTTCAGGCCATACAAGCTTTTGTTAAACCGTAGCATTCCAATATCATAATTAGTATGTCAGCAAACAGACCTATCCAAAGACTTATTTACTATCTGGCTGTTTGACACTGCAAGAGCCATGCTTCTGTGATCTGTTTTTTATGGCAGTGCCTAAGGCCCAACTGAAATCAGGGTCCTGTTGTGCTAGACACTTAGGCCCTGTCTCCAGAGAATGGAAGTCTACATAGGGAACAGACAAAGGAAACGCTGTTCAGATCTGGGTGGTGGAGGAGGGGAAGGGAAGTAACTAAGGCTTTGGAAACGGAGGAGGGAAAATCTCCCATGAAAAGAATTGGTATGGTTCTCAGTTCTCTAACAGTGAGCCCCCAGCTCCGTCTTCTTTGCAGTGAACATGCAGCTTCTGTGCTCCATCACTGAGCTTTCCTAAAATAAGAAGGGGAGATCAATGTATTTTGAGAGAAGGGGAAAGAAAATAAAAATAAAACCACAAAAACAAACAAACCCAAACCAAACCAACCAACCAAAAAAAAAACAAACAAAACCCAAACCAACCAACCAAACAAACAAAAAACAAACAAAAAACAGCAGCCCAACAAAAAAGTCCATCAATCTGCCAAAAGTGACATCCTGAAAAGTACAAGGCTGCAAAATCCCTGAACTGAAGGTTTTCTGTTGAAGGTTTTCAGAGTGACTCAGGCATAGCAGGAAATACATGAACATGTAGCACTTGCAGCAGGCTCTGGCCAGGGGTAGTTAAAGGCAGTCCAGCATTTCCTCTTTTGGTAGACTTGTACTTGGGAGAGGGAAAGGTTTAATCTAGCATGCACTCACAGGGTAAGCTTAAGTGACTCCCTGTTGAAAAGATAAACACTGTGCCTCTAGATCATCTGTCTAACAGGTTTAGGTAATCCTGTACTGTGCTCCTTATTTATTTTAAATGGTGCTGTATTGCATAATGCATGTGTGTTTGTAATGGAGGGTCTGCAAATCTGAGCTTTTTGCTCAAGGACAGCATTACTCTTGCCCTTGTTTCATGGTTGATTTATTTCTAATGGAAAGAAATAAGCCTCACAATGATCTATTTGTCTTCTCTCAGCTCTGTGAAATGTATGGGGATTGACAGCTCTTCTGTATCTCACATCATTAATTTGCCTTGCTAACCTCTATTTAGCATCAAAAGATCAGCTTTCCTGATTATTGCCAGCAAATTTGTGTTTAGTGCCTGCTCTGTCTCTGTTTAAGCTTTCAGAGACAGAGTCAGAAAATGAAAATGTTTATGTTTTGGGACTTTGACTTATTGTGCACTTAGCAGTACCTTCCTGGAGGCAGAGCAGCATCTGAGGCTGCTGCAATGCAACCTTTCTCTATAGAGAAGGTGTTAATAGAAATGTTACTCTTGATGTTTGCGAAGTGCAAGGCTCACTCAGTGAGGTGTTCGTAGTCTCTCAAGGCAGTGATTCTCTGCTCTGAGTCTAGACTGCCTTTCCAGTCTGTAAGAAGCAAACAAAGGCTAAATATCAGCCTTTAAACTGAACATCCCAGATGAGGCAACCAAGGAAGCTGCAAGGAAAACACATACTTACTACCATGTAGTGAAAGCCCTGCAAAGGTGCTTGAGCAAAGTGTGTAGACTTTGTATTCAGAGGCTAAGCCAGAGTGAGTAGAAACAAATGCTTAGTTACTTGGCCATTTGCAGAGTAGTGGTCTTTTGCTGGGGGAGGGAAGAGAAATGGGTATCTTACCAGAGCTTTTTGACTCAGTAACTTTCCTGTATTCACCTTCTTTTCCTCTGCTGCAATGCACCTTTTTGTTAGAGCTGATGGAACAGATACCCCAGTAATTCCTGCTTGCTTTTTCAAAATCTGCATGGATGATCTCATATATCCCTTTCATAAAGGTCAATGTCTCCTGTTTCACCTGCATAGGCTGTCCTCATTGTCTGGGTCTTCATGATGAATAAAGAGAAAAGACAAATATTTTTCTCTTCTTTTAATTTTCTGTAATTTACTCCAAATATGCTTCAGCATGAAGCTCTGTAATCATGCTGAACAGGATATAGTAACAAGTCTAAGTTTCTACATTTTAGAGAAGCCTGGAGAAACCCTTTATAAAATACTGAATTGGGTTTGTAATCTCTTCTTGGGAGTGCCAGTGATACTATTACCCATGTATGTCCTTGTTCAGTACAATGAAGGTCACTAATTGGCAGCCTGCTAATGCACTGGCTGCTCTTGTAGCAGGCTATTCATCACTCTGGTACTCATTTCCGAAGCTGTCATTTCCTGCAGCCATGTGCAGGCAGGTCTTTCAGGCTCAACTCCCAGGGTCACTGCAGAAACGCAGCTTGAATGGAGCTCAGGAGAAAGGCAATGAAACGGTGTCAGAGAGCAGCGCATTCGATTTGGCTTACATCACTGTTTGTGATAACATACCATCTGGGCTACAATCTCACCAGATCTAGCTCATAAATAGAGCTGGACAAAAGTTGTATTTGGACAGCAGAGCTTCAAGGAACAGCCAGGATATGGAAATGGTCATTTGTGAGATAGCTGAGTGCTGCAGAGCTGCGCTGCACACTCTGCTGGGCACCAGCAAACCAAGGTGTCTGTTCCTTTAGCAGGAATACTGTGGTTCAGAAGGATCCCACAAAAGCTGTTTGTAAAAGGCAGCATTTTTAATCTGGTGACTCAGCTCTGCTTCAGACTGAACCAATATCCCTGTTTGGTTGCTTTATCCTAAGATTTCTGCTGGATATGCTGTAGCCTTTGTTCATTGCTTTAAGCCTTTGTGTAGTGTTGCTCGGTTCTGTCCTGACATAAGAGAAGTGTGCCTCAGATGTGTTTTCAAATGAAATATGGAATTCCTGTATGACTTTGACTCTAGCACCTGCAGTGCTGTTTGGTACTCTGCTAGGTTTCGTTTCTACTCCTCAGAGTCTGTTTTTCCTGATTCTGTGTGGTTTTGAGGATTTCTCAGTAAGCAACTGACACCGTGTTCTCTATAGACTTCAGAATAAGAAATTAAAACAAAAGTGACTTTTGTCAATCTGTACAGGAAGTAAATATTGGCCATTCTCTTCTGCCTGTGAAGACCATTTCCTATCAGCTGGGGCTGGGGGTCTGTAACTTTTTAAACCACTAGGAAGTAATTTGTAATCTTTGGACAAGATTACGATGAGGCCCATTTGAAAGCTTATTCATGTTTTCCTAAAGAAAGCTTGGACAGAAAATGTGTTTGCTTTAAGATTAAGTCCTGTGAATGTAAAGGAAATTACTTGTGAGCTGGACTCGTACGCCCCGTTGGCTGACCACAGAAAACACAACCCCACAACTGGTCGTGACTAATAGAGCCTCTGTTTGCTCCTAGGGCTGAGCTCCCCATGCCCCGTGGGGTGGAAAACCATCTGTTTGCATGCCTTTACTGTAATCAGTTGTTCATGGCTGTGGAAAATCCACTGCAGGAGCTGACTACATTGGTGTAGCCTTTCTGAAGGCACTGGGTTACTTGTTGCTGCCACAGTCCGGGTTTGCCCACCAAATTTCTGTATGTTCTGCACCGTGTGCTGGAGTCCTCCTCTGTCCATGCCCCAGCCAAACCCACCTGTGGTTGGGAGCTCATGTAAATTATTGATTTATGTAAATGTGGTGATAACAGCATCACTTTGGGAGGTTTATTAAAACCTCAGATATATAGATTTCAGCCTTTAAATGATGGGCTGCTGNGGGGGGGGGGGGGGGGGAACAGACATTAAGGAGGGTGGGAGGTGGATTTATTGCTTAACTTTCCTACTTGAGTAACATCTTCCTAACAGTAGAAATGCTAAAGGAGATATGGGACAGAGGTCCTTCTGGAGTAGAAAATGAATGGTTCTGGGCTGTACTTGAACATGGAGGAAGGAAAATGCCTCATGAACTTCCCATTATCAGGAAAATGGTCAACTTTTGGGATGTATTAAAGAAAACTTTGGGGGAAGGGAAGGAAGAAAGGAAAATACTCCCTGGTACCACTTGTTGCCCATAGAGACTTAGCATAGAACTCTTTGTACTGGCTGTTCAGTCTCTGTGCCCTCTAGCAACCTTACCTTGCCTTGTGGTTACTGAAATCACAGACTTCATCTTTGAATGATCAAAGTAAATCTATCACTTTCCAAGAGAAAAAAAGTTCAAGAGAAGTTGAGAATAGATGTGTAGTGTGACCAGAACTTGAAGTCAGACAGGAAATCCAGTATTCAAACAGATCAAATGGCAAAAAAAGAAAAGCTATGATCAGTGACCAGGTATTTTCTGTATTAACTGATTTGCTACTGTGGGTTGGATGTGTGCAAACACATTGGGCTACTTGAAATGCAGCTGACGTTGCACAGACAGTTACATCATCAGGTATTTATGAAATCAAATAAAGCAGGAAGGGAAAGGTTGCTTTAAATTTATTTTTAGAAAGCATTAGGATGTTTGAGCCTTGGAAAACTTTCTTTTGGGTTTGGGTTTTTTGTTTGGTTTTGGATTTTTTTTGTGTTTTGTTTTTCAACTTTTTGGGTGCTGACTTGTAGAACTGGCTGACTCTGACTTGGTAGCTCTGTGGGTCCCCTAGTTTGAGTGGTCTGGGAATGCTGGCCAGCGCCTTGGGCTTGTTGGCTCTGTGTGTTTTGGAGTTGGTCTTGAACAGGCTTAGGAAATGGTGCTTTCATCTGCTTCTGTCTTGTGGAGTGCAGAGTACTTGACAGTTTAGGAAAAGCTGGTGACCTGGAGTGTGATGGGACTTGATTTGGGGTTTACAGGCAATGTCCAACCCTTTTCCGTATCTGTTAATGTAATAGGTAGTGTGTTTATTCCCTTGCTTTAAGAACACAATGTGTAATTTGTACTGGATTATATGATGGCTTTGTGAATGTACTTGCCAATTCTCGAACACGTATTTGGCAGATTCCTTTATTCCAGCTATGTCAATACACAAATCTGAGGCCCTTTTTTTAAACAGGGAGGGGGAGCCCCTGGGTAACAATTGGGCCATAGCAAATAGCTACAGATACAGCACTTGGAGTCTGTAACTATCAGTTTGTATTATCCAAACCCAAAGATAAACTGTGTGTTCTGCTTCAACAACTCCCTACACAGATAGACCCAAGAAGTCACAACTGTAATGAGAAATAAATGTGTTTATCTGAATGCGCACCTTTGAAAGGCTTGTTGCCTACTAGCTTGTAAGATTTGAATAAATACAGTAATGTGGTATTTCCTAGTTGTCTAATACTCAGAATATCCAATGTCTCTACTAGTGATGTAACCCATAAAGTATTAGAGCTGAGTTGTATATTATCCAGTTTTCTGTTTTCCCATGAACTTTTCCCATGTTCTGATCACTTCTGCTTTTTCCAAAAGTACAAGGAAGCGCAGTTCCAATCCCAGTAGAAAATTTGGATAATATGTATTTGAGTGCAGAGGTCAGGGTGTGAATTTCCACATGTATACGTGTGTATTTTTGCACATACTGTGATGTGAAACAAATCCAAGTGAGCTAGATATTTCAGCCAGAATCTGCGATGCACTTTGGGACCCTGTATCAAGCACTTATGTGCACACCTAGTCAGCTGCCTTTGGTCTAGGAAAAACCTGTATGGTAGCAATAACTAGGATATTTACTGACATGTAGTGGGCTCTCCATGATAGCCAGCTCTGCAACTGCAGGAGCTGGAGTACAGCAGCAATGGGATTTGCTAACAGCACAGTTGAGAAGTGTCTAACTACAAATGTCATAAGATTGTTAGTAGAAGTGTAAGAAGACAGACTGGAAGGATTAGGATAGCAAAGCCAACTAGTTACCTTAATAACCAGTTGTTGCAGGAAGAACATGTTACAGCACGCAAACTCTAGGATTCGCTTTTATTTCCTTGAACTCAGTAACACCTAAAGCAGGGCAAGGACTACAATTCCCTATGCTGCTGCTGAGTCCTAAGCATTTGCAGTTACAATCCAGTATTGGTGGAGAATAGCAAACTGTGGCCTCCATTCTTGTTCTCTAGTCCAACTTTTAGCTTGATAAGGCAAAATGCTGTTGTATTAATAGCCAAAAAATGATATCAACACAGTTCAGCCTCCCAGGAGTCCCCACCTCCTCGTGCTCCCCATATTCTCCCTCTTCTCAGAAAGCCCCCAAGTGTTGTTTTAATCACCAAATTAAGCAAAAATTGCTACAGCCTGTACTCTGA
Source organism: Pachyramphus minor (assembly GCA_013397135.1). Lineage (NCBI taxonomy): Eukaryota > Metazoa > Chordata > Aves > Passeriformes > Tyrannidae > Pachyramphus > Pachyramphus minor. Next base: position 277,045 of record VYXB01009529.1, on the reverse strand, counting down.
TAAGAACACAACTCAGCTTTCAGACCCTCCCTAAGAAAGGAAAGAGAAGTGTTTCCAGGGGCACTCCATGTGTGCATTGGGTTGTCAGGGTTCCAAAGTGATGCTCTTGAGGTCAGGTTCCTATTATGTTTTTGTAGGGACACTGTAAATATTCAGTTGAACAATGGAGCAAGGCACAGGCGTGTGCAGCCTCTCATCCTTCTTCAATGTGTTCTCTCTTCCGTAAATGTTAAAACGATTGCTCATTTTTAAATATTGAGGGTAGCTTGCTGGGCAGAATGTAGTCTGTGGCTGTGTGACCACTGTTGAAGAGTGGTCAGGTGTGTGGTTTCTAAGGTATGTCCTTCAGATGTTCTTGGTACTGGGAACAAAATGTTTGCTTATTAAATTTTAGATCTTTATTATTTTTTTTGAGAAAACCAGAGTTTCTGTTGTTATAATTCTTCATTCAGTTTTTTAATGCGCTGGTAGAAGGCCTGTTTCATAACCCATATAGAAGGTCAAATTACCTGTACTGGGCACCAGGAAAGGAGTGACAGGTGTGATACTTTCTCCTCTTTTCTCTTATATGAAAAAGCCAACAAATCTGCCCTATCACAGCACTGTGGCCTCTTGGGCTATTTCATCAGCAAACTGAAAAACCTCTTGGAGTTAAGCAGTAACTTGAGCTGATGAGTTTTGTTCCTGAGTTCCTAAAGCAGTACTTAGTGCCTAGTCTGCACCCACAGTAGTTGCAAGGTAACAACCTTCACTCTTGACTGTGAGAGCAGTCAGGCACAGACATTTGGGGTTGCAATACTTCCTGTGGGAAGTGGGGTTTCCCCAATGAACCATGCTCCCAGTGTGTAGCTCTAGGATGTGAACTGGATGGAAAGATCATGATGTGGTTGATCTGGAATTCTAATATATGGCCCAATCTGCTTTGGGTATGGCACATAAAAGGCTGTGAACCTGTGCTGTGGATCTTAATTGTGTTCAAGTAAGACATCAACCACAAGCACCTCTTTCTTCCTTGAGCATGTCTCTGAGCCCCACTTTCATCTTTAAAAGTAGACAAACATTGTTTCATTGTTGAGTAGTGGTTGCAGTGAAGTTTACAGTGCACACAGGCTGGAAAACATTATGTGTTTTGAGGTGAAAGCTGCCTTTAATTTTTTACCAGCTTTAATAATTCATTATGAGAAGACAGCCTTAGTCTGCCTTGCAGTGACTCATGCACGGACTTCTGTACCCTAGACTAAAGTCAGCTTTATACTAGAAAGACCTCTTGCATGTATCTCCATATTTAACAGAAAGATGCCTCTTCTGTGAATTGTAACGATAAAATTCTCAGAAATCGAACACTGGCCTTCCTATGAATTCAGTGGTTTCAATCTAGTGCCTTTGCCAAGTGTGTGGGACTGAAATAGCCCTTTACAGAGAGCAGAGCCAATACGGACAGTAGTGTGTAACAGCATACAGGCCCAGAAGTGGGTGTGAGCATAAGCTTACTGCAGAAAATCCCTCTTATAAAATGCTACTCCTGGTGCCTTTCTATTTCCACTTCCATGCATTCTTTAGAGGTCTGTCAGAGGCAATTACTATTGGCTGCCCTGTGTGTATCAAATATATATGTACTGTGTGGGACAAGATCTAGAGGGGTGGAAAAAGCACGTGCCTTCAACTGTGCAGCAATACTCTTACCTTAGCTGTTTTCTAACAAAGCAGATCCCTTTCTCTGAAGAGAAGTAATCAGCTGTTGGCATGAAAAGGTCTATGTGACAGGTCTGGAAATGACTTAATTGCATGTAGTATTGCTTTGTAGGACAGTTTATGTTGTTGGATCAAAAAAATCTCTCAAGAGAGAGTTCCAAGGCAGAAGGACTTAAGAAAGCAAAGAAGTGCGTGTCAAATGTACCAGACTGCTGCTTGAGTGGGATTTTTTCAAGACTCTTGAGAGATGGAGTGTTAGTTAAGTATTTGTTTAGAGGAATGTATACTTATGCAGGAGAAATATCTGTGCCCAACAGTGTTGCTATCAGTCTTGTTTACTTTAGTTGAGCTCATAAAATCTATAGAGAAATTAATGGCTGAGGAGAGAATTGAAAACTAATGTTCAGCATTATCCTGCAATTTTATGTATTTATTTCTTAAAATGGTTTGTAGCATCTTATGATCAGGCAGGCTTCAATGGGAATAGCTGATTCCCTGTTAGTGTGAAAAAAGGGACAGTGTTGTAGGATAGATGGGTAAAGATGCATGTAAAGATAAGCAAAACTTGCATAAAATGTAATCCTTTAACTATGTTCCGGTAGTTTCCCATGATGCATGTTGTGGTTAACATTTGCTTAATTTTTTTGCTTTTATAAAATCCTTTTGGGAAGAGAATTGGGAATAAAACTAAAAGCAAGAACATGATTTTTTAGAATCAAAGTATTTTTGTCATTAAGTCATTCTCCAGTGTGACCAATCCATTTTGCAATCATCAACTTGCCATATGTATATATGTCAAGTGAAACTAGTCGTTTCTTGGTAACTTGTAAAGTGCCTGAGAGTTATCTGAGTCTCAATGGACTTTGTGAGTGTGGAGACATCTTGCTGGTGGCAGCAAGGGATGCTGACAGATGCCAACCAAAGCAGCAACATATGCGCACTCCTACCTTAAAAATTTTAGGGTTAGTGTTAAGGCTGTTGGAGTAATGCAGCAAAGCTCAAGTTGAGCTTGGTCTGGGCACAGTGGCTGCAACTCCTTATGGGCCTTCTGTGAGGCTTAAACTCCCTTTAAATCCTCTTCAGAGATGACGGCTGATGAGTCTCAGTCTAGATATCCATGCTGCATCAGCTTTAGAGTTGTGTTTTGATGCCTGACAGACAGGGGCATCTGTAAGGGTTAACTCAAGCTGTAAAGCGCTGCCTAATTTTTACAGATGGTGTGAGTGCAAGAGAGAACCTCAGACTGGCTTGGCAGTGTACTGAGATAACTTTACATAATTCCCTGCAGATGTTGCTGCAGAATGGTTTTAATAATGAATTGTGAAGTCAAGCTCAACTCCAGCATAGAGGGAGAACTCAAAATAAATATAGTTTTGTTCTGTGTTTCAAAAGCAAGTTTTCTAACAACATTTCTATGATTCTCTGGGTTGGGAAAGATGGCAGAGGAGGGGACAAGAGATTATTTGCAGATAGCCAGGGCTATAATGGTGCAAACTGAGACTAATCTGACTAATTTGTCTGCGAATCATGAACACCTATGAACTTGGGGGTGGGGGAGAAGGGGTGGTGGTACAAAATGGCAGCTACCCAATGCTTCTAATGAGGGGATGGTGCAGAGCAAGTACTTCATGATCAGCTGGGCAGATTTCTGCAGTTTGTGGCTGTCATGCAGGGGCTACGTTGAGGAACTTGTCTGCATTGCTGCCGTTTTCTGCTAGGAGTCAATTCTTGCACTATGCTGTAGTTCCTTTTCTGGAAGGTAATGGCTTGGATGTGCCATTGTAATTGAGGTTTTGGTCTATAAGGGATGTGCTGCCTTTGCAGTGTCTGCTTGGCTGCTCTGAGACCTTGCACATCTTGCTTGTGAGTATCCATTTGTGACTTCTCTGTTGCAAGGGTGTGTCTCAGTCTTCTCAGTTGTTTGGGCTGTTCAAGTAAAACACACTTTTTTTTCTGTAGATGTGCTATTTTAATGAGCTACATTAAAGCGTTTCTTTTGTCTTTTTGAGAAGCAAACTTTAAATGGGAGAAGAGAATTTCAGAGTTGGGGCTGTTTTTTCCTGAACTTGGACAGATGCTGCTGATTTCTCAGTACTTGTAGAGATCTCTCCTTTATGCTCTACCCTTGCACAGAGTTTATAAAGCAAACCTTTAGAAAGAAATAACTTTTATGAGTTCTGTGGTGATTAGAAGCTTTAGCCTTAGTCATGGCTTGAAGAATCAAAGCAGCTTAAAACCTCAGCTGGACTGTTACATGCTCTGTCTGCACATGGCAGTGGATTTGGTTGAGTTATTTGACTGTAACATAGCTCAAATGTGACTTGACTTCCAACTGTTACATTGGAGCATGTTCACAGGACCAGAGTCGTGAGGTTTCCTTGCTGAGGGCTTTCAGGAGCTAGGAATGGCATGGTGGTGTGAGGGAGGCATATGCACAAGTGCATACCTAGGCATGAGGGTGAGGGCTATTCTTTTGGCAGGGAACCCTTTTGGATGGAGGCTCAGCTACTCTATGGCCCCAAACACAAGACCTAATCTCAGCTCTGAGGCCACCGTGCAGCTCAGTGAGCAAAACCAGAGGAGCTGTACTGTGAAATGGGCTAGCACTGGGTTGGCGTCAAGCAAGTGTGATCCAGCTCTCCAAAGAAGGTTTTACCATGGTTTGAATTTGGCCCAAAGGTACATTTTTAAGTTAGGCAAGTCCTTTTTGTGATTATGTTTAATTCCTTTCTGAGGAAGAGTTTACGTAAACTATTCCAGGCTAATTGATATCAGCTGACAGCCAGCTTCTCACATTTTGTGCCTAATTATAACTGTATGTTAAACTGTGTTTGCTACCCATGTCGATACGTTACTAGTGAAATAAGGAACAACCATGAAGACGTGTTTTTGAAATGGTCTGGCAGATCCTGCATGTTCGCTGCTGTGGGCTTCATGGCAGGAGAATCCACCTCCTGCTGAGGGAGGATAACTAAATTTAAACTTTCCAACCATGAGCCTTGTGAAGCAAAGTTTCCAAACCTCTGCTGGGCTAGAAGATGGAAATCTATGTCTGAGTTCGGAGAGTAAATGAATAGAGCTGCCTAGGAGCTGCACGAAGGCAAGTGAAGGGTTATTGCTTGGGGCCCATTGTCTCCAGTCATATGCCCCAGGGATGAAAACAGGGTTTGTAGCTACTGTTTTCTGGTAAAATCTTCCGTGACAGGATTTGGCATGAACTTGGGTGACTTTTAGCTTGAACACTTGAGCATTGTTTCAGGAGGGTGGTTTTTTTTCTTTAAAGACAGTTGCGTGTGGTATGACAGCAGAGCCCAGCCCAGGACCTTCCCTGCCCCCTCGCTGGGCGCAGGCTGTGGCATCCCAGCTGTGGGAGAGCTGCATGGCTATCACACGGCTTGGGGCTTTGCCCCACCGTAAACTAACCAGTGTTTGTGCCCATCTATTCACAGACCAAGATGGTGCCTTTGCTCATCACAGGCAGGCTGGGGAGTCTTCTGTGAAATTTGGTGTGTTTATGACAGCCCTTAAAGTGTTTAAACTGTTTTGAGGTACTTGTACAGAAATAGCTGTTTTCCCAACTCTCTTTGGGCAGTCTGGAAGACTGGTATTGGACAAAAACTTGCATTGTCCTGACAAAGTAGCTTGTGTTTTTGGAGGGAAACTGGGAGATTAGAGAAAACAACAGAAGTGGTTTACTTACCTGTTAGACTTTGTATTGTCCTGTTATCTTAACCTGGACCTTTTCTGAATTAAGGAGAATCTAGTTATGTTCATATATGAGAGCAGCAAGTTCTTGATTGAGCGAGTCTACATCAAAAGTACTGGAGGATTCCATAGATCAATGTAACCAAGCAAGAAAAGAGGCAAGGATAGTTATGGTTGGAATGTATTTCGTCTGAAGTTGGCTTGCCTATAATTTTATTCATCTATCCACAGATATGACTCAAAGGTTATATCCCTATATCTGGTGAACACTTAACATTTTTACAGATAGTACTGATGACCTGAAATCACACTTCAATTAGCTTTTCTCTCCTATATCGGTTCTGTGCTGTAGTTTCCAGCTTCCCAAGGCATTGAATTCAGGTCACGCTTTTTAAACACCAGCTGTGGTTACAAGTGCTCTTGAAGCACTTTTGTATCCTGTTCTGAAATCTGTGCCCTTCTACTATAAAATCTTTCCTATTTCCATCATTTGACTTCTGTAATATTTCATATTAGGATTTGGGCAGCATTTGTGCTGTTTCATGTACATTCAGATAGACATATATTCACACACGAAGTGTTGTGATACTGTAGATGTACATGTGGCAAGACCAGCTCGGAAAAACTAAATTACAGAACTTGAATCAAAGTTGTTGTGGCTGGACTTGGAGTTTCTTAAAATAAATTGTCATTTGCTCCATTGCACCTGTTCTTTTTTACCACTGAGAGAGTATCTGATAGAAATGGTACAATAGGACTAAACTCCTTCTCATTCTAGAGTGCTACAGAATAACTCAAACCTGTGCTGAAGCTGCTGACACTGCCATCTTCTCGGTAGCGTTTTACTGTTCTTGTTCCTCTTAATGCTGATTTCTTTCATTTCTTTTTGTAGGTTGGTGGTTTGTGAGCACAGCAGAGGAACAGGGATGGGTCCCTGCTACATACCTGGAATCCCAAAATGGAACCAGAGATGACTCTGACATCAACACATCCAAATTTGGGGAAGGTATGGAAAGCTTTTTGTTATCAAGGTGAAATTGGTATTCACTTGCTCTATGCTTTTTTCCCCAGAGGAAAACTTGGGAAACTCTTGCTGTCACTTATGGCTGTTAATCCAGTGCAGTAACCTCTTCTCCCATCTTGTATCAGTAAATAAATTGTTGCAGAAGAAATCGGAGTGAAGTACTATGCCTGTAATCCCTTTGTGACCAGCTTGGACAATGAGTGTGGGAAAAGGTTCAAAAGATGAAATGATGCTCATAATAATACCCTTAAAAAGCAGACAAACAACTTATTTGCAAGTCCAAGCAGTTTGTTTTGGTAGTGTCCATGGAAGGAGAGAACTTGCATGGCTTGTTTGCAGAAATTACACAAGTGAGAGCTTCTAATTGGAAGAAGATGCATGATAGAGCCACAGACCATTGAAAGGAATGAGATTTAACTTCAATGGTTCCTTCTTGTAATTTTTTTTTTTAAATTAATCTTTGAAACTAGTTTCACTGCTGTTTGCTTTGGTCTGCGCTTGTGTGGAAAGGTAATTTTATTTGGTGTGGTCTTATTCTGTTAAAAGTGAGATGCAATGCCATTTGTCCTTGTATGTATTTAGCAGCACTGCTTTTTTTTTTTTTTTTTTTAAACCTAAATGTGCTTAATTCAGGTTCCAGAGATGGAATAGTACAGCCTCACATGTTCCTCAGTTCCATTATGAAAGACTAACCACATCTTAATAGAATTCTTATGTAGCAACTGTGTACAAAGGACACTTTTATTATGATTTACTCCATTCTAATGAATCTCTTGCTAAATCTAGGTGCTCTTGACGTGACACTTATGTAAAATGTATGTGGAAACTCAACTGACCTTTCCTTAGCACAGGCAGGAGGCTTAGAGATGTGTTGGGGTGACCATCTGCCCATTAAGAGAGCATACAGGCAAAACATAACTTTGTACTGGGCCCCAGAGGTGACATCTGTGGCTTATTGAAATCTCTTTCTCTGTAACTCATTTTTCCTTGCTCAAATCTACCCATATCCTGGGTCACTTAGGGTTTAGAGGCAGACTGGCTATAGACTGGTAGGCCAGGAACCAGTCTGGTATGATGCAACGTTTTAGCGGATGCAAAAGCAGTTAGTTCCCATGTTAGTAAAGAACAAAAACTCACTGCTCTTTTCTCCAAGCATTGAAGAATGGAAAGTCTGTTGGGCTGTAGCTTCCTCCCTTTTCCTGACTCTTAAACATGGTGCATGCTTGACAGCCTTATTGCTTAAACTGCTTTCATTTCAAGCTCTCCTCCACCTTTCATGTCGCCCTCTGGAGTGTACTCTGCACAGGGATGTTGCCACAGAGCAGTCTATCCTGGGTAATGGCAAATCCATCAAATGTTTATCTCTTTCCTCTCGGTCTCTTCCAATCCATTACACTGCTCTCTTCATCTATGGTCAGCAGGTCCTGCTCCCTGCCGTACTCCAAATCCAGATATGCTGAAACCCAAGACTGTTCTTCCCTGGCTGTTCAGTTCCACCTCTGTGACAAATCTAATTGTATTACCTCCACAGCTGCCTTGATGTGCCTTACCTTTTGCTTGCGTTGAAGTAACTTTGGTTTATGTTATTAACCATATAAAGCGAGACTTCTTGTGTTCTTTGTTTTTCCCTCTCCAGTTCTTCTTTGCTTGGGCTATTCTTTTCCATATAATTGTTTTGTAAGTGAAGAAAGAATGACTCAAGCTCACTCTCTTTAAGCAAATGTGTAAAAGTGAACTTAGACAGAAGGCTTGCCAGCTCTCTGGAGCTGGCAGGAGAAGGGGGCTCTGATATAACTGAGGAGGAAGGTACTTGAAGTGGATGAAGTGCCCTAGCCCCTAAATTTAGAGTTCATAAAAGTTTCAGAGTGACTTTGAAAGGGCAGAAACACTCATGTAGGAGCTTTCTGTATCAGACTCTTGGTCCTCCTTGTTTGCACGGGTATGGAACAAGACCAGAAGCCAGGCAGACCCAGAACTCAGCTCTGCTGTGGCAGGCCCTTGTACAGATAAGGGGGTGCTGAATACAGCTTATTAATAATTCTGCCTTTACATAGCAGTAATATTTCCATATGTCTCTGTTTAAATAGTCTGTTCCCTGAGAAAGACAAAAGTATTTTCTCCCTGCATCTGAGCCTGCATAACATCTTTTGTCAGGATGAAGGCAGACAGCTGACTGCTACCTAGGTCTGTGTTTAGACCAACACCATCTTGCAAGGGTTGGAAAACATTCAGAAAGCAATCTAAAGAAACATTCAACAGCTACAGGAGCTGATAAAGTAAACATGATAAAATACTCTATGGAAAAGTTTAGACACTTGTTGATAAACAACCTTTTTGGTGACTAACTGTGGCATGACCAACCAAGTCTAAGTCTGGGATCAAATGGCAAAATTCAATATTGTTGAGGAGTAAAAAACCCTGACTTGTACAAAAGCATCACTGGGATATGAGAGCTGTCACTGGGGATGGTTGTATGTTATGAGGACATGGTGTGGTGGATCTGTGTGACCCACTGTGTTTAAGGGGTGCTCCTAGACGTCCAAATCCTCCAAACTCCCAGTGCGAGCAAGTAGCGAGGTGACTGCTCTGTGCTGACACCTGAAGCTGGTTTCTATCCGTTATGGACCCCTCCTTTCTGCAAGCCTTTATATTCAATATCTTTTATCTCTTCCTTTCTTGTTTAGAAGTCTCTTAATGCAGGTTGCCTTACTGTGAATTTAACTTCTCTCTCTGCCATAATCTGTATGTCTAGTGAGGTGTCCTGTGTTGCCTCTTGCATAGCATGTGTGTAACTGGCAGTCTAATGTCCTGCAGATTTGGAGAAAGTCACCAGGTTAAACCCTCTCATCTTCTGTCCCACCATGGGCTTCAAAGAGGATCACTGATTTCCATTAGCCAAAACCACAGTTATCTATGAACTTGATATTCAGCTGCTCTGAAAATTTGTGGTTCTACTCCAGTGTAAGGGTATATTCCCTAAATAAGTGCATATAAAAAGAATTGAGTGATAATTAGTGATGTGATATCAGAATTTATGAACAGCTTTCCAGCAACACTGACGTGCAATATTTTGCATTGCTTTGTGGCAGCACCAAGCACCCCTGCAGTAGTTGCCAAATTAGCATGGAAGCCCTTGAGGGGAAAAACAGAAGTGTTTGTCTATGTCTCTGTGCCAGTCCAATGGGTCCTGTACAGGCAGAAGAAGGAACTGAGTACAGACCTAAGTATGAGGTCCAGAAAACAAGTGGTGTCCTCTGTGCACAGCTGCTCTCACAATGCCATTTCCATAAGTGTTTTGTCTTTGTTTATACTTCAAACGTAAATTATTGTTTCAGTGTGTAGCTAATACTCAGTCCTGGCTTGTTAGCTTCTTGAGCCTGCTCAATAATTACAAGATTAGGATTTTCCTCACATTTGTAATCTGCATATTAGAAGTTTTAATCATGAGAACTAACTGTGGCAGTGACTGCAAGTCACGTCTTGCAAGCAAGGTGACATCAGACACTTTTCACTTGGTTTCTGTTCCTGAGTGCTGCTGTTACAAAGCAACCCATGTAAGAAAAACTTTTTTGTTTTCTTGAATTTGTTTATGGTGTGATAATTTTGCTTAGAGAGGGTTAGAACCCTGTTGGGTTTGATGTCGTATGCAATAGACTGAATTCCCCAGAGATAATGCAACCAAATTAGGAGATGCAACTGCCACTGCACCCTCTTTGGACAAGTTGTCTTTAGTTGTGCAGCTTGTTTTGGAGGGTGTATATGTCTTTTTTAGGTTTTCTGGGCTTTGTTTTTGAGAAAAGCCAATAGCAAGAGTTGCAATTTGTTACAGTTCTACATGGTTCACATTGCGCAGTCTCAAGAAGATAACTTGTTCCACTGTACTGTACAAACTAAAAACATCTGCATCCCACCTAACCCATTCCTACTAACAAGACCAGTGCTTGTAAATGCCATGTTTTGTTTTTATTCCTCACCCCTCCATTTTTTTTCTTCTTTTTTTTTTTCCCCTTTGTTTTGTCTCCATCCATGTTCCAAACTAGTTTCTAAGCGACGCAAGGCTCACCTGAGGCGCCTGGACCGGCGATGGACGCTGGGCGGGATAGTCAACAGGCAGCAGAGTCGAGGTGAATTAATAGTTTCCTGTGGCACCAGCCACTGAGGGTGCTCCAAAAGCCATGCTGCAGCTTCGGCTGTTGGGATCTGCATATTTGACACTCTGGTAGAGAGAAGCTCCAGAGTTCAGATGTGGATTTCAGCTTGAGGGTGTCTTGGAGCCAGGATTTGGCACCCTGGGAGCTGGAGGCCTAAGTAGCCAAGGGTAACTCTGCAGTCTGACTCTTCGTTCTGGTGGGGAAGCTGACATCTGTTGTGGTTTAACTTTGGGCATATTTGTACTCAGTCTTTCCTACCTCAAAACGCACAAGTGATACTTTCAGGGCTATTAAAATGGGTTGAATGCCAAAAAGCCATGGTAAGAGTTGTGCGCACTGGAAAAGTGCATAGTGGTGTGGAAAGATGAAAATCATTCTGGTTTGAGTCCCCTTCCTTCCTTGCAAGCAGTCTTTGTTACTAAGAAGAGAGTTCAGAACTTTTGGGAGTTCTTCATTTCTAGGTGTTCTGAATACCATCGGTAGCAGCATTTTAATTTTTTATTTTAACTTTTGCTGGTCTAACAGTGAGCATGGCAGGGTGGGGGGGAAACACCTTGTGTTTGGATGAAGCTGTGTTTGTGAAGCCTTCCAAACCGAGTATTTCTCCAGTGCATGTGAATCATCTTTCCCAGAGTAAAGGAGGTACCTCTTTCTATCTCCTTCTCCACTTGCAGAAGCATCCAGAAGTAGTATTTGTTGCACTTTAAAAAGGAAAGGTGGGGGCAAAGCACATTTGCACCTCTGTGTAACTTTCAGATGACCTTACTGAGGCAACAGAGATGAGTTGAGGAAAAGGTGAGAGAATGTACTTTTAAAGTAGTGAATTTACCTTCTGCATTTGATGATGGTTCTACGTGCAGACTCGTATGTCTCAGGCACACACAGCTTTTCAGTGACCCTTTAACTTTGTTTCAAATTATTATTAAGGAAACCAAAATAACAAGAGCGGTGTTCTTCCTACCATAGCTTGACTCTGCAGCAACTGGAACTACCCTCAAAAGACAAGGTCTTGCTTCTCAGCCACCAAATACATCCTGAAGTCACCAAAAAAACCCCTCATAAGCACACATGCTGGCTTGAGAAAAAGAAGTTGTGCTTATTTCTGCACCCCAAGAGTTTGGGACTTACTTATTTTGCTTTGTCAAATTCTACCAGATGCTTCCTGGCAATTTAACTGGGAGAATTTGTGGGAATCAGTTTTCCAAACAATTTGTTTACAGGTGTAAACAAATATATCCTTTTATATTCGTACAATATTGCAAAAAAAGCTCTGCAAAATATTAAGACAGTATGACCAATCCCTTAGCATAGTCAGCTGGTAAGACTCAAGAACCTAAGCTGCATTCCCAAGTTTTTGCTCTTGCATTCTGATGCCTACCATCTGTGTGCATCTTCTCCAGACTTGCCTTCTGACCAGTGTCAGTGTCTTCCCTGGCAGTTTTCCCCACCACAGGCTCCTCTAATCTCTTCCATCCCTGCTTTTTTCTTGATTCATAACAGTTTCTTCCTTATTAGGCCCAAACAGTGATGGGGTTTTGAGTGTGTCGGAGAATATGTGCTTTAACTCAAACTAAATCTTAGCATTTGAACTTGGCTCAAACTGTGGCATTCTACGATTCTGTCCAAGGTTTGGGGCACCCTCTTTGCCTGAGCTGCTTCTATAAGGTCTCTCCAATGTTTTTCAGCCACAGCTAGCCAGGCTGGCTAAAAGTAAGTTGTTTAATCTCACCAGAAATAGTAGGTTAGGGAGCTCTTACAGGAGCAGGCTCATTGGAAGTAAAGAAAGTGATTTGAATGTTTGGGCACACGTTGGAGACAGTGGTTTCATCCTCTGGCATAGCTGTAGCCTGTACAGACATCTACGCCTTTCAAACTGCAGTTGTTGAAAGTTTGAGTCTCTCTGGGTGTCCAGCCTGCTGTTCTCTAACAGAGCACAGTTTATATGAGGTCAGGAGAGATTTTCTCCCTTCTTTCCCTCCTATTCCAGCCCAAAAGACTTCCAACAAGGCCAAATTTGGGTGGGTTTGCAGTGAAATGACAGAATGCATGAAGTGTATGCATGCATCCCCCTGCCAACCTTCAAGTCCCTGCTCCAAAGTGCAGAAGAACTAGAGCTGTTAGAACAAGAGGTTGCCAGAACTATTTAATACAAGCAAAACAGCTTTCCCTCCCCCACTTGGCTTCTTCCTTGGAAATAAACTCAATTAAACATTTTGGCTGAAATTCTTCCAACCCAGCTATATTCTGCTTGAGATAGTTCCTGCTGTTGGGTTAGCTCCGAGAGTTCACTGGAGTTTAAAAGCAAGCTGTAAAGGATGCATCCCTTTATATTTACAGTTGGGTACCACTAATTAGCATTTTATTATCAACTAGGTCTGTGATAGAACCATTTTAAGGCCAGAACTGAAGGAACTGAGCATTGTTTCTGAAGGCCAGGATTTTCTAAGTAACTGGGATATTAAAAACACTGGGAAAGCCTGAGTGCAGAAAGGAAGGGTGTTTGCTTCCCTGTTACAGACTGTGTAATGGAGGAGAATTACTAGGGGTAGCATATGACTTACTTACTTAGTTCTATCCTTTACAAAGCCATTTGAAGAGGCTAGGCACCCCTGAACTTCAGATATTTGGAAGCAATGTTACTGGGTCTGTGAATAAGAAACATGAAAGACAAATTATTGAATATCATGGTAGTATTCCTTTTTTTAAAACTGGAAAAAAAACCCTGCAAAGAGAACAGCTATAGTCTGTTTCTACAAAGAGAAACAGATTACTTTTGTTGCTGAACTTTTCTCTTTAAAATGGTCTGTGGTGTGCCCAGATCTAAGAGATTACATTGGTTTGTGTTTCTTATGTAGTTGCAAAGCTTGCATTTTTTTTAATGATAAATGTTTTTAAATGTGGTACATTTTCTGAACTTTTCCCTATACATTATGAAACTCCAGTAATACAAACACAGGTTGTGAGAAGCCTGAAAGTTTATAGTTTTCCTAAGTCTTGACAGTTAGACCAGCAAGCTGCAGAGTTCATGTTTTGTACTGGGTTAAATAGTAATTCTAAACATGTATTTTTTGGAACTTCCCCTGGAAGGGAACTTAGGATTTTTTTACAGGCTAATTTAATGGAAAGTCATTTGTGCTTTTACAGTTTGATTGGTAAAACTGGGATTTACATGCCTGTCTCTTATGACAGATATCTGACATAAGTTCTTGCTGCTTTGGTTTTGTGCCCATCCTGTTACAATGCAGGAAAGTTCTTTAAAGTACTCATGCTGACAATATAGTGACATGTGGACGGAATTTTCTGCCAAATGAGCCTGTTATTTAAGAGTAGCTCCCAGTACAAGGAATTCCCAGTACAAGCTTTTCATTGAAGGAGTTAAAACTTGGAACCTGTAGCTCTTCCAATTGTTTGCCTATCTTAGGGAGAGCAGGACCTTGATGGGGAGAGGTGGACACTGTGGAAAGAGTAGACAGCCATATAACCCAGTGGTTTTGATAATTGAACCCTTTCTTGAGTTGGTCTTGATACTGAGACCCCATGTCATAGCCCAAGTGTGTGGTTCTGCAGCCAATTGCACAAGTATGGAGAGCAGTTGTTCACCACTGGTATTCCAGCCTACCTGGTCTGCTTGTACACTCTTACCCTTTCCTGCATCTCACAAGAGCTGTTCTGCCCTCTTTGACAGCCCCCCTCATTACCCGTGGGCCTTCTTCCTTTGTTTTCACTCTTTTTCTGTTTGTCCTTGATGCTGATGAAATGTTTCTCACTCACAGCACAAAGGCTGTGAGTGACACTGCTGTGCTAAATCAGACCAGTGCAAAGCAGCTTCAGACTTAGTTTGTTCTTTCCTTTGGTTGTTTTTTTTTCCCCCCTCTGTTCTCCAAGGAAAGTAGTAAATGTTTATTGCCTCTTGCTGGTTGAAGAAAGAGCACACGCAATACTAAACTGTTAAAAGAAATATCATTATTGTTCTTTTCTATCTGTTGGCATAAGGTTTTCTATTATATCAAACAAAAAAGGTGGCGGCGGGGGTTGGAGAGGGAAGGAAGACAAAAGCTGAAGAGCTCCTGTCTGCAGATGAATACATTTGATAACTGTGGACAGTTATTTTCTCTGCTGCATATTTAGGCAAGTAAAACAAAGACCATGTTGAATTAATGCTTTCTGGAACAGCGAGACTTTTTCCAGAAGCAGGTCTGACAAAGGGGGGGTGGAGCGGAGGAGTGGGGGAGGGCGAGTGCAGACTGCTGACTGAGGGGAAAGTATTTTGAAAGAAAATTCTTCTGTGGTTTGGGAGATGTAGGTTTGGGGCTGTTGCATTTTGCTGAGAAGTTGTTAATTGGCTAATTTCTAGACCAGTTCCCCCCTACCCCCACCCCTACTGGCATATCAAATAAGGATGGGGTCACAGAAAGTTGGAGGCATGTACAAGCACCAGCCGAGCAAAGGAAATTACTCCCTTATTTGGTTGGTTCCTGAAGTGCTGCAGATAACTTCTGCACTTTTTAATGGAGGCAGAAAAGAGCAAACATACAAAAAAGAGGCGAAGGAGAGGCATGTGAAATGGGGCGCTCAGGATGTGGAAGCAGAAAGGTATGAGCACTGGCCATTTGCCTGGGAAAGATGACACTGATTATGCAGGGCTGGAAACGTGCGTGGTGTTTTAGCTGTTTAAAGGCAAGGTTCCTGTCCCAGATAGTTTACAGCCTAAACAAAGACAAGGAGATCTGTGCATCAAAGGAACCTGGGCAAGTGGCAATTTGGCACACATCTTATTGCAACCAAAGGGGTTTTCACAGTGAAAATGAAACTTATTTAGTATTTTTAAAAGCTTTCAGAGGACTAAAGCTAAGCTTGTTTGGTAAGGCAGGAAATCAGACTAGGTAAGTCTTATTTCAGGAAGGATTTTAGAGTTTCAAGGTATTTGATACCACTGAGGAAGAAGCCTGCTCAGGCTGATGAGGCATCGTAAGAAAGGCATGAGGCTGAGTGGAAGAAGATCACAGAATTTGGAGGAGCGGGAAATCCATATGAACATGTGAGAGTGTGTAGTAGGATATTAAAGCAAGGCACAGCACATAGGCTTGAAAATTCAAAATGGGACAGCTGAATTGGGTGTGCACTTGGTAGGAGCCTGGTTGAAGTGCCAGAGCACTGCTGTGCCAAGAGCCTTCAGCAAGAGCAGTGTGCTAAACGCTGGGAAGGGAGCAGAGGAGGGAGGAGGTGGCTAAAGTGGCTGTGCAAAAGGGGTTGAAGGGATGGATTAGGGGTCTGGCAGTGAGGAGCAGCAATGGTAGAGGACTTTGAAAATATTGGGGCAAGTCTATCACCTTGGTGATAGACTAGGAGGAATCTAAAATAATCAATGCCAAGGGAATCAGGAGGATTGAGTAAGGAAGATTTGGCAAGTGCTACTGAAGCTCTATGTTACAACTTGAGCAGTAAAACCATAGGTCTGCTTTCCTTGACCTGGCAGTAAGTGTAAATCCAGACAGCCAGAGGAGGGACCAAGTTGCCTTTTCAAGACACCTCATAACTTTCATGTGTAGTGTGTGTGTGCACAAGCACACATGTAAAATATGAAATTCTGGTTTGACAGTTGGGATTGAAGAAGCCCCACAGGTTGTCAAGTTCAGTGCCTCGCTTTGTTAGTAAAGTAGGTCCAATTTCTTCAGGAGCAAATGGAGCTTCATCTTAGCTGTCCTGAAGTTTCTCCTATGGGTGAACACTTAAACTATCCTAGCCAGGTTTTAGAACAAGTTTTGTATGGCTTGCCTTGACTATTTCCAAAAGTCTCAGAAATAGGATTCTTTTCTCAAAATTAAGTGAAGCTGTATAGAAACAGGCCTACCTTAGTACAGAGAAGAGTTTTACGCAGCATTTTTGTAGCCACGGAAAGAACCAGTGTCATCATCCCCAGCATTTTCCCTTTAGCAGTGCAGATCTGCAATGAACTGAACCAGACTTAGGGTCATACCAACTTTTCCTTGGACAGGTTGGCTCATCTCATGAAAGAGTCATGAACTGTGCAAAGAGGTGATAGGTGCAAGGCAGGATGAAAGAAGGAAAAGAGAATGATCTCTGCTACTGCAGTACTAGGCAGGCATTCAAAAACTGGTTTCAAAGTGACTTTTTACTTTTAAAGCTATTGCTATGTGTGTATAGAAAAGGCCTCCGCTTGGCAGAACATTG
The DNA here is from genome assembly GCA_013397135.1 of Pachyramphus minor. NCBI lineage: Eukaryota > Metazoa > Chordata > Aves > Passeriformes > Tyrannidae > Pachyramphus > Pachyramphus minor. The sequence goes on along the minus strand of VYXB01009529.1, from coordinate 260,281 downwards.
TGGTGTTGCTGGAGGAACACAAAATGGTTGTGTTGTTGGTTGTGTGGATTTTGGTTGGTTTTGGTTTTCTTTTTTCTATTCCTTTTTCTTCTTTTTTCCTCTCCTTGTAGTTATGGAAGGATATTAGATGTTTGTGGTTTGCAAAAGAGTGACCCATAACTCTCAAATACCACTGACTTCCTTGTACCAGGTCTGTTGTGTACATCTGTACAGAACACATTGAGTATGTGGCTGTAACACAGGGCATTGTGCAGCTCAGTTCTATTGTCCTGTCTATGTGCACACCTTCCAGCTGGACAGCCAGACCTGTACTATATTTTCTGAATGAAATCTTTGTTGCTACTAAAAGCCCTCTGTAGTATTGTGGACTGTTCCAAGGACATGGGTAGTGTCTTCTACTGTCCACACTGGTTTCCCAGTAATCCTCCAAGATCTGTCCCTGTGTTTTGGCCCCAAACCTCTACTGCATTTCTTCTGGAAATTTTAGGCAGAACCAGAGTGAAATAGAAGCTTGCCTTTATTAGGGAAGGAGGAAAGGAAAGAGGAGAAAGACTGATAGAGAAGTGATGCTTTGGAATAACTAGTGAACTGAGCACTGGGCCGCCATGGTGTCTGGGAGGCACAGTTACAGCAGTGTGGTATGAGTTGGGTAGTACAAATAGTATAAAAATTCTTGTTGTGCATATTTTAAATAGTGTCTGTGTCTGGGTAGGAAGGAGAATGACACATACTAATCCTTTCCTTCCAACCCAAGTAGGTTCCAGTTGGATAATGCATGATGTGACAGACCTGTATTGTAGCTATTTGCCAAATAGGCTTTGCTTCTTCATGTGTGCCTTGTTCAGATTTGCTAGTGCAGCTGAATTTCCAGCAGAGGAACCTCCATCACTTCAGCTGGGGAAGATGTTTTTGACCTGCAAATTAGCGGTGAAGAACTATAAGTGAAGTTTGCTAATTGACCTATTAATACACCCCTGGATGTCACTCACTAAGAATAGAGGTGCCTTCTTGCAATTTTCACCTTGAAGGGGGAGTAGGACTTTCATTATTTCAAAAGTGCAGCCTCTAAGCCGGTGTATATGCTTTGTAGCATGTAGTAAAGTTTATTCTGCCCACTTGACCTCAACAAGTTGATGTAACAGAAGCTGCAGCTGGGGAATACAAATTATATTTTTGATAGCATTTTTTATTTTTCCCCTGATAATTCTAAAGTCAAAACTTAATGAACCAAAATGATACACTTTTTTATTCTCTCTAGATCTGGGCATATAACTTTAATAGTAGGTCTGGGATGGTTCACTGACTTGTATTTCATACTATCACCTGTCACAGAAGCTGAATGAAACCAGCTTGTTATATCAGATTTGTCAGTATAACTTAAAGCAGTGTTGTTCTACTAACTGATGCTCTTCTGATTCTCTCATTAAACACTTTATCTATTAAGTCTTTACAGTAACTTTATGTGTCAGTCATGAAGCATGAAATATCTTCTCTTAAAGACTTTTGAATAAGAACCTGCTATGTTGAATGCTGTATCAGTCCTCTTAAATGACACATCTACTGAAAGCTCCCCTACTCCCTTCAGCAAATTTTGGCTTGTACCAAATGTTTGCTGGCTAGAGATAATCTTTGAGAACCAAAACGTAATTTACACTTTGATTAAAAGAGAAGCCATATCTCCAAAATACTGTAAGTTACAAACCTCATGTATGTTTGAGGTATCACCTGCAGCACTGACAGAAACCAAACATGTAATCCTGGAAATGGCTGTAATTTTTGCTGTGAAAGTACTTTGTGAAGGGAAATTGTAATGGTGGCTTCTTGGTTTTGATCTGTAGGCTTAAAAATAGAGCTGCCAAACAAAAACATTGTAGGACCTCCTTTTCTAAGTGGATTTTTAGCACTTTAGATGGTCTTGCTTCGTGGAAGATCACTTCTCTTGTCTTCCCTCCCTACTTCCATGCACTCTTTTTTCTATTTCCTCTGTATAGGGAGGAGTCACCTGAAGGCCTTTCCTCTCAAAGAGCATTGGGTTTAAGTTGAAAGCCACAGGACTGAAGATGTAAGCAATGGTGCTCATAGACAGTGTAAGACAGTGGCAGTTTGGAAGAGCCTTACATGTGCATCTGAGTATCAGGGTATTTGGATGAGGCTCCATCCTCCTCAGCAATTCAGTGTTTGAGTTTCTCAAGTGGGTTATTCAGAGACACTGATGGGTGGTATCACGTGTGATATGTGCAAAGCAGCAAAGTGAGAGCAGCAACAGGCAAGGCAGGAATCTCAGTCCTGGGGGTAGAGTGCTGTGCTAGAGCAGAGTCTCTCTTCAGTAAACCATGGCAATAGTGAAAATCTTGGGAAAGAGGCTACAGCTCTCTCAGCTGGGGATGTGGCTTCTCCATGCAGCTGGCAGCCACTCTTTCAATGTGCCACCTCAACAGCGTGGTCAGTCCTTCCCAGCCAGCTGTAACCAGAGTAAGAGGAGCTGGAGGGTATCTCTGCTGTTCTGCCTTACCTTTAAACTAAATTGGAAGGGAAGTCCAGAGTTGGTGGCTGGAAGGAAGGCAGACAGTAATGAACAGGTAGAGTGTTGATATGTACCCGCAGGCATAGCTGCAGGCCCAGAAGTTGTGTTTGTGGTTGCAGTTACAGGGTGTTTGCATCCTAATTTGCAAAGGACCCTTATCCACACCTTTGATTTCTCTTGACTGATCAGACTCAAATGCTTTTGGTTTTGAAGGGTGACTGCTGTCTCAGTTCCTCACACAGGAAAAGTCCTGCTGGAGCAGGAGTTTGGAAAGTTGTGTTGAAAACTAGGAATGATCCCTCACTCATGGCCTCCTACCCTGTCATCAGCAGAAGAGGGGAAGTCACATCCCTGTAGAGTGAGACCACTTTGTGCAGCAAGGGGAGCTGAATAGCTGGCTTTAGCTGCAGCAGACTGGTGTTTGTGTGGAGGAAAAATAGAATAGAAAAAATAGAATAAACACAAACTTCTGTGGTAGTTGTAACAGGAAGAGTGAACTCTGATAGCTTGGGTTATAAAGCAGCTTTGGTATGGAAGAAAGAAAAAACAAGGCTTTCTTCCAAGGGCCAGCAAATATATGCTTAGCTCTTTATTACTGTCCTAGAAACATCCCTGGAAGTGTCTGAAACAATGTGTGTATGGACAGTGCAGCTCTGAACTTTCCTTTGGCCCTTTCAGGGACAAGATCTAGCTGCCCAGGGATCTTCTGCAGTTCAGTTTAGTGCTCAGGGCTTTGCAGAAACCAGACGTGTAGCTCCTTCTGCAGCAGTGACTTAAAAAAGAGGAAAAATTGTGTCCAATTTTACCACGCAGGGTGGAAACCCAGCTAGGAAAATTGTCCTGTGACTTGGAAGCTGGGTTTCATTAGCCAGGTTTCATTTGTCAGGCCCCATCTTGTAGTGGAGTATTTCTGTGTAGAAGATATCATATCCTGATGATAAATTAGGATATCCTAATTACAAACTAACTGGAATTTCTTACTAGTGATAAGACAGTTAAACAGCCCTCCTAGGGGAAAGTAGTAAAGAGCACTTTCACCCTGTCAAAGGTTTTGACAGATTTTGCCCCATCAGAATTAGAAGGGATGTGACCAGTCAAGGGAATTTGACTTCAGAGATGTAGCTCTGCTGAATTGTGTGCCATCAGATGCTCTGTCAACATTATTTCCCCCTTTCTGAGGTATTATTACTTACTTTTTCTCAGTAAGGCTTTGTTGGGGTTTTTTTTATTAAGGTTTGTATGATTCACCCAGCAACAAAATACAGTTGAGCCACAAAAGCAAATAGTTGATTGGGTCTGTTTTACTCACTTCAAGAGTGCTTGCTTCAAATCGCTGTAACCTTTTCATAGCTCCTTTGTTCTGCAGTGATCAGGAGCTCTGGATTCACTTAACTTCCTGCCAGTTCCTGTGCACTGACAGCCTTCTATTTGTTCTCTCCCATGCTTCATTGTGCCTTGTTGTGACTGCAAGTAGAAAGTGCTAGGAAGGCCAGCTGGGGTGCACTTTGTTGCTTGCCTTCCCTGCTTTTAATTGAGCTACAGAAACTTGGGCTGTTTGTTACTTGCACTGTAGTGTGGGTTGAGGAGAGGGGCTTGGTGGCAATTTGTCTGCTGCTGCAGAGGATGGCTGGTAGTTCAAGTTTTCAATGCCAGTTGTAATTTTTTAAGCTCCAGAGGAAATGGTTGACCTTAAGTGTGATAGAAATGCTGCAGTAAATGTCTCCTGGTGGGTGGAGGAAGATGCTGACAAGTGTCTGTTCTGCTCTGCTCACTGATTTGCTCTTAGCAAGTCTGCTTACCTCTGCCCAGCAGGGAAGGGAATAGATGCTGGATACGAATAGGGATGCTAAGTTTTTGGCTCAAACATCATTCTTGAAATCCAGTCTGTGCTTTTGAAGTACATGTTTTAGTTCTGGCCCTCCTTTACCCCAGCCACACATGCATTTCTCTGGAGTGAAGTCTAGCAAAAATATGTTTGTGAAACATTTCACAACCCATGAATGCAAATGCTGTCAAATGCAAACCTCTTTTATTCTTTTGTCACATTTTTTAATGTTGTTTCAAGCTCATTGCTGTAGACCTATGCTGCTTGGGAGGTGCAAGGAGAGCAGCATGCTGGGCCAGCCCCTCTGAGTTGGGGAGATCTGTCCCGCTCAGGTTTCAGTAACACAATGCTTTGTGCAGCCATGTGCGTGCACAAAGAGCCAACTGGCTGGAGCTCCTGTGGTGACGCTTGGCTGATTTGGCAGCCAGATTGATTCTGTCAAGTTACAGTATGAGAGTTAAGTCCAGCTTCAAATCCTCTCCCTTACCCACTCAAGAAATTTGGACGGGGAGGGGAGGAGAGAGAAGAAGGGGGGAGAGCTCTCTGGGGACTTTGTGTCATTATTGGCATGGAAACATTTTGTGATTATCAGCAGCAGGGTAGTGGCAAGAGGCTGATTATCTATCATGTCGTCAGCATAAATAACCAGTGGGCCCCTGAGCAGGGCTCCGCCTTTTTTAATGGCTTCACGTAGTTGCTGCATAACAGTTTAAAAGCAAGCAGTACAGAAAAACAGCTGGACTGATTCTGACCCTAACTGATGTTGCCTTTTCTCCCCTCACTAGAAGAGAAATATGTCACTATCCAGCCTTACGCCAGCCAGGGGAAGGATGAGATTGGGTTCGAAAAAGGGGTCACCGTGGAGGTCATCCAAAAGAACCTGGAAGGATGGTGGTACATAAGGTAAAAAAGTTCTGCAGCCTGATTGCTACACAAACTGTGACAATGAGCTTTGCTGATCGTTCACTTAATGTTAGTGTTTAAATTCTTCTGTAGCTGGGCAAGGACACTCGAATTGTTCATAATGCCTCTTGAAGAAACATAAAGTCTAAGGTGATACAATGGTTATTAAAGTAACACTACAGTGTCTGCAAAGGCTGGGGACCATTCCAGTGAGGAAATGCCTTAACTTGTAGTTTTAGAGGGTTTTTTTTTCTTGCTTCAAGTTAAAAGCCCAAATCTGAGTTAAGATCTGTGAGACCGAACAAGGCTTTCTGTTGTGTGTGATTTCAATGTGTTTCCAGTATAAGAGTTATTCTGCAACATGTTTAAATCTATTTATAGCAATGCTGAAAGGCTGATTGTGATCTCTTGAGCTGTTTGGGGCAGGTAAGTGCTACTTTCAGGGATATAAGAAATCAGTTTGCTGGCTATAGCCCTTTTCCAAACTTACTGATGGTTTCAACTACTTTGCCTTGATTTCTACCTGTCAACATTAGATATTCCTAATGTAAGGGACTATATTCCAAAGGGTATGAAACTTTGTTACATACTTGGAATAGCAGTCATAGCAGTGATCAGGAGCTCTGGATTCACTTAATTTTGACTTAACTTTGACAAAGAGTTTTGACGTAAGAATCTCCTTTTTAAATGCTTATGGGGAGAGTGTAGGTTAGGTACTGTCTCAGTGATGTAAGGTGTCAGGGTAAGTACTTAATGGGAGCTCTCTTCATCTGGGTTCATATAGCATTTAGGTTTTAGTACTCTTTCATGATTCTGCTCCTGTCTTGTATCTTAGTGTGAATCTGTCAGTGCTATGATATTCCATTTCTCTTTAAAGAAAATGTGATAAAACAGGTAGTTTAAAAATGAAGGTTTATCTCTCAGCAGTGCAAAACCTCTCATCTAGTCATCTTTTTCCATTCAACTTGTAATTACAGTGATCATTTTTCCCCTTTCCCTCCCTAAGTCATAACTTTCTTTTGTTTGAATTCTGCTTCATTTATCAACTATGAATGAGGACTATGAAAATGCTGACTGAAGCAATGTTGTTGTTTTTCTTGATTTCCCTTACTTAGAAAGCCTTTTTTTTTTTTTCTTTTCTTTAATGGTCCCATAGAGCGAATAAGCTAATAAAGATAGCAGTGGGGCCAGGAAGGCACTCTAGATAGGAGGAACTAAAAAATGCCTGGGTTTTCTTTTCTCACATTTTTTCCTCCTTTAATCATCCACAGAAGTGGAATCCAATATTGTAGATAGGGGAATTGAACGCATAGGTTTTCTGAGGGGAGAACCATTGCAAGACATCTCTAGTTTATTTTCGTATTCTCTTTCTGAAATGTAGCCTGTTGCTACTGTAGGTTTCCCTTTGACATGTTAACACTTCTACAATAAGCAGAATATTTTTCCCCTGTTTTCTCACACACTGCTTTGGGCCAAACCAAAAGACACATTTTTCTGTATGGCAGAAGTGCCTTCTGCAGGATGGGGACACTTGCTGCTGTGGTTTACACAGCACCTTCATTCATGGCAATCTGCTAGAAGGACAGTGGATGCCCCAGCCATCTCATGATAGTTGAGAAATGCAGCATGTGCTTGGCTATTTTGTAAGAGACTTCAAGTCGATTTTGAGTGGAGAAACCCCTCTTCTTGTTGAAAGATGGACTAGGTGCTCCTCATATGTGTGACAAGTATGTGGGGTGTCAACTATCATCCTCTCTGCTGCTCTGGAGCATTAAACTACACTCTTGCTGGAGGATTAAATTCTTAGGGAAATTAAATTCTTCTGGAAACATTGATGTGATCCACCCCTGCAGGCTGGTCCTTTGCAGCCTGGGTAGCTGATCTCCAACTTCTTGTGCTGTTCATTATATGTGAACTGCCCTGAATACAGTTAGGTACCCCTCAGAAAAGGATTCCATTTCTGCAGAAATTTGCTTTTCTGAGTATTGAGTGCTTTAGAAGGAGAAACTCCTCCTGTCAGGAGTGTGAGGGGATAGAGAGCAGGAAGAGAATGCAGTTGACTCCTCTGGACTTGTTGTCGGCTGGGCTGGATAACAGACTGAGCACACTTCAATGTGTAGAAGTAAAAACCAATCCAGTAGTTTGCAATGGAATCCTCCTTAAAGACATTAGCCTGTTCCACCTTAAATACGTAATTTCTCCAAATTCTTGGCCATGTGCTGATCCTCATTTCCTGTCCTTATTTTTTTCTTTTCTTTTCTTTTTTTTTTTTCCTTTTTTTTTCCCCCTAGTTTGCTTCCCTCTGGAGTAATTCCAGTGCTCTGGAGCTGGAAAGCAGATGTGACTCTCAGACTTACAGAGGCACTTCTGACTTTTTTTAACATTCCTATGGTTTTAATCCATTTTTCCTTCATGTAATATAAACAGGGAGGGTTTTAGAATCATGAAGGAACCAAATCACTGCACCTAATTCTGAAACTGTATAGAAGCTAGAAGAAATATTGGTGTCTGTCTGTATTTTGTCCCATGCACACTATAACTCTTTAAAAAAAACATCAGGACCTCTGGAGAAATGAAAGAAAGGCTCTGACCTGGGATCCTTCTTACTGTTCTATTGAGTGCAGTAGATCAGCTTCCCGGTGTGCCCAAAGCTGACATTATCATCCATCTTTAGATGTTACTTTTTATCTATTTCTTTGACCTGGAGGTAGTCTCATGATGCCCAAGTGGACTTGACTGCACGGCAAATAAGTACCAATATGCTAAGTAAGTGTTTTGTTATTTGCCTGTATCTTCATTTTGTGGTTGTTCCAAGCCTCAGCCCACGAATGAATTGCAGCTGGGAGGTGTTAGCAGCACTGAAATGAGGAGGAATCTAGGATGGGGTTTGAAATGTTTCCAGTAGCTTGTGAATATAAATGAAGGAAGGATGCTTGTGTTTCAACTCTTAGATGTGAAATGAAGATCGTTACTGGTCCAGGACTTCTCTGAAACTGATGAGGAGTTGCTTTAGTTCTTTCACCTATAAAATGGGGAGATACAGTAGTCTTCTAAGGTTATGTGTGCAAAGAGCCTTTTTGATTACCAAATTCAAGGACTAAGTAAAAAATGTAAGCCTATTTGACTTACATAAATAGTTTTTATTTGTGATGTTGCAGAAATAAACTGGCAGTTGCTGGCAACTACTGCTCAGCATTAACTCCAGGTTGTATTGACTAAGTCCAGGGAAGTAATAGCCTGCAAACAGCCTCCCTACTGAGGGTATGTTGCCCACAGTTATTAACTGTCCAGCTAGTGCTGCTACTATTCTTTGGGAGAAACTATGTGGGATCAGAGGTGTTTGAAGCAGTGGGATTGTACAAGGCTGATCCAAATACATACAGTTGGCAGGAGAACTGACAAACCAGAACAGAACCTGCCTGTGGCTGCCTTTCTGATCTTAAACACGTTAACAAACTAAGATGGATGTAAACAGTTTTTTTTCTTGCTGATTTTGCACAATCAAGCTCTGTTGAAAGTAACCTTTGGAACTGGAGTGCTCGTGCATTGGCCACTGTGGCTTTCTCACAGATGAAGACCTTTACATCTACAGATCTTGTAAATTTATAAAATGTCCTTTAAAAAAACCACTTTCTTGATGCACAGAAAGCATTGGTCGGTGTGTCTGCAAAAGAGCCATCAACTGCAAAAGGGAATGAAGCCAAAAGTCTTCAGGGCTGGAAAATGGCACTGAGACATGCCTTGCCACAACAGGAAATGTTAGCATATATTGAGGCCTTTCTTCCTTTTCTTTTATGGCTTGGTTTGAGGCTTAGCAGAAAAACCTCGAAAAGGACAGGATTGAATAGATCCAAATTGCATCTTGACATAGCATTACACAATGGATGCTGTGTATCTGTTGGAAATCAAACCATTACCATTTTGCTACTTCTTGTCTCTGTATGTCAAACAAAGGTCAGAGATCTTGGGATGCTTTCCACCCACACCAGAATCTTTGGAAAAACTTGTCACTAAACTGCCTGAGCAGGGGAGATCCCATATCTTTGCCTTTCTGTGTGACAGAAGGCAGGTATGTAGGGAGAAGCAGCATCTCTAGTATCCTGGCTCATCTAGGGCATTGAGGAGGAAAAGGCAGGATTTCAGATGGAAAGGTCCCTGTAGTCATTGCTAGAAGTACAGCAACTATATTTGCTTTTGTACAAGAAGAGTAATGAAGTCTAAGGAATCAAATCGACATTGTATTTTCCTGTTCTCCCATAAAGTCCCAGTGCTATTCAAGTGAGTGAGGTGAGTGAGGCCAGGATGTGACTTGATACAGAAATCTCACTGCAAACCTCAGAATCCATGTACTGTCATAACAAAGATGCTCACCTGCCAAGGAATGACTTGCTCATATCCCACGTGCCCTGATTCCTTCCTCTGCTGTCTAATGAGGTTCCATTTTCATTAAAGAGCTTTAAAGTCCTACTGTTTTAACCTTTGTATTTCCTGCAGATTTCCTGAGCACACCAGGATTTTAATGGTGCCTGCTTTCCCACTTTCAGTTCAAGCGCCTGCTTTGGGTATCTTGAGAGATTAAAGAGAGAAGGATTTCAGTGACTCACTCTGTAGCAAGTTAGGATTTCATTAGGGAAAGCAGAGTTCATCCACCTGGTCCTCCCTGGAGTCTGATTGTAATCTGAAATCCCTGCTGAGGTGTTAGGTATGGCAGGAGTTAGAAAAAACATCTTCCCCAAAGCCCAGTTGTGGAAGAATGACTTCAGTTTGAAGTGGAGCATGATCAGCTCAGTCTGGTGTTTCGGGAACACTTATTGGATTCAGGTGTCTGTTCAGATTTCCCAGTTTATTTCTTCAAATAGCCTCTAGCTTGTTCAGGAAAATGAGTCTCCACTGAAGCCTTTTTCCCTTAGTCAAATTGTTTCTCGATCTTGCAGTGCTAGAGGAAGCTATAGTAGTTTAAGGGTCCCATATTCTCCATAAGAGAAAGCTGGTCATACAGAACAGAGAGTTATGGAAGGAGGGGCAGTGTCCATTAAAATTGCAAGGAGGGAGGCTTGCACAAGGGTCTTATAAACTGCAGGCATTGAGTCTCTCTACTGGGCTCTGTACACCCTTATTCTACATCTTTTTACATTTTGAGTTGCTATTAGGAAGTATAAAAACCATTAAAATAGTCTACTCACTAGTTTGCTTTTTTTGCTGTATGGGAGAATACAGAGTTTACCTAGTCTTGTCAAAGGGGGGGGGGCATAAAACAAACTGGTGAAGGCCTTTACCTCATGAGTAACTGTATTTATTGTCCAGAAAGACTCCTTCCTTAGTGTGGTTAGTGGCTTTTAACTCCAAAGTTCACTACGAGCTCAGCTGACTTTGACATGTCCAATCAATAGGTAACAAATTAATATAGGTCACAAAAATCTTATGTGAGAACTGCAAATTTTGTTTGTTATCATCTGTCACTTTTGCTTTAGCTGTTCTACCTGAAATACGTGAGAAGGCTGTGTTTGATGTGATGATGTTTCTTTTTGCATCTGCAGGTATCTAGGCAAAGAGGGCTGGGCCCCAGCTTCATATCTGAAGAAGGCTAAAGATGATCTTCCTTCTAGAAAAAAGAACTTAACTGGGCCAGTGGAAATCATAGGAAACATCATGGAGATCAGTAACCTGCTGAACAAGAAATCATCCACTGACAAGGAAGCTCAAGTAGAAAATGAGACTGCAGAAACCCATATCACCAAGAAGGAAATCAGTTTGCCCATCCTGTGCAATGACTCTAATGGCAATGCCATGATGACTTCAGACAAGCAGGTTTCCAGACTGGCCCAGGGATCCCCAGCCATAGCAAGGATAGCACCACAAAGAGCTCAAATAAGTAAGGCAGAAAAGTGGTCTGGGTTTTCACGGGCTTGCAATGAATTTTATTCTCTACCTTTCAGGTCTGGCATTGCCTGTCAGCTAAGGCATGTCCTGGCCTTACAGCCAAGTCCACACAAGCAGACCTTTGCACTGTCTCTAGATCTATCTACAGGGACTCCAGAAGGTGGTCCTTCAATCGTAGTGATAAAATTTGACTTCATTTCATACAAGGGCTGGATGGTGGCTCTTTAGCTTACCCTGCATGTGTTAACTTCATTATTTTTTCCCAGAGAAGACTTTTTGTTCCTTTTGAACACTCTAAAATGTGCTCCTACCCCAGAAATGCAGATGAGGTGATGGTGTATTCAAGTCAAGGAAACAACCTGTTTCTTCTCATGCATTTGTTCTGATGTTTTCCTGGGGGCAAGTTGCTATAATGTTTTTACTACTTCATCTGCAAAATGCAGATGCTGACACTAGTCTATGGAGGGAATGGCAAAATCAAAGGATAAAGGACAGTGTGAGTGTTATTAATTTACTGGATGATTTTTACTGCTGGGGGGGAAGCTAGGTATTAGGCCAGTTCTTTGCTGGCCAGTCTCCAATGGAGCTGGTCAGTTCCAGCAGAAAATACAATCCACTACTTTCTGGCAGTGAATTCCTCTTAAATTTGCTGGCTTAGCTGAGATGAATAGCTAAGCTACCCTGGTATTTCTAATATACCCTCATAGTTTCCTATCTTGTTTCATAGAGATGCCTTAAATATTGCAAATACTGACTTCTAATATCTTCAAACTGTGCAACAGCAGAGAGTTGCTGGAAAATGTGCTTAGCAGTACTTTCAAATCTAATTAAACTCTTCTTTTTGCCCTTTCCTGCTCAGGTTCTCCAAATCTAAGAACGAGACCGCCCCCACGAAGAGAATCTAGTCTGGTTTGTATTGGTTTATGGTATATGTTAGCAGTGGGGTAGGTGTCTGGGTGCTTTGTGAGACTTTCTGCATCTGTACAGGGTGTGGGGGGGTATCTGAGAGATCCCTTATTTGCATGCCTGCTCATTTAATTGTTTAAGTATTGAGCAAAACTCTGGACATCATAATGTTGATTGGGGATTTCTGTTACTCAAAATGCTGCCCCAAATAATCAGATTTGAGGGGAGAACTTGCTAAGGCTACTATGTTCTGTACATGAGCATTAAAACTTGTTTGGCTGACTCAGAAAGTTTTGAGTTCCTCCTGGTATCTTTGGCCCAGACTGAATTCTTTGTTCTCTTGTCTTAAGCAACTGGGAATGTATCCCCTCCTCCCATTGCTGCCATCTTTGAGGTGGCTAAGATTCACTCGTGTGTGTTTAAAGTGCTTGGAGTCTTATGGAAAGACGTATACTACAGGAATGAGACCTCCAAAATGGAATTCTGGAAGTTTGTACCAATTGGAGATTAGAACTGTCATCTTCAGAGAGGAGCTACTCAGTGTATTTTGCACAAAAGTCATGCTAATAGCTTGTTTGTCTAGGCAGTACGTAGTGTTTAATCTTTGCTGTACCCTTTATGAGCAGTGTGCGACTTGCAATTTTTCTGTCATCTGAAATGCTTCTTACACTAGATAAACAGCACATTAGCATTTTCTCCCTATTTTTCTTTGCATTATTTTCAATTAGACTTTGTTTTGGTAAGACTATGACACTTAATCCCATGCTAAAAGTAACAGTGATATTACATGTGAAACTCTGAACATATCTGCTGTTTCCAATTATCTTCATTTAATCCAAACCATCCTATTATCTGAAGGCATTTTATTACGGGATGCTTCTGCTGTATTTCAGCATTTATAGTGCAGAAACATCCAATTATAACATTGTTAGACATGGTTCCTAAGGTGCAGAAATGCATTCTCTGAGAAATGCTACATGCTGTTCGTGATGAAGCATCAACTGTTAATTACAACAAGGGTATCTTAGAAATGGAGGAGCATGAGAATAAAGCACAGTATGCAGTTTGCCTTTCTCCCATTAATCTTTTAGGATTATTTTATGTCTTTGGCAATCCTGTGTCTGTTGGATGCTCTGACCTGTGGTCAAGAGGTCCTGTTATAACTGCTGTTCTTTCATAGAAGTGTCTACACACTAAGCAGTGAAGTGTCTACACTACGAAGCTGTGAAGCTTCGCCATCATCTAGTTGTCCTGTAGATGAGCCCTATGCACTGAAAAGGTTTCAATATGGAAATTGTTGGAAGGACTCATTTATCACCTTAAAAATAATTGTTGCAAACTCTAAAATGTAACAGCTTTATGTAAAAGCTTTTAGAGGAGTCTGGTACGCTGCCAGAATGGCTGTAAGTAGCAGTGTCCCACTTCTCATAGAGCCTTTATGAGGGTTGTGTTGGGATTGAATACAGGTTCTGGGTCTGTTACAGGGAAGAACTGGATCCTATAGTAGAGTCCTTCCCTTCTTCTAGCACTCTAGCTGAGTAAAGTTCTTCATAGGGTCTATGATATTATCCTTGTTTCTTGATACAATAGGTGCCCATTAGCTCATATCACTGACTAATTCAGATTGTTTAAAAATCCAGCAGCAGATTAAGAGCAATAATTTATTGGGATTACATTTAATGATGGGCAGAATCTATTAACAACCTGTTGCAATGCAATTTTTTGCAGCTGTGGCAAGTTATCCAGATTTTTCTGGACAAAAATCTCAGCATAAATGGGCTGCTGTTACTGTGAGTGGAATGGCAACTCACACATTATGGCCCATGAGTAAAATGTTTTACTATTCAGGTAAAGATTATCACAATTTTAATAGCTGGTGAAAGTGGCATGAACAGTGCATATGTTGAACAGCTTCTCTCTTGAGACCCATATCAATACATCAGCTTCTGCTCCAGAGAATTGGGAAGTTATAATTAGGAAGTAGCACAGGAAGAAGGAAGAGTTGTAGTGAATAGAGGTGATTATCTTTTCATACTGCTGTTCAGCTCACTGTTTCTTTGGTTTAATTGAACAAAATGTCCCATTTGCCATAGGGTTTTCAGTTACCCAAACCACCAGAGCCACCCTCTGTGGAAGTGGAATATTACACCATTGCAGAGTTCCAGTCATGTATATCTGATGGCATAAGCTTTCGTGGAGGACAAAAAGCAGAGGTGAGCCTTAACAGTGGAAAAACTGTAATATTTGGCTGTTGCAGGGGACTGGATTGAAAGAGGAGGAGTTTCCACTTTTGTCTAAGTAACATGTTTCTTGTCACCTCTTAGGTTATAGAAAAGAATTCTGGTGGCTGGTGGTATGTGCAGATTGGAGAGAAGGAAGGATGGGCTCCGGCATCTTATATTGACAAGAGGAAGAAGCCAAATTTAAACAGAAGAACCAGTACTTTAACCCGCCCAAAGGTTCCTCCCCCAGCACCTCCCAGTAAACCAAAAGACTCTGAAGAAGGAACAACTCCTGGAGCAGTTTCTTCAGGAGATACCCAGGAATCTCCCCACAAACTGAAATATGAAGAACCTGAGTATGATGTGCCTGCCTTTGGCTTTGACTCGGAGTGTGAAGTGAGTGAAAGTCATCATGAAGAGGGCACTCCCGAAAAACGACTGTTTCAGCCGCTCAAGCCCTCACCTGTGTCATCACTTCAGAAAGCAAAGTTCAAAGTAGGAGAGTCTTCAGAAGAAGCTGCTCATGAAGAAGAGACCATCTATGAGAACGAGGGATTCAGACGTTACGTGGAAGAGACTCTATCCAATAAGGAATCTAGTGGAGATTCCGACTCTCAGAAAAGCTCCTCTCTATCCTTGATCCAAAGGAATTCTCCATGTTCCAGCTCTCCTAAATCATCACTTATGAGGCTCAAGACAGACAAAAACATCCAGCCCGATCTTGGAAAATGTCACTATTCCAGGAGCGAGGAGACAAAACCAAGGTCAGCTTCAGACGTTGGCTTACGCAGCGTGTCAAGAACGGGAATGAAGAAGGAGCCTGGGCAGAGTCCTTCCATTAGAGCAAAGCCAATTGTTAGGCCCAAACCCCTCCTGAACAAGGCAGACTCTCAGAGCCAAGAAAAGATGGATATTAGCACTTTAAGGCGTCAGTTGAGGCCAACCGGGCAGCTCAGAGGTGGACTTAAAGGTTCAAGGAGTGAAGAGTCTGCAAGCCCCCCACACACGACTTCTGAGAACCAAGATGACCCTGTTAGGAGAGGCTCAGCTGATCTCATCACGGCTCCTTCCCGTGGCATTTTCTGCTCCAGCCATACAGCCAAAACTGAGCAAGAAAATGATTCCAGATGTTTCTATGTGACCACTGACTCATACCAAAAGGTACAGGATTCTGAAATTTGCTTCCCAGCTGGAGTAGAAGTGGAAGTGCTGGAGAAGCAAGCCAGTGGGTGGTGGTACCTGAAGTACGGAGAAACGGAAGGCTGGGCTCCTTCCCATTATTTGGCTCTCCCTGATAACCAACGAGAAACCACGTCAGCAGAGACTGATTCCTCATTTGCCAGGAACAGGAAAAATGAAAACAAGTCAAATAGTTTAGAGAAGATAGAGAAGAGGGTTCAGGCTTTGAACACCATCAACCAGAGCAAACGTGCAACACCACCTATCCCAAGCAAACCTCCTGGTGGTTTTTCAAAAGCATCAGGGCCAGTTAAAATGAGGAATGGTGTGAGGCAGCTTGCTGTCCGTCCGCAGTCAGTGTTTGTGTCTCCGCCACCAAAGGATAACAACCTGTCATGCTCCTTGCGCAGAAATGAGTCTTTAACAGCTACAGATCAACTTAGGGCTGTCCGTCGGAATTCCTCCTTCAGCAATGCGTGGTCACAGCCTGGTGACACAAAGGGAAAGCAGCCTGAGCAGTTGGGTACGCAGAGCTCTGAGACCACCTCCAACCTCCCTACGCAAAGGAATGGGATCCCTGTGTCCACAGTCAGGCCAAAACCCATTGAGAAATCCCAGTTTATCCACAACAATCTCAAGGACATCTATGTTTCCATTGCAGACTATGAAGGGGATGAGGAGACTGCGGGTTTTCAGGAAGGTGTCTGCATGGAGGTCCTTGAAAGGAACCCAAATGGCTGGTGGTACTGCCAGATCATGAATGGTGTGAAGCCATTCAAAGGCTGGGTGCCCTCAAATTATTTGGAAAAAAAGAACTAATATTGCAATATCTTTAACCTCCCTAATTTATACTGTTCCTGCTGTGTACATGTGGAAAAAACAATTGCTACACAAAAAGACGTTTCCCTGTGCTCCAGTTTGTACAAAGGCGTCTATACTGAGGACAAATCTGCCATGTTCTGGAGAGGTTTGTGGGGTTTACATGTTGTAAGCAACTATGAGGAAGATGCAGCATAGTCAAATGCCTTTTTGTGAAGTTGTTAATAATCTTGTATGTGTAACAGGGTATAACATCCCATCCTTCCCATTATCAATAGGAAACCAAATGTGTGCCTTTTGTGAGAGAGAAATACACATGTATCTACTTGAGGAGTTCTGTGCCAAACTCTGTTTTACAGTCTTGGCTCCCTTTCTCCTCGTTCTTGTCCAAATGTGGAATACCCAAGAATTTTGAATGCTTTTCCACAACTTACAGTGAGAAGCAAATGAAAGTTTCTGAAACACAGAGGGACTCTAATCCTTTGGAGATGCTCACTTTTTTTTACTATACTCAACCGTTGGTAGGTCCGGAGTTGGAGCCTTTTCACCGCTGCGAGATTTGGTCTCTGACTTCAGTGTTGTTACTGCTAACAAAAGCAGAAAAGGCAACCAAGTGGTGTGGGTTAGGGGCTTTTTGTTTCCTTTCGTTCTGTCTTGTTCTTTGGGTTGGAATTTTCAGGTGTTCTAGGGCAGTGATGCCTGCTGGTGCTTATAAAAACAAACCTACAAACCCCATGCTTAAGCACGTTGATTACTTTGTAGGCTCCATGTTTAGTTCTGTGCCTGACTCCTGACAGGTGATCCTGGTTGCTTCTCTTCCCAGAGTTAGATTTCTCAAAACTTGTCATGATATCAAAGTGTACAAAAGTCCTTTAGGACACTGAAGATAAACCTGTCAAATGTGTTAATTCCTGTTTTGCCCTCTGGTCTGAATCCAAGGGTGCTGTCTGCTGGCAGGGCCCACCAGGGTATTAGTGAGAAATATCTGTAACCTTCTGCAACATCAGTGTTTACAGTGAGTGGGGGAAAAAAAAAGCCATCAAACTCAGTCTGCACATCCTAATTTGTATATTTTTGGGGAATTGTTTTTGTGTTTTGTTCTTGTCTTTTCTGTGCATTCTGGGTTTACTTTTTCTTTGTGTGTGTGTGTGTGTGTGTGTGTGTGTGTGTGTGTGTGTAGTTTTACCAGAAGAGACTTAAAACTAAAGTAGGAGCCAAATATGTGTTTCCGTTCCCACTTGAATCCAAAAAGTACATTTGTACTGGAAAGTGTGCCTGGGCTTCTCAGGCTCAGAGGTTTAATATCAAAGCAATTAGATCTACAATGCCTCTAATCAGGAAGCTGCCTCCTCTAGTTCCAGTTCTGTTTGCCTTACTTAACTCATGCTTTGAAACATGGCTCACGGATGAGGGAAATGGAAGACGTGTCCTTTGGAAAAGACTAGGAATATGGAATTATTTTAGAGGTAGCCTTGTACTGTAAACATAATTGACTGAATCCCTACTGTACTTAAGGAAGTCATGCTTTTTCTTTTTTTATACAGTCTTGTTAATCACTCAAGATCAATATCTAGTTCCTTTAAGTAATAGGCAACCTTGTAAATCTGTTTTAAGGGGGAGGGGCAGACCATTTCACTACTGGTTTACACAAAAAATTACATGCACTCTTTTTCCACCAGAGTTTCATACTGATTTGGCTCAGAAGTTAAAGGTTATAAAGGCTTCAAAATAACTGGGATCAAGGGGCTGAGTAAAATAGCACAAAAATATCATATGTTACTGGGAATGTTTCACTGCCAAGAAAAAAAAAAAGAAAAAAAAATAGGCAAATTATATGTTGTTCTTGTCTTTTTTCTCCTAATTTTTCCTTTTTTTTTTTCTTTTTTTTTTGGGGGGGGACGAGGGGGTGGGTATTGTTTTGGGGGGTTTATTAATTTCCGTGGTATCATTGAGAGAGTTGCCTACAGCTAATGTGACTAATGTCCTTTCGGTAGCTGAAGCAACATCCAGGTGCCACAACTGGCTACAAACAGTGCTGTGGTTCGAGCAGCTTTCTGCATGCAAGTGGGGAGCGGAGGCTGTTTGTTTGGGATTCCTTTACATTGTGGTGGCAGGAGAAGGAGGTGTTACTGCACAACAGCTCATGTCACAGTGTGCAGGGTCCTCTTTGTACCTTGATGTCTTACCATATGACATATAAGCGTATATCCAGTTAGCTACATCCTACTGGATGTGTATCTGAGACATTGTGGCCCTGTCTCCCACACTTCTCCCCATTTTTAGTTGTAGTAATATGGTAGCAGCCATAAAGACTGCTGGAGCTGTTGTGAGATTATAATAGAAGTATTATATTCTTCTGCTGGACAGTATTAAATAGAGCAATACATAGAGTTATCTGCTAGATTGCAGTACTAATAGTAGTGACTTAGTGATTCATATTAATGTTATGATTTATTTTAACAATAATGATGCGGAAGTGGTTCATTATTTTGAATTAATGCACTTTAACAATAAAAGAAACCAAAATGGAAGCCAATGCAGAGAACTAAGTGCATTATTTAAAGGTGCAGTATATAATTATCATTTTCTTGAAGCACATATTTATTAAGAATTAACTTATTATTTAAAATATTCTAAAGTTTTGTTTAAAGACATTCCCACTAGGTCATCTCTTTGGGGGGATACAAAACACAGCTCCCAGATCTTCTGCATTGAGCCACTGAATTCTCTGAGTATGGTGTGGCATGATGTGAGCCCCTACCCAGGGAGAGGAGAGCAGCTTGCAGACAGGAGAGCCTGGGCTACTATAAATATTCGCATTTGCATCCAGCAAAACCGAGCCCAGGGCACCTCTGAAATGCAGAAGTCCTTGCAGTGTTTGGAGAGTCAAAGCTGGTTTTGGCAGACAGTTCCAGTACCTGGCTGCTGTGTGCCTTGCATGAGGCTGGTCCCCAGTGGATGCAAGTTCACTGTGAGGCTCAGGTTCAAGGGCTTCAGGATCTACCTGTGCCAGCTCTGCAACAGACTCAGTCTGTCCCACGGCTCCATTCCACCCTGCTGCCTCGCTTCTCCGGCTCTGCCTTTTGCAGGGAGATGGCTTGCAGAGCTCTAAGCAGTGTTGGGTGGCACAGAATTAGGGTCCCTGCAGTACTGCCAGGGTTCTTTCAAGCAGCGGCTCATTGCCCTATGCCTCAATTGCTCCTTTATCCCATCTCAAAGGCTTTGTGGCCCTCTGAGGAGGGGCCAGAACTTGTAGATGGGCTGCAAAGCCACAGTCATGGCCTCCCTCTCCCTCTGTCCTCACCTGTACCAGCAAAAAGGATGGAGTGCAGATGACCTACTCCATGCTAGAAATGAATGTGGGCTACCTGGCATGTTGGCTTCCAGCCTGGTGGGAAAGCTTCAGTTTGGGCTTCTCTTTACTTGCTGGCGCTTTGGCTGCTTGTGTTTAAAAGGGCACTTTGAAAGCAAATACCCCCAAATGCAGTTTTTTCCCCCTCCTATCTTACCATTGTCATAGCATCTCTCACTGATCTCTTTTTTTGATTCTCTCAGCTGAGAGAGATCAGGAAAATAATTTTTTCCATTGGCGAGCAGCTAATTTTGGTCAGTTCTACTGATACCTGAAATACTGAAATACCCTTTACACTGTTACCTGTGAAACAGAGGGAAAGGCCTTAAGCTACATCAGAAAAGCTGACTGCAGGGCAGGAAAATCTGGCAGGGTGCTCAGAGGACAGTGTAGTGCTGTGTTTTAGCTCTTTTCTAAAAATGTTGATGTCACGTTTTATTTACTAAATTTGTCAGAATTGACACTGGATCAAGAGCAATATTTAAATGTAATTTACACCTCGGTGAACACTCAATGCAGAAATCAATAGTACTGTTTAAATTTCTTTTTATTCCTGAACCAGATTGCTAAGAGGAAGAGCTCTGCAGGGCTTGAGCAAAGCCATTTGCAGCTGAAGGGGGCCCTCCTCTGGGTGGAGAGGTGGCTGCTCTTGCAGTCTTGCTCTCACCCACTCTCCGTGCTTTCCAAAGAGTCTTGAATTTGGACCAGCAGAAATTCCAAACTCCAATGCCAGAAAACAAAATTAAAGAATGTGAAAATTGTGTCTTGCTGTATACTGCAACTTTAATAATAATGAGCACTTCTGAGTTCGTTATTGAGGTTTATATAATGCCTGAAAAGTTTAATTGCTGGTTTCCCTTGTCTTCCCTTTCAAAACATTTTCTTATAACAGCAAGAGTCATGTGTTTTTGTTAGGAGTCCTTCCCCGTGGGAGGCAATTCCTATTCATCGTTTCAGCTGTCACACTGTGCAATGGGTGAGTGTAGTCACATGTGCCAGTCCTTTGCAAGCCAAATTTTTCAAGATAAAAGGATGATGGGCGTGTGCCGGGATATTTAACTGATGTGTCAACAGGAAGTTTTTAAATCAATGTATACAATAATAGCAAATACACAATAATGACAGACTGAAATTGCCTTACAGCTGGGCTCTTCAAAATGGAATTTCTCGTCTGCATGGGTATAGCTAAAAAATGGATTTGGCCCTTGTGGATGCACACCCCAAAGACTCCTTCCATTATGATGCTATAAAGTTTGACGAAGGCATTATATAATTGTTTTCATCACTTTCAGATCTTAATGAATCATATTTTATTGTAATATATATTCATTGCTTTCCTCAGTTAAAAAGAAAGTTACTGCTTTTATCTTATATGAAAAACAAGGGAATTTGATAAAGCATTCATTATTTTCATATTACTAGTATTAACAGAATAGAACTAGTACTATTTAATTTTAGATCTTCATAGCTAGCTTGTTAATAACTCATATTTTCCTGTGTTGTATCCTACTATTTTTTCTAATTTTTTCCCAAATACTCTTCATTCTTGAGAAAAAGCAAATCCAATGAGTGGATAAGTGCAATATTCATAGAATAAACAGGCCCCTCATCCAGGACTTGGAGTGGAACGTGCAGTGTGAAATGTTTGTAATTCTCTATTCATGCACTCTTAGGGGAAGGGGCTGCTGGATGAAAACAGGGCCTTTGGGTAGGTAGAGACTGACAGCTGGGGTGGTTTGGCTTGGGAATGGCTGCTTTTCACAAAAAAGTATCACCTGTTCATGAAAGTGTAAGGATTATGCAGCATGTTGCCAGGATCACGGATAGAATGTGCATTAACATCCTTGTCAATACAGGACTTCTGAGCTATGCTTGAAACACTCTTTATGTCATCCATGCATGATACTGTCTTCTGGTATGTCTCTGCTGGTTACGTCCTCTGTTGCGCTTCAGAACTGATGATAACTTCAAAAGGGAAAATAATTCTGTTGGTGCAGTCCCGAATTTTGATACTGTATTGTGACTTGTATTTATTGCAGGAACTAGGGAAATATTTTTACAGGTTCT
Source organism: Pachyramphus minor (assembly GCA_013397135.1). NCBI lineage: Eukaryota > Metazoa > Chordata > Aves > Passeriformes > Tyrannidae > Pachyramphus > Pachyramphus minor. The sequence goes on along the minus strand of VYXB01009529.1, from coordinate 238,604 downwards.
TATTTCTATTCTTTCCTCATTGTTAACTTAAGAAAAAGTCCCCATTTTATCTGGGTTAATTCTCACCTGCAGAATTTCACAGATGATTTGGATATTGATTTCATATTACTTGGCTTGCAAAGGTGGTTCTCTTAGGTCGTAAATAAAGTTGGGCAGGAACTTTGCTCTACAAAAGAGCAAGTTTTGTCTTAAATTCTATTTGAACGGAAGGAGACCTTCCCTGTGTCAAAAATAATGTGACTTTCCAGGTAGCAGCAAAATCTACTACCTTTGAAAAACTGGACTGTTTCTGTAAAGTGCAAGAGAAATGTGAAAGACAGAGCACTAGATTCTCTGAGCTCTGGGAAGTACATCTCCTGTGGCTCTAGTTCATGTCGCTGAAGAGGGAGTGTACCTCAGTTTTCTGCTTAGTTTTTGTCCTGCTGTTCTCAAGTTTGTAAAGAAACCTTAATATTACCAGAGATGTTTGCATTCAAACAGGAAAATGGAATTCTGCAGCTGTACTGAAATAGTATCAATTACATGATTTTGGAAAACCTCTATTACTTTACAGAGTAGTAATCTGGTTTTGAGGAGCCAACTTAATTCTTTCACATGCTCTTGTCTAAATTGGCAAGAAGCCCACGAGCATCAGTAGAGTTACACTGACAGAAGACCCTTGTGGGTGCTCAGCATGGACTGTTCTCAGCAAAAGCAAGCTCTGAGCACTCTGTTCCTACACCTCTGAAGGGTGCACAGGACTGCTGAGCCTTGGTGCTGCCCTGCCATGGATCCACTGTGCTGCAGATCTTGCAGCTTTTTAAAACCAGCTGGAGCTTTGCTGCTATTTGCTGGTGGTTTCCCACCACCAGCGGCTCCTTCTCTATCAACATCAGATGTTATTTAGCCACACATCAAAGTGCTGTGTACCAGTGCAGCGTTTGATAGCTGCCAACAGTACCAACATGATGGGCTGAGAGCATATGTTTGTCTAAGTTATTTTATTTCCATTTGCTTTTAGTTGCTTGCTAGAAGCAGGGACCACCAATGCGATGATGCATGGGGAATGTGTCTGCACACTTGAACTGTTTGATGGCCTCTGCTAGTGCTGCCCAGTGCTTGTGTTTCTCTTTTTCTCTCTCTGTGCTGCTCAGTAGTCATGTCTGTTGTGTGTGTCTGTAATTTTCAAATAAAGTACTGTATGTAAGGCCGGATCCAGAAGCCCCCAGTCAGCTGACTTCGGGTTGGGATGTAGGTTGCTGTTGCTGCTTTTCCTCCTCCATGTTAGACTCCACTTGGAGCAAAGCACAGGTGTCGGTAAAAAGTCACCCATAACTCTATTTTGGGGTGCCAGTTTTGTGGGGTGTGCATGCATTGCCAAGAGTGGAGTGAGGAGATCTTTTTTCTTGGGTGCCCTCACATCAGGGACTCTGCAGCAATTCCTGGAGCAAAAGCTGCACTGCACTGCATGCAGGCATGATAGGCATAGGCAGAACAAAGTAGTTTCTCCCTTTTATATTGTCAGGGCTGGGCTGGTCCCATCAACAATGTTGTTCATTTGTTCTTGCATCAAGGTAGCATTGATTTTTAGTCGGAGAGTGCAATTTTGTTTTGTGTTTGGTTTTTTTATAAATAAATTTGGTTTAAAGCTTCACACTGGCGTTTTACAGACCTGTTCTTGTCAGCATAAGCCACTACTGTCCTGAGTTGAGACTCCTGTTTGTTACTGAATGAAAATTATGGGAATCATGTTGATAATTTGGAAAGAAATCAGAAAAGAAATTAAAGCTAAATTATATTGGTAGGGGAGGGATAGATAAAATACGAGGACAAATGTTTCCAATAAGACTATAAATTATTTGGTCTGACACTGCAGGTGCTTTCTCTGTATAGATAGTTTAAATACATCACTGCTCTGTGTTATGATTTTTCATTATTGAGAAAAGTTGAGGTTTTTTCCCTCTGTAATATACTATCACAATCTGTATTCTGAAGCCACTGATCCAGAAAAGGAAGACAAACATGGGTTACATGCTTGTTGTAGTTGAGGTAGTTTCTGTATCTGGGAGTTTCATATACCAAGGTTCAGCTGGTGGAGTGGGCAAGAGTAGCTATTCTAGACCTGTCCACATTGGCTGTCTGTGAAACAACCCTGTGCTAGTGGTGCTTCTGGAAAAACGTTGTGTTTAGTGACCTTTCTCTGATGCTCAGGTTTATTTGGTTACAATGGTACCTGTCTTTCATGGTCCCTGTTAGGTGGGGGAGAAAAACAGATGAGAGGGAGAATCACTTGGCACTGTAAAAGAATTTTAAAAATACAACATTTAATATTTAGATAAATAGTTCAGGCTTCTCTAGATATTTCCCATGAGAGCTGTTATTGACTCTGTATTTGATGACTGAAAGGTAAGCAACATGGCAGCTTTCTCTGTGCAAACAGTTTTTTTTGTGGTTTGAGCTTGTTCTTGAACTGCTTCTGGGTCACCAGGGAAGTAGTAATAAATAAACAAAATCCCATCATCAGCCTTGGGTTTTAGACTGGCGGGACATCAAATTCTGTTCTGACTCTGGGTCCCCCAGAGCATGCAGATTCGGTTTGTTTCTGTCCCCTAGAAGTAGAACAGAAGAGAATAGTGCAGTCACTGGAGCTTAGCCTGGAGCAATTAGTAAACTGGAACAAATAAAAAAAGAAAATAAGAATAAACCTTTTTAAAAATGAAGTATTTCAATGAATAGCTGACTTAACTATTTCCTGTCTTGAGTTTTCAGGGAGGAGGGGAAGTTATAATTGTTTCCAGTCTTTAGGAGGAATTTTTCTGCATTATGATGAATAGGCTTCCTGAAAAGACTTGCTCATTACTTGTGATGTGTTCAAACCTGGAATATTGCAAAAGCAAAGTGTGTGTTACAATGACTTTTTTGTAGCAAGGGTCCAAAGTGAGTATTGTGGGGTCAATAGTGTACAGAGTAAGTGCATTTCTGCTTTTTGGCTAACTTGCACATGACATCAGTGCTGATCCATTATTGCAGATTTAATTGCAGACACTCGTTACTCTGCTAGCAATGTTTGGGGGGAATCCTGCAGATAAGCCTCCTCAGTTAAGACTCAATATCAAATTTCATGTCAGGAGAAGTCCTGCCAACATTGTGATTGCTGCTTAAGCTAAAGGTCAGATGCAGATAATTCAAGGTGGATGTTGAAAGCAGCTCAGCTGGCTGTGAACATCTGTAGCTGTTTCCAGGGCTGTGAAGTACTCCAGATTATCTCTGGAAATCATGGGTAGTTAGTTCTTGGGAGTCTAAACCTGTTGTTGAATGAAGGCTGAAATCTGTTTGAGCCATTGTGCTCCCCTATATTAGCAGAGCAATTGCACATGTCTGGATTGGAAACTCCTACAGGGTTTGCTGTCCCAAGGTTGTATTTGACCAAAAAAAATATGGATCTAGGCCTGGTCTAAGTGAAGCTTTGCAGTGGGTTTCTTGGGTGGTTGATGTCATTGATGTGACCTTGAATACTAGATGCTGTTGTCATTTCTGTGTTGGTGTAGAGCTCCATCCTTGTAGTGGTTAGGTGGTGGGAATGTACCTGGTGGGAGCTTGGGATTTTGGGAGAGTATGTCGGTGACCAGAGATAGAGAAATGTGTGGCTGGTCTTAGTGTGTGTGTAGTCAAGCTGATGATACTTTTTTGTCTTTTTGTTTGTTTTTAATATGGGAACCATTTTGTCTGTTTTGCTTGGGAAAAGAGCTAGAAGTTGATGTGGTTTCTGTGGCAGTAAATTTGAGAAGGAATTACTGAGAGCTTTTTTTCTTTTTTTTTTTTTTTTCTTTTTAAGAGGGTTTATGGACAGGAGACCATTTATTTTGTTTCCGGTTGCAAGTTAAGCCAAGTGAGGAAGAAAATGAGTCTGGGGAAACCCTTTTTTGTGGCAATGGCTTTGGACCGTATTTTCTTGTGGCCTTTGATCCAGCTCCACTGAAGGTAGTGGAGTGAATATTGTTCATCGAGTAGATGTTAGAGCTTTTGGTCACGAGTTAATTTTTAGAAAGCTGACAGGTATTTTGACATTCACAGAATGTTCTATAACAAATGTGAGCTAGAGACAGAAATAATAACTGTAGTCTCATGCATTGTCCAGTTCTTGTTTAGTGAACTCAAGATGGTGACCAGTTGGATAAAACTGTTTGTACAATGAACAGCTCCTGCAAGGGTCCAGATGTGTTTAGGTCTCTGAGAGGCTTTCCCAAGAAAAGAAATCTCGTGCATGACAAAAGGATTTTGCCTTTCTCAGTCATCCCAGTAAAACTGAAATCCAGGAAAATGGCACTTTTTTGCACTTAACAGTACCTTTTGCCATTTATGGCAGGAGTTACTGTTAATGAGGGATTAGATGCCCCAATCTGTTTGAATTAGCACAAGACAGAAGATCTTTTTGAGACCAGTCCCTGAGTCTGTGTGTAAATGGTAGATTTGATGCAAATTAGAATACTGGTTAACAAAGATATGAGCAACTTTTCTATGGGCTAACACAAAAGATGTGTTATCAGTGGGGAAAACATAGCTCTCCCTTTTGCCAAGTAACCCTGTAGAAATGTCCCTCAGGCTTTAGCAATAATCAGCTGTGAACCTGTAAGAATTTAGCTGATATTGGGGGCCTGGTACTGTGACTGGGACAATAGTAATGTGTCTTTGTCCCAGCAAGAATTAATGAAATCACCATAACACAATGTTTCCGTTTGCTCTGGATATGACAGTAGTGGGGGGAAACGGTTGTGCAAAGCATTATCTCCCCTTAATGCAGTTTTGCAGACTTTACTTGACTGTAGTGCCCGGTCCAGAACTGTTTCAGAGCTGTCCTCATGGTTATGTCGTAGGATCAGCTTGTGTTTCCTCATGCCAAAGGCATGGGTGGATGGGCCAGGATGTTGCTGCCCTGTGAGGGGCAGGGACTGCACACAGAGGAAGCTGCCCTCCTCTCTGAGCCATGCCCAAGTGCTTGCTCAGAGAACTGCAAAGCAATGTAAAGCAATTGAGGTTTGGGCTTTTTCCCTAGAGCACCAGGTTCTGAAGCAGTGAAGTAAGAACAAATGTTTGTTTGAGGAATTTTAATGATGTGTCTGTAAAGATAACAACTTTGTATGGATCTCTCAGCAGGGAATGAGAAACACCAATTGTCCTGGGAAATTGTGCATGTGAAGATGCAGAGCAAAAACTTCAGATTACTGTGCCTAAAAGTAGATCTCAGAATTTCTCTTTAGGCATTTATTAGAACTGGTGTTATCTTGGAATTGAGCAGCATTTAATAATGGTTAATTAAGACTGCTCGAAAACTCCTGCAGGAAAGGAAAAGACAATTTGAGTTCTGGACACCTGTAGAAGAGGGAGTTGCAATAAACGTAAAATACTACCACGTGCTTTATGAACCTAATTTCTCTCCTAGGGTTGTCACAGATCCTTGTGATTGTATCTTAGCCTACACTAGTGCTGTGGCAGAGCAATTGGTCAGTGACACTTCTCTGCAAAAACTCATAACCATGCATCTGTGATAGGCATGTGTGTATTGGAAAAGATGAGCCTAAAAAGGTCTTGGAGTAAACAACACTCAACAAAAGAACTCCTGATTTGCATGTTCCAGATATGCTGAAATAACTTGCACTGAAGCAATTTCAGCTACTTCCAGTCATCTGCCATGATCCACCCTGGCAGCACGCAGGTGCTGCAGTCTGCTAGGTGGTGGATGGTGGCAAATGCTAGTGGAAAGGGAAATTCAGGATGCACATTGTCACTGCCCTTCCTGTTTGTCATCCATGCGTGAAGTCAGAGCTCTGCTGGTCCAAAGCAGGATCAGACCCTTGGCACAGTGTTTGCCATGTCCCACAAGGCTCTGCCAAGTATTCTGAGATGTTTGCTGACGCTGTGGGCTGCTGCCCAGCCAGGACAGTCCCCTCTCCGTGTGTGCAGGACCCTGGAGGGTTGTGAGGGACTGCCAGAGTTTGAGGGCTGTTTTCTCAGAGCTATTACAAGTTCTTGCAATGTGAACCTCTAATGTTTTCAAAGACTCAGGCAGAGAAAGGACTTACTAAATAAACTGTACCTGTCATCTCCCAGTTCATTGATTGCTTGGACCAAAGGTGGTGCTAAATCTAATCTTTGTCTGTAATATTTATATTTTGTTGGATTTTTTTTTTTAAGTGTTTGGTAAAACAGATGCAGTGTCCTTCTTATATGAGAAATTTAGTCCCAGCTTGGGATATGGTAAAACTCACTGGACCTTCAGGGTCCAGGATTGTTGCCTGTTAACATTTGAGCAGGCTTGCAGTGTTCAGGGGGAGGTGGGAAAAGGGTACTCTATCTTCAAATGCTTGCAGACTGTAAGAATTGACTTGTGATTTGTTTGTTTGTTGGTATTTTGTTTACATCACCTCTTACACCCTAAGGAAAAATAAATTTTTGACCTTTTTAATTGTGATCCAGTTGGTTTGTTTTGTTGTTTTGGGGGTTATTTTTCTAATTTTTTCTGCACTGTTTTGATTGCACTTCTGTTTGTCAAACCACTGAATTTATCCTTCCCAGAATAACTTACAACTTGTGTGTCCATGCAGTTTAAATTTCAGCTTAGGCTAAATGGATAATGGAGTTTGTCTTGTTCCCAGGCCCTGGGAGTCATTACTGTATGCTGTGTTTTTGTTTCTTTTCTATTCTACAAAGTTTGTGGACTGGTTACCTCAGCCCTCAAACATGAAGAACGTTTGTCTGTGTTGAGCAAGTTTGTAAGGTATTCAGACAGGATGTTTTTTTGGCATCAGATCCAAAATAAGAAGAAAAGCATACTTTTACAAAAGGGGTCCTTTGGTTCTGTGATAAATGGGTTGCTCTGCAAAGTGGGATGAGCCCCTGTGTGCAGGCTGCAGAGCAAATGGTGCTTGAACATGGGATATTAAGGTGTGATCCTGCAGGGTTGCTGGGCACTGCAGACTCCTCTTACCCAGCTTTGGAGGTCGGAGGTCCAAATAGCTCAATAAGTAGAAGTTCTTTCCTGTGTGAAGCCACAGACAGGTAAAACTGAGCTTTCTCGGAGTGGATCCTCTCTCCTTACGTGGGATGTCTATTGGGGATCTGAAGGCAGTGGATTAGGGGATATAATGAAGGGAGATGGTTATAACAAGGGATGTAATAGTAGAGAGGAAGCAAGGGTTTTTTCCTAGCACTTCAGATCCCAACTTGACTGTAGGAAATGTTTCTCCATGCTGGCATGTAGGTGGATGCTGCACAGGGAGTCCTGTTCAGGCACCCCAACTCTCTGAAGGATGCCAGAAATTAGCACACAGCACACAGTCCTGGGCATTTTAAGGTACCAACTTGGTGGCAAGTGTGCCTGGAAACTGTGCCCTCTCTTCCCCTTGTGATATTTTGTTGGATCAGCTTGGGGTTGAAAGGCTTTTTCTGGGCTGGTGAAATCACCATATACTAATGTATCCCCTTGTGCTCTGTAACTCACTGTTAATTGCTCCCCCTTGCCCATTTTTCTCTGAGTGCTCCTACCAGAGTTGTGCTGCACTCACAAGACTAAATTTTTCTGGTGCTACTTATATATGTTTGTAGTGTTTGTGAAAAGGAGTAAATTGATCTCAGAAGGAGCTGTGTGCCGGGACGGGCACTGATCACCAGGTGGCGATGCTGGACCAGCGCTGCAGCTCCTGGACCACTTTCGGAGCATCCTCCCTCATGTTCCTCTACCTCCTCCTCGCCCCTCCATGGGCTCGGAGCCCGCAGGCTGTGCCGCAGCCGGCACACCCCGGGGATGGACCTGCCTGAAGCAGCGGTCGGGCTGCGGTGCTGAGGATACCCTGTCGCTGGGGAAGGTCAGTGCTGCACCATAGTTGGTCTTGGTGGAGAATAGTTTGGGAGCAATGGTGAAATTGCAGCTCTGGTTTGGACTTGGTGAGGTGATGGCCTGGGGAGGTAGGGCAGGGCACGGTGACTCCAGTGATGCTCAGCAAATGAGGATGCAGAGCCCACTGGGGCTGTTGCATATAGCAGCTGCAGGAGGGAATGCACAGACTGAGGCTGTGAGAGGAGAAACTTGGGGGATCTGCTGTGGTCCTTCTTGCTGATGCCAGGGGAGGGCAAGATTTGAGTTTGACTCAGAGTGTTAGCACTTCACTTGTCTTAATCTCTGGCAGTGCTTGGGCACAGCATGTCTGGCAGGTCAGTGTCCCCAGTTTCTAGGGGCCATCTGTGTTGTACAAGTCTGTCCCTTGCTCCTCAGGGGATGAGAAGCCTTTCCAAACCCACTAGAGGTCCTCTTGTCCCCGGGAAAGCAAGAGCTGGGAACAGCTCTTGGAGGGCAGTGCATGTGTATGCAGTCTTGCAGCTAGGATCTCCTCAGGCTGGTGTTGGAGAAAGCTGGGTTGTAGAAGCGGTTTTGCTTTACCCAGCCTGGAATGTTTTAGGCCCCTGGGGAAATATTAGATGGGAATGGTTTCAGCTGGAGAGGCTGAAGACACCTCTCCTGGGATGTCTCTATCCCTTGGCAGATGGAGCACCCACACTGAGGGAAAAGATGCCAACTCAAATACGTCCTGTGACAAGAGAGTGATCCAGCTAGTCTCTCATCTGCTGAATAGTGAAACAAAAGGGATGAGGGCAAAATCTCACATGGCTGTGTTGTAAGTGTTCTCCTGAGCAGATACCTGCAGCAGAGGAGCTACTGGGTTTTGAGGGAACTGGCATCACTTTTGGAGAATCCAAATTCCCTTTGGATACCTGTGTCCCTTGCACATCTGTATCTTACCTCAGCATCTCCGTTGGCCAGACCACAGATTGTCAGTGGGCCTTCTCCATATGTTCAGGGCTAGGATGCTACTGCTCTGCCTCATCTTCAGCCATCTTACCTGGCTCCTGTTAGGCTGAGCATGTCCTGGGTTTCCTCACAACCTGCTTTTTCTTATGTTGCTGGAGGATGGGTTTTTTCTTGTTACAGGCACTCAGGAGAGACTGTAAACAAGGCAGTTGGAGTAAAGAAGCTGCGGCTTCTCTCTGGGGAGGCTATGAAGAGGCTCAGGAGCGTGGGGCTTAAGCTTTTGGGAATGCTGTTAGCTCTAATTCTGTGGCTTCCTTTATTCCTTACATTTGTATGGTGTCCGTCAAGGGGATATTCATTATCCATCTTCCAATGCACTCTCATCCTCAAGCACTAAGGGAAAGCCTGAGATCTCTCCACCCAGCTCCCTCTAAGGAAGAGCCTCTCATGGCACCTTTCATTCTTCCCTCAGCCTCTCACTGTGCTACCCATCATGTTTTGCTGTGCTGATGGAAGTGGGTAAGTACTCAGTCACCCATGCTGCTGCAGGATATCTAAATCAACTTTATTCACGATCACAGTTATCCAATTTTTCACAATGAGTTATTCTTCTCTTTAAACAGAACACAAAACATCTTAAAGTAAAGCAATGAAATGCAAATGACACAAGAACACAGAGGTACATGGGAACCTACACCAGTCAAACGAAACAAAAGATTAGGATTGTTGTTACTTTTACTGATTTTGCTGGTTGTTTTGTTGGTTTTTTTTTTTACTTCCTGGAGAGAGCCTTGTTCTCCTTCCTACTTCTCCTTCTTCTCCCTCAGCTGGAGGCAGCTGATATGGGAGGAGGACTTAACCCCAAGTTTTGAGCTCAGATGCGGGGGGAGCTTTCAGCTTCTACTAACTCCTAGAGTTTGGTCCACAGTAAAACAAACACAGTTAATATATTAAAACACTCTCAATTCAAAAGATGAAAAGGGAAATCACACCACTGCACTGGTACTCATGGATGGACTTTCTTGAAAAATAAAGTTTACCCCTTGGCTTGCCCTACGCAGAGGGAAACTGGTCCCACTGGTGCGGTGAAGGCTCGGGAGGCTGCTTATTGCACGTTTCCCCACATCCACTATTCAATCAACACCTTCTTGCCCCTTGGATTCTTCCTTTCTGAAATCCTTGTACCTACTGAAACAGGTTTCCTGTGTGCACTGGTCACAGCTCTGTCCCCAGGCACGCTGGAGGCTGGCTGCCTGCCTGCGGACCAGCCGTGCTCCTGGATGGCTGCTCTGGCTCCCCCCAGACTTGTGCCAACTGGCTCTCCTGCACGAGAGCCATGACACTCTGGAGCTTTTGACAGCTGGTCCGGGGGACAGGGATGGGTTGGGGTTGTACATCAGAGGTATGCAAAGAAATAACATAAATCCCTGTAACCCAGAGTATCAGCATTCAAGTTAGTGCTGCCCGCCACACGGGTTGGGGGCAGCTGCAGACCCCCTGGTAGGCTGCAGTGATGGTGGCACCTTCAGAGAAAGGCTCTACAATGTGCTCCTCAGCGAGTAGTCTCTTTTTTTCATCTCCTCAAGAAGACAGTGAGGATGTGTTTTCCAGGCAGTTTTAGGAGCAGCCTCTCCCAGTGTTCTTTCACCCACCTCCTGCCATGTGGGACATGATGTCCCCTGCAGCAAGCAACTGTGTACGTTAGATTCTGTTATCCCCCCACCATGCTGTTCCCCTCTGTCCCATCAATGGCCATATGCTGGTGTGCAAAGAAAAGCTGAGCTGGAAGGGTGCAACTCCATGGCCTTCCCTAGTCTGGCCAGATGGGCATCATGGTGGGACAAACTCTACTGCTGTGGTGCCCCAGCCCTGATCTCCCCTCAGGACCCAGACCCAGTCTTTCTCTCCCCTGCAGCCCTAGAAGGCAGCAGGATGGGTCAGGAGAGGAGACAGGCAGCTCCTAACGTTGCCAAGCTGCCCAGCTCAGGTGGGTCAGGCCCACAGCCATGGCAGAGCAGCAGCTCTTTTTACACAGAAACCATGGGAGCTGCTATTCTCCCTGCTGGGACCAGGGAAGGGGACTTGTTTTAATAAACCAAAGCAAACCAAACCCCTCAAGTTTTGGTGGTTTTTATATTCCTTTCTTCCTAACACGTAAGGACAGCCATGTCCTGCTGGTATGGCTGTGTAGGGCTGAGTACCACCTGGCTGGTTTTGTCTTAAAGCACAGTGATAAAGTTACCAGTAAAGAAAACCCACAGACATGTGGGTTTATACATTCTTCCGTGGTGAGGTTGGGGGTTTTCCTCACAAGTGCTGTCTGGATGGTAGTGGGAGAAAGGTGAGGGAAATGTGTCTCCCTCTCCCACAGGCCTTTGGGAACAGAGATGCTGCTGAATCCCTTGTGCTGGGTGGAGACCACACACAAGTTGGTAGTGGTGGGCTTTGAGAGCTGCTCATCATGCAAGGGGATGGTGATAGGAGGTGGCTGGATGCTGCTGCGAGGGAGCAAGGCTGTTGCCATTATTGGGTTGCCAAACCTACCACCAATGCCCTCAAGGGGCTACCACAGGGCTGCTCTTCTGTCTGTGGGCATGAGATGGGTTTGCTTCTCAAATCTTGGATTCTTTTCTGCACAGCCTTTCTGCTGTGAGTGTGCTCACTGCACCTCCCTCACTGGTTCAAAGCTTGCCTTGCTCTGTCCTTCCTCAGGGGCCTCCTATGGTCAGGCTGGCTGCACCCAGAAACATGTTGCTTGTTTCTTCTCTTCTGCTGTCTCTGCACGTGGGGTGCCTCTAGGAATAGATGTGTAGCACTGAACCTTTTACCACATGCTGTATTTGCTAAACAGTGGAGACTCCCCTCTGCTGTGCATGGTGTACAAAAGGGATGAATGCACCTGCTGGCTTTTTTTTGAGATAAAGTTGAAAATCCACAAGGGAGAGTAGTCCACTGCAACTTCCCTGACACACTGGAGTTCAGCCCCAGGGCTTGCTTGGAGGGTATAAGAGCAGCATCTAAGCTTGTCTCATCTGTTGTCCATGGAAGAGGGGATCAGGGTGATGATGAGTGACAGTTTTTGAGTCTCCTGGGTGATGAACAGAGACCAAGACCTGTGCTGTTTCACGGCCTCCTCCCCACCTGCCCAGTCCCCACCACGGCATCTGCTGTTGCTCTAAGTGCTGCGGTATGTTTTGATGATATCTTTGATGGCCCGTCTGCAAATGGGGCAGCAAGCGTTGGCCATCTTCTTGAGCTTCAGCCCACATGAATAGCAGAGACACATGTGTCCACAGGAGTAAATGACTGTGTCTACCGTGTTCTCATAGCAGATGGTGCATTCATCTACCCAGGGCCCTGAGACGGATGGGGAAATCGGTGACTCAGGCAAGCTACTTGGAGAGTTGGGAGCTGTGCCTGTAACACAAAAAACAGGGTCACTCATGTTGCTTCCTGACATCCCAGGGTAATTTCTGCCCTGAAGCCAGCTGCAGAGAACCATGCCCTAGCAGAAATGGATGCTACAGGACCAGGGTTCCTTCCTGTGACCTACTGTCCCACTCGCTGAGTCCTGGTATACATGCCAATGCTCAAGGCAGCAGAAAGGCAACATCCACTGGGGTCTGCTGCCCACACAGAGCAAACCAAGAGACAGCTGTTCCTATGCAAGATTGATGTAGTAAGTTATAAAGCCCACCATCAATGCCTTGGGATCATGCAGGTGCCTGGGACTTTTAAAAGTGCTGCAGAACAGCCTATCCTTTTTCTACTGCATGTACATTTATCTAAATATCACTGTACTTCACTGGCGTGTTAGAAATAGCAACACTGCATTTTGCTGAAGAGGGTACTGAAGGTATGTGGAGAGAGAAGGCAGAGCTGTAGACAAACCCTTAGCTCCAGTCTAAGCTAGAAACATGTCACTGCCACACAGCTCTCCAGAAGAAGTTCTGCGTCACAGGGCCATGCACGTAGCAGAAAACCCACTGCTTCCCCTGGGACCTTTCACGATGAAAAGGGTTGGAGAAATATTGCTGTCTAGGCATCTAAACAGCTACCATGTAAAACAGACTGAAAATACCCTTTGCAGAGGCTCTCCCTTTCTCCCCAGGGGAGCTGACAGGATAATAATAATAATAGTCTGTTGATTATTGTGGTTTTAGAATCCTTTTGGGAGAGAAGTGTGAGACTGTGAAGGGAGACAGTGGGGAGGCAAAGGACAGGCAGCAGGGGATCCCAGCACACTTACCACTGATAGAGCTGCAGAGGGGGCCAGAGCCACATGTAGACAATAAGGGCCCAGAGACACCACTGCAGAGGACGGTGGGGGAATTGGGTGTTGATGTGGGCGAGCTTGGTGTGGACAATCCCAGCCGCTCTGCTAATATGGTGGAACCTGTACAGTGGAAAAGAAACCTAAGTTATTTTTAAAAATTGAGGCTGACAAGGCACTGGGGATATGTGGCAGGGGGTACAGCTCTCAGTGCTTGTCAGGATTAGTCTCATCAGCATGAGAATCCTTATATACCTCTTTTAATGCTAGTAGCTGGTCCTGAACAGACATCAAACTCCCACAACTGCTGAAATTCACTGGAGCTCCCTTAGCCATCATAACCCTTCGTTTCTACCCTTAAATGTGTCCCAAGTCATTCAGTGCAATTATTTCCCATGTGGTTTCCTGCTCATATGTGCCCTTAGCACTATAGCCAGCCATGCCTTTGTAGCAGTAGAGGACATAGCCTGCAGAAGGGAGGGCAGGGTCTGACAAATACATACAGTCACTCAAGGACTTTCTAGAGACAAACATGAGGGTTTGGCAATCAGGAAACCTTAGCTATGCTCATTTCTCTGCTTCTTTGGTAGGGGCAGGGATACATCACCAAAATGCATTTGGCTCTGGGATGAAGGGGACCTCTCCACTTCTTGCAGGTCTGGATGTGATGGCTCAAGAGTGCAGAGCCTCTTCAAGCCTCTCCTAGATGTCCCCAGCTCCATTATCTCTGCTTTCACTGCCTACCATCACCTCCAAGGTAGTGTGCTGTCTGCCAGAAAAGCCAGCTCTGTTCCACAGCCTATCTGCCACTCTCCCTCTGTCTCAGCCTCTTTATTCTGCTGTTACAACAACAAATATCTTAAAGCCCCTTCCAGAAGGGAAAAATATTGGAAATGCTTAAAACTCGACCTGCTGCAAAGACTTTGTAGGGGACTTTCATTGTTAGTGATGCAGCCTGGTCTTCACTAGGCAAGTGGTGAGACAGCAGCAAACATGTGCATGAGCCAAAGGATGGTTTCCTGGTGGTAAGAACTATGGTTTTAAAGTTTCTAGTTCCCCAGCACAGAAGACAACCAGGGTAACTCCAAATCAGAACTAGAATGCTCAGACATCTTCATGTTACCATATAAGGAGCCACAGACACAGAGGTTTGGGATCCACAGTGTCCTCAATGAGTTGGAGGCTACTCTCCAGGGAAAAAGCATCAGTGGGAGGTCAGGAAAACCCCATGCACCAGAAAGGTCCTTCAGTTCTTATTTGCAGGGAGGCTACTGAGCCAAGAAAGACCAAACCTGGGAATTAGGGACTGCAAGTGCCAACTGTGGATTGTGCAAAACAGCAAAAGCACAAATTCTTCTGCCCTTTTCAGCAGAACAAGACCGAGCAGTTAAAGTGGAGCACAGGGACTGAGGAGGGCTCATGTTTGACTCAAAATCTGTTCTGAGGACTATGTATTAGAAAGGAAGCAATTAGACTTAGCCCTCAGTTCCTCAGTTTTTCTCCTCTCCAAAAAAGGAGCGCTCTACTTGCAGGCAGAAGCTGAAATTAAATTAGACTCCTAAAGGGCTTTGGGGCTCTCATACTTGAGATACTGTAGAGAGGTACCTCTTTTAGTGCACAGATGGGAGCTGAGGCTGGAGTTCAGCTCAGTAAATATGCAAAGAGAATGATGCAGCCTCTAATGACAGCCACTAGCAATAGCCCTTCCCCTCCACTCTGACAGATGACCTTAGCAGAAAACTCACCCTGTGGTAACACACACTGAAAACAGGCCCAGCAGGGGCACAAGGTTCAGCTAGTTCACTGCACACATAGCAAATATGAACACTGAGCAGCTGAACAAGTTTTTCAAGCCTTTCCTCTCCTCCCTGCAGCCTGGAGACATTTCTTCCACTCAGCTGACACACAGCACATTGCATTTCTGACACCAACCTGGTCATTTCATTAAAGGCAAAATAAAGACTGTTAGCAGCATTTCTCTTCCTGGACTAATAGGAGAATCTGGAGGTGCCCCAAGTATCACAGAGTATGAGCTGATGAAGCATGCTGGCAGCAGGGCAAATGGCCTTTCCACAGTGCAAGGAGAGCTCATCAGTGTAGCAACCACGGTTTTCTCTGGTTGGAGCTGGTCTGAGTCCCAAAATGGCCTTACCCAAGACCCAGGGGCCAGCAGACACCTTGCCAATTCTTTCTGCTAATACAAGGCGCAGCTCTTGACTTTTCTCCAGCATAAGTATAGAGCTTTGTTTAAAACTATCTGAGTTCCCTACTAGACAAGACACATTTCTCCCTTGGTGACAGAATAATCAACATAAGACACGTTACTCACGCTGTTAATATATTGCTGGATGGTGTGCAGATACCATGACAAGGAGCATGGAATGAGATCATGTGCAGAGTGGAATGAGTGTGGCCAGCCTGGCTTAACTAAAACCAGATACTTGTGTTCAAGGCCAAACATGCTCATTGTGTGCACAGAGTTCCCACCAGAGCCAGCTTTCAAATCATAATTTTAAAAAACAAAATAATTCTAAATACATCAATTTAAACATTCTTTTTCTCTCTAAATCCCCCAGATCAATTGTCTCTGCTGCTAACTTGTCTCATGCTTGATCTCAAACATGCTGAACACATTGGAATCACCTTTAAATAGATCTTGAATCAATTCCATTTGCTTTTTTATCTTTACAAAGTCCATTATTAGCAAAGTCCAATGCAGACTGAAGCTTTCTCTGCACTTCTGTCATTACTCTGACAGAGGTGCAAATAAATGAACCTGTATGTCCACCTAGAAAAGGAAAGAGAGTATTTTATTTTCAGAGGAGTTGTACAGACAACATCATGACCGGAAAGGCTGCTAGTATGCGAAAGGTTTGTAATGCAAAATGATCTGGCCAAACTGGAAATAGGATCAGAAGTAAATGGGATGGTATTCAATGTGATCAAATGCAAAAAGCAGCACTTATGCAGAGATAATCAGCTACCCAAATACAGGATAGGGAATTAATCTATTCAATTAGAAATACAGCTGTCCTACAGAAAAAGGCCTGGGAATTGCTGGAAGTCACCAGGCGATCATAAATCAACAATACCATCCTGTTGTGACAAGATTGGACCAATCCATGGTTATATGAGGCTGGTTAGGGACTGGAGCAGGAGCCTGGATTAGGTAATTCCCTGGGGTCCTTTCTGACCTAAAATGTTGTACGATTCCATGATTTTTAGATGGCAACATTTTTCTGCTGCTAAAAGGAGTGAAGTTCTTCATGAATGTTCTATATAAGATGAGAAATTACAGGTTCACACTCCTAAGGTATTCAGGTTAGACATTATGTAGATAGTGAAGCACTGTAAAGCAATCAGACTTCCCAGAGAGACTATGACATGTCCATCATTAGCTTTTTCAGGACAGGAAGGTGAAGTAGGCAGTCTCTTGGGATTCCATTCAGCATTTACAATTTTTATGAGAGTAGCTATTGCTGGTTGTTTTGTTGGTTTTTTACAAAATTTTTTATCCAAAATTCCCTTTTTTAACTGTGACCAAAATACAGCACTTGTGGCTGCTAGAGATGCTTTTGATTCTGTGTGTCTATTGTGGTGAACAGGGTGGTTTTCCAGAACATTGCAATCCACTCTCCACGGTACCTATGAAGCTGTCCCAGCTTTAAGTATCTCTCTTAATGGCAGCTGTCTGGGGAGAGCTGTACTGCCAAAGGCTTTACAATGATGAGAAGAACATTTGCAGTCAATGCTCCCAGAAACACAGAGAATTTTCAATTAACTCTCCTTCTTAATTAATTCACAGAAGTATGATTTCTACATTTCTTTCTCAAAACAAAGTGATTATGTTGACCTGCTTATTCCTGTGTAGGCCCAAAAGAGAATTGGAAAACAAGCCCAACAACAAAACCAGGTGGGAAGAACAATGTGCTGCCTGCATTCTCCTTCTGAACATGCTTAGGGGCATTTCCTATGATGCAAATGAATACCAAGGCATCTCTGTGGCCTAGAGCAGGGAGTGGCTGCCACGAATCTGTTCTGCAGCTATTCCGAGCCTACTACTAGAAAGCAGTATATTAATGCTCCCAGGTTCAAACTACACAAACTACAGCTGAGGTGGAGAGAAAAGTAATGCCAAAGAGCATATTGCTTTCTTATTACTATTGACTTTGGACCACTGAAGGTTGGAAAACTGACCATTTAACGTGTTCATACACATTTCTTAATCTGATGTCTATTCCTGAGAGGGGTGATAGAGAGGCAGGACAATTCCTGGGAGTCAGATAATAACAACAGGCAGAACTTCATCAGATTATGAAAAATATCCATCAACCAGTGAAAGATACACAGTAACTTCTTGGGATTTGACCCAGGCATTCCTCATACTGTACCAGTGTGGGGAGTGTTCATGGTCCCAAGCATTTTACCAAATCTCTGCCTTCCTCTCTTATCCCTTTCCCCCTCATAATTAAATTCAACATTATACAGCACCATTGCACTTTTTCAGATCTTAACCCAAAAGGCCTGCAAGCACAGTGTCAGAACACTGGGACTGTGCCTGTGGAAGTCTTGCAGAAACCACACTCCACAGGCTAAAAATGCCTGCTGCTTTGAAGTGGAAATGTAGTATCGCATAGTCTGAAGGCTTGGCTTTCAAAGTAGAGAAGAAACAAATGAGCAATACTCAGTGTTTGCTGGTTGCAAACAGGAAAACATATAATGATTTCCCTCCCACAATGTTTTCTGGCAATGCCAAACACTAACTCAGGTGTTTCATTCACCTTCTATTTGCATTACTTGTCCTAGGCTCTTAATGACCATTTCACAGGCACTATAAAAATAATGCATAACCCATTGATCAGCACTCCAGAGTTATCCTTTTTCCAGCCTTTGAACCCATCCCACTTAAACTTTGTCTTTCCTGGTTTACAGGATGCAGTCACTAAATGTCCACTACTATCCAATTCACAATTCGCATAGTTTGGCCATCTTTACGTTTTTT
Organism: Pachyramphus minor; assembly: GCA_013397135.1. Lineage (NCBI taxonomy): Eukaryota > Metazoa > Chordata > Aves > Passeriformes > Tyrannidae > Pachyramphus > Pachyramphus minor. Next base: position 220,547 of record VYXB01009529.1, on the reverse strand, counting down.
ATGGGCTTTCTTTACCCATAACCATCATAACAACTATGTCAGGAGCTTACCTAAACATTGTACCTAAAAAGAAAAAACATGGGAGCCTCCTGCCATTGTTTCTAAGGAAGACAAAGTCTCATGCAACGTAGTAACTTGCCCAATATAGTCAGTATCATGCGAAGCACATTTTCAGCCCGTTTGTTTTTTTAACACATTTGCTGCATAAATAGGACACCTAATAAAGATCATGTAATTACCAAGAGTAATCATAGATTTTTGTGTTGTTCCATCCATCCACAGGTCCCAAGGCTTCCAGCACATGGTGGAAAAGATTAGTACAGCTGCTGAAGTCTGGTTGCAGGCATCAACTGGCACATTTAAGGGGGCTCAAGAGATCTGTGCACTTTTCATAAGTTTCGGTCTAGCGGGCACTGGGCACTTACATTTAGATGCTTTTCAAAACTCTCAACTTGATTTCCTTTTGTTAAGAGCCAGATTTTTCCAGCATATCAGCTAAAATAATTACACGATGTCAAAAACGGCTCAATATCCATTCTCATATTTAACACTCCCAGTGTATCTGGGCCATTGATTTTGTTATTTAAACAGGATTAAGGTTTTTCAAAAATCTGATATAATTGAGGGTACTGAGCTCATGTAAACATCTGCCTTAGGGCTGTCCCATAACATGTGAGCTCCTGCAGTATGAGTGGGCTGTGACATTACTGAGACTGGATACTGGACACTAGAGCATCCATATTCTTTTCTGCACATTATCAGATTTTCTTGCTTCTGGCCAAGGCTGCAGGAGAGCTGTTCTGCCCCCCAGGGCCACCCAGGTCTTGCCCAACAGCGACTTTTGAACCCATCATGCTAGAACAAAAGAACAAAGCACCTGTTGCTGCCTGGATACATGGTAGTTAAAGATCAACGATAATGTTAGGGAGGGATGTAAGCATATCCGTCACTTCTGAATGCCATAAAATACATGTATTTACAGATCCATTTGTTATGTTCCCACGGCAATGGGAACAATACTGCATTGACCAGAAACCAGAACTCCCTTCCCCTTGGGCTCCATGGTTTTTTGGCCAACCATGCTCTCAGAGCCCAGCCTCTGTGCTGCAGCTCATCTCTGCCTCTCAGGTGACTGACATCAGTTGATGATCCATGCACTTTTTTTGCATTAAAGTATTTCCCAAAGGATTATTCCCTTTTTCCTAATAGAACAATAATACACCTTGTCCTTTACAAGTCCAAGAAAACATAAAGTATTTTGCATTATGCTACAGAAATGTCCAGAAATAGGTCAAAAAGCAGCGTGGCAGATTTTGCGTGCAAACCCATAAGGTCTGTGTTTGCAGATGGGGATCAACAACCACTGTTTGAGGAAGTAAAAGTTAGATCCAAACCACATGGAGAACAACAGTTCAGACTTTCCTGAGGATCAGAAAAGGAGTGTACTTTATGGCTTTACTGGAGCCTTGCTGTCTGCTGTGTCCAGAAGGGCAGCAGGGTACCAGCACATCTATTACCCTCCTGCAGTCACAGCCAAACTCCAGCAAAACAGGGGAAACATGAAAGCTCCAGGCACCACAGACATTTTTGATTCAGCAGCTCTCACAGCCCCAACCCAATGTGCTGCCTGAAAGCAAAGAGCACATAAAAAATTTACTTTCTTGACCTGGCAGGTGAAGTTCAGTGGTTACTCAGCACTTACATCCTACAAAATCCTGAGGGCATGGACACCATGCAATGAACATCCAGCTGAACTGAAGTGAAAGAGTTATCGAGTTGGAGCTCTACTTCACAACCTGAGAAATACTAGACCAACAAAGCACCCAGGCAGGTGCTTAGTTCAAGAAGAGGTGAAAAAAGAAGCCTGGATTAAGTAGATGAACCATGAAAAATGAGAACAGGAGCTTTCATCTTGTTTAAGAAAAACAAATCAAAAAGCTCTCTAAAATATCACAGATGTTCATTACCAATAACCAAAATGTTTCTGTTCACAAACAACACCTTTTATAGATCCATCTCAAAAAAAGGCTATTTGGCTCAGGGGAAAGGGAAATTGCTGACTAACCTGGCACCTCCAAGCTCTGTGCTTCTCCAGGAGGGACATGTATAAATACGGTGGTAGATACATACAGAAAACAAATACTTTCTCTTTTCTTGGCCAGCACTACTCTGGATTTCTATGGACGCTGCTGGGTGAAAAAGGATCTGACAAAGAAGCAAAGAAAGAGTTCAGTCTGCTTTGTGACTTTCACAGTAGCCAAAATAACTAACTCATGCCAGTGTTATTTCACAGAATAGGCAGATTTTATCTGTCCTGACGGACAAGCTGCAATGCAAAGAGGCTGGTATATGATCCCATATCCTGTATATTTACTGTAGGCAGGCAAAGGTGTTATAAAGGAGATCTATACATCACTTACTATGAAAATCTCACTACAGCCAGGGATAGTTGATTATACTAGTGATGATAATAGTTTGTGCAGAGAGATTCTGGAGAGCCCTGTGCAGTGCTAGTGTCAAGCCCAGCAGTTATGGACACTGCATTGCTCTTGTGCAGCTATTACAACACCAATAATGTGTTCATTTGGAATGAAAGCTAAAACCAGGAATGATAGGAGTGTTTATGATGAGGCATCAATTAACACAAGTGGATTGCCTTCCAAGAGGCACTGAATATTAACTCTCTTCCTTCTCCCTAGTCTCTAACACCATAAGGTACACTCTCCTCTGCAGTGCATAGGAACTGCAGGCCATTAAGTGCCACAGAACACAGGCCCATTTGATCCCAATCAGCTTAAATTAGGCCATTTTCCATACAAATCAAAACTCAGACATGAAAGATAGAACTCTGGGGCACATCTAACTGAAAGTCTTTTAAAGGAAGACATTCATTATGTGCAATGCTGGGCATTTATTAAGCTTCCCTTGTGCTGTGTTTAACTCAACAGCTTCCACATCACTGGAATGAAGCAAGATGAAAAGAGTCAAGCTTCCAAATGGGTAATGTACTGGGCATCTCTGAGATCAGAGATGAGAGTGTGTGACTTGCTACTGCAAAGAACTATCTTCTCTCAAGCAGGAGAAGCTTATAAATTCAGAGCTGGAGAACCAAGACCCTGGATGCTCCTTGCCTGTGTGAGATACTTTTCTACAAACTTACCTGCTGTCTGTGCTATGGTCAGTGTGTATAACAATGGTACAGACCAATTACCATTTACATATTTTGCATGCTCACTGTGGTAATTGTATGTGCAACCTAAGTATAGAAGTGCATCAAGAGAGAAGGTTTTTGGAAGGGACAGACACTGCCATGAGATGATGAAGTCCTGGGACATCCAGGGAGCTACCACAGGCTAAGAAACTTGTTTACACAAGAATGGACAAAAGGCTGGGAGCAGAGGGGGTAAGATGGGAACATCTCCCAAAAAGTCCTACAGATTCTTAGAAGGATCAGGCCAGACAAGTGCCACAGCAGAGACAAGAGAAAAGAGGAGGAAGTCTCCCTTGGAAATAAACTGGAGACAGTTGCAGGAACTGTATCAGCAAGGTAAGTGAAGAATTTTGGGACACAGAGGAAAAGTCCTGGTTAGAAAAGAGGGCAGTCTCCAAGGCTCAGATATGGCCTGTGAATCACTAGTGCTCTTTGGTGAGCCAGTCACTCACCTAGGATGGACCTCAAGTCAAGGAAGACTGAATGGGGGGCAGCATGATGAACTTCACGGAAGTAATTCCCCCCTGGTAAATCATTGCTCTGTGACACCTAAGCAAAACACTACTCTGTTCACCTATGAAACTTCAAGTCTTTCCAGCTGCCTTCTCAGGGTAAGAGCTGCACATGGACAGCACTACCAGAGCTGCTTAGCTTGACCACCAGGAAGAGTCATAATGGGCAGAGCTTTCCTGGGCACAGCTTTGCATAAGCCTGCCTGTAATGGGACTGACTGAAGCTGGCATTCTTGCAGACTGGCACTGAGGCCACTTCAGATCAAATTTCACTGTTGACTTAAGAGCCCTTTGCCGGCAACTTGTGTCCCACAGTACTCTGCTGAACTAATTCCCCATTTGGTCCTTTGCCAGCTGCTGTTTTCAGAAATCCCGAGGAACCAGGGATTCATATTATTTCTGTCTGCAAGTCTCACATCAGATCTTTCTTCCTTGCCCCCTCAGCTTTGAGCATATTGACCAATTTCAAGAAAGCCTGAAAGAAGGATGCAAACCTCAGCAACAACTGGTTTCTAATTATTTTGCAATGGGCAGCTAAGTAGGAGCCCAACTCATCTGTCCATGGAAAAGAAAGACAGGAGATGGTAGCCCACACACTTTGTGTATATTCAGCATGGATGTGAATACAGACTTATCCACACCAAATGCTGGCTCTGGGGTTGTTTTTTTCAGGCCCAGTGCTGGCTCTTGGCCAACATGAGGAGACATCCAGAGAGCTACTATATTGTGCAGCTGTTCTGGTGGGGCTGGAGCTATTGAAATGCATGGAAAGAAAGGACACAGAGAAGTTGGCAACTCAGCTTCATTAGCGTGACTGTTGATGGAACAAGTTATTTCATTGCTCAAAAGAAAACTTTCATATTACTGGAAAGAATGAAATTCACAAGGGAAACCACACACCAAAAAAAAAAAAAAAGGAGATGAAGGAAGATGGTTTACATGCTGGTGATTCACTCTAAGACAAAAGAAAATGAAAGAATATCCCCAACCATTTGGATCCCCAAACACTAAACATATAAACTTATTGCTGTGATAGCTCCTCCACACATGAGTCATACATTTTAAAACCTTATGGGGTCAATCAATTTAACTTCATAAATGAATTACACCACCAAAATCTGACCAAAACCAGACCATTGCATCCAAACTGGCTCATTTCAACCTTTCAAAGATGTTGATAAAACTGTGTGTGAGCTGAAATGCTTACCAGCGAAAGCTGAGAGCAGTAAATCAAATTTAATAGGCTGGTTTTGTTGACTGTAAAGGAATGATGCTTGAAAAACTCAACCTAAGTCTGAACTAATGAAATTCCTAAAGGATACACAAAGACTGTTTCATTTCAACATGCCTAATGATCTGGGTTTCTCTTTGGTTGTTTTTATGTGCATAATCCACAGAATTTCTAAATTAAGACTAGAACTTAACATATAAAATACGTAGAAGGGCTTCCCTGACAAAAAAGATCTATTGCCTCCCTCAATAGCTAGTTCCCATAGTTAATTACTCTCATTTATGTTTAATTTGTGTCCCTTCATTTTCCAGAAGCTTGGTATTTTTTATGCTATTATCTGCTATATTAAAGTGCACTCCTCTTTCATTTATCTTTCCTCCATGTGGTCAAGTTGCCTTTTAAACTTTTCTTTGCAACAAATTAATATTCTTCTACCAGCCTACTTCCACTATAGATGACTGTGACCTCTCACTGTGCTATAGTGGGGCTTGGGTTTAATTAATTTACATTTTCTAGGATGGCATGAAGAAAAATAGTGTTCCAATCTCATCTTTATTTTTTGCTCTTTAATTTTTCCTACAGCAAATATATTGCCAATTTATGATGCCAAATTGATAACATGAAAACAGAAGTCAGAATTCTTTACTATTGAACTAACCCCACACTGCCCTTCTCTTCTACAAGAATCCTATAAGATCACCAGCCATGGCAGAGGTGGTCTCCTCTGATATAGAGATTAGGAAATAAATGTTGTATCCCCAGCATTGTGGAATAAGTGCAGTCAGCAAATGTCAGCTTCTGTGGCAAAGCCACAAGACAGCAGAGACCTGAGCTTGCTCTTGCTCTGCATCAGGATCAAATAAGTAATCTCCAGGCATGAAATACAGGATCCAGTGATCAATACCCTGAGTCATCTTGTTCTCCAGTCAAAAATAAACCTTCTCTAAGTCCAAGAGTAGCTCTCCATCCTCCAAACGTAACTGAAAAGCTGGAGAAGAAGAAAATCCATCAACTTTAATTTCATTTTATAGTCAGCTGTAGTGCTGATGTCCACTTAACACTGTATAATGTTGCTTTGGTTAATCTCATAAAGGTGTGCCCCAGAAATACAATGACTTCTACTGCTTAGGATAGGTTTTGTACATCTATGCCTTTTGCAATATTTGTGACTCATTTTTTTTAAGGATATGGAACACCACCTTTTCTATTTCATCTAGAAAAAGATGTAATAGAAAATAAAATAAAATAAATTCTTCTGCTGTGATATAAAGCTCATACTACAAAAGACATCTCACAAAATTACTCGTTTGCATTCTGAAGATGGAACATGTCATTAGAAAGATGAACACTTTACATTCTTCTTACATTTTCTAGTATTATAATAACAGATACTATGGCAAGTACCATAATCTGTTCCACTGCAGTGCAAACAGTGCACATCACCTCCCTAATAACATTGCAAAAGCCAGAGATGGGAGTAATTTTCTTTGCCTTCTCCCAGGATATTGCTGATCCATATAATTACTGCAGTTGCAGATGCATGCAGTGTTGGGATAGCATCTTTTCTCTGGGCAGTTGCACTGTAGTGATATTGTACTGATACTGGGACTGTACTGCTCCCAGCATTGTTATACTGGAAATATAGGTATGAAAAGCTCTAATTTATATTTTAATACCTGTTAAAAATTACAGGCAACCTTCAATTCCATAGTTTTTAATTTGGAGATAGCATCTTGCTGCCCAAGCTAATGTGGATAAAGCTGTACACCCGGTAGGGTCCTACCCTTTCCTTAAGAGAGGCAAGGTCAGAAATTCCAGTTCTTTTAACTTACACCTCATTTAAGAACAACAGCCCATTTTCAGGTTCTCTTCCAGTGATTTAGGGCAGAAAAGTCTGTCATGTGGTCACAAATATAAATAGTGAGGAGCTTTTGAGCTCTACAGATTTCATTTCATGCATCCACATGTACATTTATCTAAAACGTGCACTGGGAATGTCCTGGTTTGGGCTGAACTTGTGATCAGGCAGGGAGGACACACACAGGGTATGTGCAGCAGGAGGCCTGTGTTAAAGTCCCTGCTCTGTCAAATTCAGTGTGAGGACAGGATTCTGTCCCTCTGGCGAGACACATCCTTGCTGCCCTGTTTCAGAACCCACTGCAAGCAGACTGTTTGCTCTGTGCCAAACTGCCAGAATTAGTGATCTCATATGAAAGGAGGCACTGGTCAATGATTTAGTTTTACCAGCAGCTCAATGGCCTAAGGATGTTTTCCTTCTAACATACGCAGGAGCACTTAATATCTGCCATTACTGAGATCTGTTTGACTTCACCTACCAGTATCACAGTGATATGTTGGTGGAGAGCAGAGCTAGCCATAGATTATGTTCAGTACCCACAACAAATGTAATCAGGCTGAATTAGCAGGGATTGAGTTTCAGGCTCCTGGAAATAAATTGTGGTATTACATTTGTCATTTGTGAGCCTTTAACAGCCACAAAACACTCACAGCATAGGCCTATGGTCAACTTCAAGCAAATTATACAGGGCATTTAATACTGTGATTAAGGTGAACTGGATCCTGCAGACAGATGTGTGTGTGTTCACCACAATTTATCTTCAAAGACTGTCTACAAATCCTATGAAAGGAGGCATTGGTTGGCTTTTGGATTTGTTGTATTTTTTTTCACCTGTTAGGTAAGAGGAGAATTTGAAGAAATGATTTGAAGCAAAATGGAATATAAGTCTACTTAAAGATATATGAATACAATAGTATAAACGGAAAGGAGTATTTTAAAATCATCTCCAGTTAGAGGGGCTCCAGGAATTACATCATGTTCTCAGAATCCATCATTCACTCTCTGACACTGACACCAGCAGAACCATGATATGGCAAAAATTCATGGCCAAATACATCCTACATTTAGTCTAATACACACACACACACACAAGTAAATCTGATCCTGAGCAAATGCTATTGCAAAGCTTTTCCCTCCATACCTTTGAAACGTGACTTGTAGCATTTAAATAAAGTACTTCAGCTAACACAGCTTAAAAATAGAGCAAAAATACCAGGAGGAAGAGGCTAGTTCTTCAGAGGTCAATTAACTGCCTTACACTGGGCTAAAGGAAACCCTTCTCCTGTTGAGATGGTAAGTGCCAAACTCTGTGCACAGTTGAGATCATGAGGCACAAGGCTTCCTCTCTGCTTGCTAGCCTGTCTCTTGCATGCAGACCTGTAGAAAGGAGTCTTTTGGGAATCGGTCATGCCAGATAGCTAACACACAGAAAAGCGCATCAGATCTCATTTTTCCTGCTGGCTATGCCCTGTATTAGCTCAGCTCAAAGCACCTTCAACCTTCCTGGCTTCTCCTACGTCAGTGGTGACTCGTCTGTACCTTAATGGAGGTCTCTGAGGCTTAATTCATTATCTGAAAAGAACTTTGAGAACATCACATGAAGGATGCTACAAAAGTGCAAAGAGTTTAAGTCCTTTAACTCTTACCACATGCTATGTATGTGCCTTTGTGTATTTTTCTGCTTTTATAAAACCTAAATTTGCACCTGATCCTAAAGCAGGGAGGGAGCCATTTATTCCCTCCTCTCCTCACCCGTGATGTATCCCCCCCTTGCTTCCTTATGTGTGAGGTTTGGAAAAAGGGGGTCCAACATACCCAGCAATCGAATTTGCATGATTGCACCGTGTAAAACGAAGAACATCCAGAGGGGCTGGGAACAGTCCGCGCAGACCTGCATGCCAATGCTGGCACCATTGTGGCTCAAGTGCAGCTCACCATCTGAATTCACCATAAATCCCAGGATGTCTCCACTCTGGAGAGGCACCACCACTCGGCAGATGGCCCAGAACTCCTTCCGGTCAACCAGAGACTCGGGATTATAGGGGAGGTCACCAGGGCGCAAGGCGCTGGGGTCGCAGGACGTCACCCCATAGGAGAGCGTCCCTGTGCGCACAGCGTTGGACTTGTTGATTTTGACAAAAATGGTTTCGTTGATCCGAAGGGGCCTGCTGGTGAAAACCAAAGTCCTCTCCTCCCGGGCGTGCTCCAGACGGGCCACAGTTTGGTCATCAAGGATTTTGACATGCGGTCCCCGGAGGTGGTGGAAGCGGAGGTCGCTTTCCAGCTGGGAGGGGAGGAGGTGGGAATGCTGGGAGTTGAGGGAGTTCTGTGGGATAGGACACGTGGTGGCTGTCACGTGGAAGGTCTCCTCCTGCAGGTTGAGGTCGCACAGGCTGACTGAGAGACGCGTGTCCTCTGTGTCCCGCCGCAGCGAGGGCCGGCGGATGGCAGTGAAGGAGCGGGGCCGCAGGCAGTCAGGAGGGATGATTTCACTGTCTGTGGGGAGAGAGAAGACAAAAAAGGGGTCACTTTCTGAGAAAATGAAAATGTCCAGGAGTTTGCGAATCACTATGGGTTTGATTGATATGTTTAAAAGGGAAAATCAGACACCTGCTGCCATTAATAAGTTTTCCCCTTTGAAATATGGAAGCAGAGTATCATAAAATGTATTTGCAATCAATTGCTGTTCTTGTACTTTCCCCACCAGCATCAACAGTTTCAGCTTCTGAGTAGGCAGACTCAAAATCAATAACAAGAACTGCCCAGGGGAAGCTCTCCTTGGAGAGGGGAAGCAGAGGATAAATATCCAAAATACCGCCCTGAACATACCAATCAGTATCTATACAGGCTATGAGATTTCATGCCCTCTTTATTGTCTACAGTAAATCTCACAGACCTATGAAATAAATATCTAACTACACACTGTTTTATTTAAAAGAAATTGCTATGTTCAGTTCTGAATTATTTATCTCCATATGAAATCTAATTATTTTTTTCTGAATATAACTAATCATTAGTGTTCTGTTGTTCACTGCAAAGCAATACAGACATTAACTTCACAGTGCAGAATTTGGGAATATGCAGTTTTCTGTAAATAAAATACAATCATTTATTATCTCCAAGCCAAATAATTAAAAATCAAATCCATCTATATATTACAAAGAAAGATGAAAAGATGATGCTCAGACATTCAAATGCACCAATGGAAACAAAATCGTACCTTATCCTCTTTGTCACTCTCACCTGCTGCTTCAAAAACTAACCAATCTATTTAATTCTTTTTCCAAGAGGAACATAATCACCTGTCTTTAATGCTTCTTTATTTATATTTAATACATCCTTAGCTATGCTGTTACCACAGAAATCTTAAAGAACAATATACTAAGAAAAAAGTTATTAAAAATTAAAAAGTTAGCTGAGATAATGCAAAGATTTATTCTTATGTCCAATTTTCTGAACTCTGAGAAGGCTGTAGCATGAGGAGACTGTTCAAAATTTGAGCATATGGGTAACTCTGCAAAGTTGTAAGAAGTTGTGACCCATACAGACTGTGCCTCTGTGGGAGCCGTGCCTGAAGGCTCTTGTGGCTTTGAGCCCAGGTCCAAATAGCATGAGGTAGGATCATCACGTACAACACAATCCCCCCCAGGTGGCACAAAACAACACAACACCAGGCCCAAGAGCCACAAACACACCACCAGGTGGAACAACAAGAGGAGGCAGAGTCATTCTTAACCCATGTGCCAGACCCTCACAGTGGACACCTCTTCCAGCCACATATCCTTGGGATTTTCTTTCACAACAACAAAAGAGCACGACCTCTTATCTGAGGTTATCTGAGGATTTTCCCAATGGGATGCACTCTCTTCCAGTACACCAGAGTAGTAGCTCTGCACTGGTATGCCAAGGAATAATGCCAGCTACTAAGTAACCAACAACTCCTGCAATATCTGAGGTCTGACTAACAGCCTTTCCTGTCCTCCTCTTCTGGGAGCCCTGACAAGAGCACACCCACACACAGTTTGGCTTCAGTAGAGCTCTTTGCTTTGCTTAAACTGGATTATTCCAGGCTCCTCTTTAAATAAACTGCTATTACAAGGGAAGCACAGTTTCAAAATAAAAATGGGCTTTGTTTCTCATATTTGATTTTCTGCATAGTGATATTTCAGCTTCTCTTCCCAGAGGTTAATTAAAGGAGGAATAAATAAAATCAGAAATTACCCCAAGTAATCTAGAAGTGGGTTGCATTAATACTTTGTAATATATGGGCTAGCATTTGCATTGCAAGTGCTCCTTCTGGATAGCATTAGACTTATTTTACCCTCCTTTGGCTGGAAACCTACATAGGAGAACAAATTAATACTGGCAGCTGACGACGATCCTTTTGTGAAGGTGAATGGGTAGAGACCTTTCTGAATAGGAACAGAAGGTCCTCTCTATTTTATTCCCTATAACTATGCATGTGCAGCCTGGCTGACAACTGTGATGTGTGGGTAGCTTGCAGCCAGGGTTTTGAAACAGCTTGTTTTCCACCAGGATGCTTGCATTTCCCTTTGGCTGCTGGACAGAATATCTTTTTCCATCTGAAAAGAGGTTAAGAGAAATGGAGTTCTGCAGACAAGACACATGGCAGTGACAGCAAACCAGGGTTACATATCAAATTGTATTACTTAAATCCCTCAGTAGCTCAGATGCACGGCCACCTAAGGAATAAGATGTCTCAAGCGTATAGGATTGACTTCGAGAATTCTTAGTTCATTACTGTTCACAAATACCCATGGAAGAAAGGATTGCAGTTTACTGGCTTCTGAAGTGTGTTTGTGAAAATTTAGAGAGATGAGTCTCTAAGAGATGCTGGCCTGTATCACAAAATATCCAGCCAAAGTAAAAAAAAAGTCCCATTGACTATAAATCACAACAAAAGTGGGATTCATTTTTTGGGGTGGTAGGTAGGATGGAAGAGAAGTAGAATGCCATTTACCCAGAATAACTGATAACAGCCAAGGGCTATGAAACAAAAATTCTGGTGAAATGGGGAACAAATTAGGTGACTTCGACCACTTTCTTTCAGCAGAAGATGCCCAGGAATGAGTTGTTTTCTTCTTCTAAAGCTTCAGTTGTCACTTTTTAAACCAAGCTGTTGAGGCTGAATACAGACAAAGCTATTCATTCTAGAGCGGCCCAAAACACAGCCTTACTACTGGAGAACATTTGCAAGTAATCTTTCATGCCTACAAAGGAGGGACTCCTTTGCTCAGGAACATTTATATTTGCAGAGACAAATCTGGAGCACACATCAAAAAGATGGAATGACTTTATGTGACAAGACTGTAAGACACAAAATGGGTGCAATGGCCCACTATGGAGGATCACCCAGCTTCAGCCCAAAGCATTTAGAAACCATCCATCCCTTCTTATTAAATGTTCAAGGTTATAAAATTTCCTGTATGAGACAGTTGGCAGTGTTTCTTCAGGAAAAGTCAATTGATAAGAGACCTCCTTGGGTGAGAATAGATGGACGTGTCAGTGAAGACTGCAGCTGTCACCAAGCCACCAGACCAAGCATTTAACCAAGTGGTTGGGATACCACCAGTAAGCTGGCCATGACCACAGCAGCTCAATGCAGGCTGGCTGCCCAGGTAGCTTTCCAGAGAGGCTTTGCTGAGCTCTGCATCAGTGCAGTTACGATGTTATTTCTGGATTTAGAGACTTCAAGTTTCCGGTAGCAGTACAGACAGAGCCAAAGTGGAAAAGATTTCTACTAAATATAGATTTTCTGCTCCTCAGCTGGAGAATCTGAGACACTGAAATTAAAGGATGCCTGTCTCCACAAATACCTTTGTATCTTTTTCTAGCTTTGTTTAAGAAAGAAAAGGAGGAGTAATTCATTTATCTAAGTAGAAGTAAAGGGCACCTGAGCAGTTCAGCCATCTTTTGTTTTCTTCTCTTTAGTGAGGTTTATCTGCAGAATTTAGATTCTCAGAATGTGATTCCTTACATAGACAATTAACTTGAAGTATCTTTCTCAGACCAGAGGCTTCAAAGCTTTCAAGTTTTCTGCTCAGAGGGCACGGAACAACTTCCCACTTTGTTCAGGCTCAATGAGACTGCAGTAACACTTCAAAAAAAGCATTTTCAAGGAGCTGGTGAGCAGATAGATGCAGTTGTAATCACTGCACTCAGATCAGAAGTATTTCGCTACCCCCTTTCTTCTGAACCACTGCCAAACATTGTCTTCTTAAAATAATCTATTTCCTTAATCATGTTAATAGGTAGACATATTTATTACAGAGATCAAATACATGCACACTGAATACAGCTACATGCACATCCAAACATAAAAGCATTTCTAACCACCAGCATGCACAGATCATCTCAGCACCACACCAGCCTGCAGGGGATGTGTTGCTGTCAGACTGTCAAATCATCATTTCCTTCCTCTTTTTCTTTTTCAGTACTGTCTGTCACTGCCTAAAGGCCTGATTTTCCAAGGTCATGAGCAGCCAGTATTCATGAACCTGTTAAGGATCCAAGAAAGCAGAGCAAACTCAGCATGGCTGCACATGCTGGAAACTCGGACAGTGCAGTGTTTAACTGCAAGCTCTAGGGAGAGACAGATCTCTTGATCAGTTTTCTGAGAGTGGTGCAATCCTACAGCCTCATATGAATTGTAATTCTTTGGAGTGTGAGGTCTGCAACCAGTCTCCAGAAGGAGCTACGGAACACCTAGCACAAATAAACCAATCTTGAGAGTTACTACTACAGAAAACAACTTGAAATTTGGGGAATTAGATGGAGAACCTAAGAACATATCCCATTTCTAATGGTCTTCCCTCTCAGGAGAGAGAAATGCTGAGAAGTCAAGGAACAATCTGGAGAACATTTCTGTCCTCAGCTACTAAGCAAAGACTAAAAAACTGTTAAGACCAGAACTTTGCTAGTATGCTGCCTCCCTTCCCTTGCAAAGACTCATGTTTTTCCTTCTTTCTGGTCTTTGCTTTACTTCTTTACAAGGGCAATTTTCTTTTCTTGACCCCTAACTTCATTGGGTAATAGGACTTCCACTGAGTACTGGTGTGCTCATGGTATAATTTCTGTGACCTCAGAAGTGCCAAGCTACCAACAGACACATTGACGTCAGTGGCCTCTAAAAGAATATTCTACGTAAATGTGCAACTGCAAAAAGATGTATACTGTATTATTCTCACCACACTGGAGGGGCTCCATTCCCACTCAGGAATGAAGATGAAGGCTGCTTTTCCCACTGTCAGCACTACCTGTCACCAGGGGCTACACAGGGAGGACAGCTGGCCTTCCAACACTTGTAATCCTGCACTAGCTCCTCCATGGTCTACAGCAGAATTATGTACCAAACAGTCTATCTGGCAAGACTGTGACGTTGCAGGGAGATGTGTTTGAAATATGAGGCAGATGTATCACGCTGTAAAATAACATCGCATCAAAAGGCAATTGGGAAAAGCAATCAGTCATAAAACAAGAAATAAACCTGTGCTTCTGGAAACCTTCTGTCACTCATACTCCCCATTATGTGAGTGCAGGTATTCATCCCAGCTCAGCTGCCTGTCTTGCAAACTCTGCCCGTGTCGTGCCATGGCAATCTTTGTTCCCTTGTGGACTTAGTCCAGTCCTAGCGAGCCGGTGTTACTGCTGGGGAACTGCCACACTGCAGCGCAGAAGCAGCCAGAACAATTCCTCTATGTCGTTTACAGCTCAACCTGTCATGCACTTTAAGGTGACTAAGGACTGAAAATACGGTAAAATGGAAACAACTTATATTCTCATTTATCCCTCCAAAAATAAGGATGAAGATCACTGTGACCAGTGGCAAGGTGTAATACCTGTTCTCAAACCCCTCTGGTTGCCAGCTTGCCCAATGTGTGTATGGTACCCAGTCCACAGCTTCAGCTCCAGTGGAAAGAAGAAAAGCAGATGTGACTGGGTCTGGGAACAGAAGGACTATTGTGTAGCCCTGGGTTCAAAATCTACCCAAATTAATTGGTGACAGGAAGTAGATCTTCATGCAGCCTTCTGTACTTGTGGTGTAAAGATGTCCTCATCATCGTGAGATGCTCTGTTCTAGGCTCTCTCAGTCTCTGCCATGTGTATCTCAACTGCTTTATTGTACCAGAAGGACCTAAGCAAACAAGAGAGTGAAAATTGTCCTTACTTAAAACAAACACAGGAGAAAAACTGAGAAGTGAAGAATGCTGAGGCCCCACTCACAGTTATTAGGAGGCAAAGCTCCTCTCATAAAGCATGTCCAAAGTGCTGGCCCTGCTGGCCATGTGTCTGAGCAGATACTTGTAAAACTATTTGTTTTCCTGTGAACTCGTACTCTTCATGTGAGGTCTGGAGAGGAGACTGGGATCTGCCACACTCAGCATAACGCTGCAGAGACCCACACTCCCAGCCAGATCCTTTTGCTCTGATGCTGCACACAGGTTCTCCCCTTATGCTTGTTACTGTTAAATCATTAATTTATATGACCCAAGACCACTCCACTGTGTTTATTTCTCATAAACCATCAGGCGCCAAAATGCAGCTTCTTGGACCATACAATGAAGCCACTTTCAGAGCATTATTGTAGCATGTGGGAGGCAAATGTTTAAAATCCCTCAAAGGAATGATTCAGACTAAAAACCTTCTTTTCTATACACTTAGGAATTCACTTCTACAAAATATATTTCCCTTTATGAACAACTGAGAAATCAAACTGTCTGAGTTACTGCCTCAGATCAACCATTCCTTCTTGAAAACACCCACATCAAATCAAGGACATCAGTTAATACCTACTTATACAATACCTTGCGATATGTAAGTCACTATTTCATTGACAGTATAAATATCTTATTTCAAATGAAGCTGCTCCCTTCTGCTCTCACAGCTCTGCCTCCTCTCTTTACAAAACAACAGCCAAAAGACAATGCCACTTGTACTAGCTATTTATGTAAGATGCCAGGCTGCTCTCTAAGAGACAAATACAGAAGTAAAATCTGCTTTGGGGCAAACTACATCTGAGACCAGATCTCAGCTGTCAGGCTCTGCAGCAGAAGACACTCCTCACCATGTAAACAGAGAGGATATATAAAAGGTGAGTGGGAGGTAGGAAGAATTAATGTTCATATTTTACAATGGAAACTGTGGGATGGATTGAGCTGTCCAAGGGGATAGAGGCTCCTCCATCAGAGCTCTTAAGTGAAACCTCTAGGGATTTAGCTCGGTGTACAACAAAACCACCTTGTTTTCCACGGTACACCCTCTCATTTCCTAATTTTTCATCACTCCATTATTTTCTACCTACTGTTTCTCTGCTTCCATGTGCAGATTGCTCTTCTCACCTCAAAACGCAACCTACTTGTGCCTCTTCATCCATTATGGATCCCAATGGTCAGCGTGGAAACCAAGCTCAGGAATTTCTCCTTCCCCAACACACCACCTTGGTTTATCACCACGTGGTGAACAGAGGGCAAACATATGTTTCATGTGCATTGACATGGTTAAAGCAGGACTTAACTGCTACATGCACATTTTGGCTTCATGCTCATTGCAACCTGGAAGGCAAGCGAACTGGAATTTCATAATGGCCATTTTCATTGCAGAAATGGCAGATATTTTAATCAACTGAGTCCATTTGTTTGCCTGCAACCAACACAGTCCAAATTAGCTTTCGAGATGCTCAGATGTTTTTGCAATATTGCTGGAAGTGTGTGAAAGAATTTCTAGAACAACCAACGTGCAGAAGTCAAAGCTCAAGCCAATAGTTACAAAGAGCCCAAAGACAAAGTTCATTTGTGGGAGAAATAATGCATATTTACACTAAAAATTGTCACCAGATTTTAAAGCTGGGTTACAAAAGAAAGCAGACCATTGACTCTGTAGAACCAATTGTAGGCTACAAACATCTGCCACTTTAACAGAAATAAGTGGAAATCAACAGCGCTTAAGTTCATCTCCCTGGACTCCTTTTTGCTTTGTGTTTGCATTTGCTTGGATAAAAATCAGCTTGCTTTTGTTTTTTGGGTTTTTTTTTACAGGCATTTGGGGAGAGACTGAGCACTAAAACTATTTGGTTTGCATTATTCAGTTTTGGAGAGGTGATAAAAAATGGGATGGAAGGCAATAAACCCAGTCTTCTAGGTGTTACCAACTGCTAGGTATTTGATAAATTTATCATGCAAATCTGTTGGCTTCCTGTGACCCTTTAGCACCAAATCACACTTTAAGGGAATGCTGTCTTTGTACCATCAGGCAGCTAGTGTCCTGCCAGGTGAAGCTCAGGAAACCCTTGGGATCTGTTCAGAGTACTTTTCTAAGAATATAAATACGTTCCCTTGGTTTAGTTTACTGTGATTATCAATGATTTCTTGTCATGGATTGTCAATGCTGTACAAAAGCACACATAAAATGTCATAGCAAAACAAATCAGAAACAAACAAACAAATCTAGATTCTTAAAAGATATGACCTCATGCACTGCCAATTTCCAAGCTGAAATATTCAGAAAGGAGAAATACAAACCCCAGAGCTTTAGAGAATTCCAGCTGTTTCTAAGCCGGAGTGAGCAATTGCAGTTCCCAGGCCAGCTTAGTAATTGAATTGATCATCTGCATACTCTTCAATAAAATCTAAGCAAAGAAAGCATACAGCCTAACACATAAACTGATGAATTTTAGTTCTGGGGCATGTATTATCTAATAAAGTGCTCTGAACCAGTCCGGTTTATAACAAACATTCATGCAATTCTGCCTAACATCTGTAAGCATGTCAAATCGATTTGCACATGTGAAATGGCACAAAGAGCATAACTAGCCTCATAAAATTGAAATGAATTACTGTTCTCCTTAGTAAATATGAATGTTCTGAAAGAGTCTGACAGTAGATTATGAAGAACAAACTTCCATATGCGTGTTACAGTTCTGCCTTTGTTTTCTTTTCCACAAAAGCTGATGCTTAGAGAGTCTTCAGAGTGCTGGCAACATCTGTGTTACAAACAACATATTTTGGGCTTTGTTCAGGGAGATTTTTCAGGCAGGGTAAACTCATCATCCCCAGCCAGCAGTTTTGAAAACTGACAGATATCCTTCAGCCTGAAGATGTGCTTATTCACTGCCATCTCTGGATATTGGCACCTCCTTATTTGATTCCCTTTGTTGCATTCATGGGTTTTCTAACTCCCCATAAAGTCACAGAAATGCAGTTTGAGTAGAAACCATGTGCCTTGGGTTTTGTGGAGACAACCTAATCCCTGTTATTCACTCTCTAATCTATCTCCTACTCATACACAGGAAGTCTCCGAACTTTACTCTCACACTAATGGAGATTTTCATCTCCATTGGCCTAGGCCTTCTAGATTCCACGATGAATTATATTATCAGTCTTGAAAATCACAGCTAAATAATCATCACTTATTATGGTATTAGTATATCCTGCCTCTCTCTGCAGGGCACCCCACCTTTTCTTTCCGTTTCATTTTATACTTTCTATAGCTTTCTACAATTACTCATTTTAATTACCTGTACAAGACCTAATTCTCCCAGGAGACTCTCAATTGTCACATTATCTGACGTTTCCTAATCTTTAAGACATAAATTTCTCTGTAGAAAAGTTGTTTCTTTTTTTTTTCCCCTTCTTAATGGGAAATTAGGGCAATAATTGCAACTTCTGATTGTCTAATAACTTTATAGAGCCGTCTTCTCATACCCAGTGACTCCATTGCCTACTCCTGACACTATCATCCCTTTCACCCTCCTTTCCCCCTAAGAATGTTGATCGTCTTGCCTCACCTATTCAGGTAGCACAGTAGTTCACCATCACATGCAGTGCTAACCCCACAACTTTACCTTCACATGCTCTGCTGCAGATTGCTATGGGCCCTTCACAACCCTAGTTCCAATCCTCTTTATGTTACCATGTAAATGTTTCCATGGCATCCCAGTGCTCACAGACAATTTCCAAGCTACATCAGACACATTCCTTCACCCCCTGAATCATATGACAGCAATTTTCTTCAGAACAAGCACTTTATTCCTTCTTCCCAACTATCATCCTCCCTCCCATGGTATTTATGTATCCTGCATTTCAAGATCACAGAATCACAGAATATTCTGAGTTGGAAGGGACCCACAAGGATTATCAAGTTCAACTCTTCAGTGAATGGCCCATATGGAGAATTTTATCCTTCTTCACTTGTTTTCATTTACTCTTGTGCCTTTATGCAGCCATGGATATGATGACTCCTTCCTCAACTTCTCCCCGCATTTCCCAGTGAAGGGCTCCTGCCATCACTGACAGTGGCTGAGGGAGAATTCAACCCACCAACAACCACCTCATACTTGCCAAGGTCTCCTCAAGGGCCAGCATTTTACACTATTTTACCCTAAACTATTCAGTTTATCTTACTTCCTTTTATAAAAGCAAATGAATACTGGACCAAGAAATTCTCTAGTTGATTTCCGGGGCTTGTTTGGAAATCACTGTTGACAGTGATTTTCTCTGATTAAAAAGTTATTTCAAGACTCAACATTGAAATATACAATTATGAAAACAGTGAAAGAAAAGAGCTAAAGTTTGCCAAAACTGTTTCAATTTTTCAACCATGACTAAGTTCACAGACCATCTCCAAGACATCACCTTCTCCAAGCTGGTTCCTCATCTAAAGATCCGACAACTATATTTCTGAAAGAATGCACATAATGCTATTTGTCCAGAATATTTTCTTTGTTTTAATTCCTTTTAATCTCTTTTTCTTGGAGAGTTTCCACCCCACAATCCAGCATGAAGAAACACTCAAAAAATTTCTGACTTATTTTCCACACATACAAAACTGACAGCACAGTCATTCCACCCCATCCACTCCACTCCAATCCCAGAGCTGGTGCAGTCTGCAGGATACTCTCACAGTTATGCATGGAAGCAGTAAATCAAGACCCTGTTTGATGATTGAGCTTGTTTTAAAATAGCACAGTTATTGCCATCTGCACCAATTCAGGAAAGTTCTGTACATGTTTAAGTATGTTCAATATCATGACAGCATTCAAATATTGATTTCATCTAAAAAAGTATTTATATCCCACTGAAGGCAATGGGATGTACACATAAGCATATCAGCAGTCCCAAATCCGGGGCACAGGCTAAGGTTTAAAAACTACCTTCCACATAACAAAAAAATCCTTTCCAGTAACAAAAAACCCACCACTTTCCATCTGTCCCAGTGGAATCAACAGCAAAGGAGATTTCCTGAAACTAACCCTAGATCATCCACTCTATCTGTCACTGCTAGACAAAATCAGGGGGGAACCAGAGAGCGAGTCAATGTTCACTTCCACTAAGGTACATAAACTGAAAAGACCTTCTCTTCCATAAATTCTTCATATATTTTGCCATGGCAAAAGAGAAGAAAGGGTTACTACTGGCTGTTATTTCTTTCTGTAACTCTTTTTCATGAAATAAGCAAGGGGATGGAGGGTAGGGGGAAGCAAAAGTCCCAAAGAGGCACATAAATGACTGATGCTCAGGAAGAAGTCGATGGATATGTGCAGGAAGGGCCCCAGTGTGCACACTCTGCTCCACCCTGGGCAAACCCATGTCACCTGCCCCTTTGCTCAGTGTCCACAGAAGACACAAAGCACCCAGACAGCAGTTGCCATAGCCACCTCTTTATGTTCCAGGGTCAAGTTTCCCTCTGCACAGAAAGATTATTTATAAGGTGGCTTAGGTGTGCCTTGCGGCGGACAGTTAAAAATGGGAAGTCCCATCCCAGGGTAGCTTACAGCCCAAATTAGACATAACACAGTAAGAAAGTACAATAAACACAGGGAAGAGAGTCAGGGTAAGATGGTAAGATGCTGCATATATGAAATATACACTCTTTTATTCTTCCTATTAAACCCTACCAGGGCTCTGCATCCCTGAGCATTTTTTAAAGCGTCCTCCTGGTCTGTTACACTGCAGCAGCTCGGGAATGGTACAGCCCTGGCTGGGACGGGTTCCATAGCCTCTCCAGGCCAAGATGAACCCTCCATCCTGGAGCTAACAGTCCTCTTAAGGACTTGCCAAGCCCATGAAATCCCTCCTGGTCAAGTATCCTTCCCTCCACTAGGTCGTGGGGTTGCAAAGGCAGGTCCTGCTCCACGCTGCCATGCTGCCAACAATGGGCTGCTCTTGGCAGTCCAGCAACTTCCAACAGGGCCTGGTACCTCATGGGAAATAGGGACAGCACTTAGTCCCTGACGTGGCATGGAGAAATCATGAGACTCGTCAGGACTGCTGAAGTAGGCATGAGTTTGTCCTCAGAGCAACAGAACTTTATAGCAAAGAGACACCTGAGTTACGCAGGCTCGGAGTTTCTGCAGCCTCCTTCCCACACCCAAAACACCACAGTCTCTGTCTGCTGGCTTGCTGACAGCCAGCACAGTGCATCCTGAAATACTGTATTCCACTGGGGAGAGGTGAGGGTCACCCTTCCGTGCCGCTGGCTCTGCCCCCTGGCTCTGCCACATCAGCTCTGCCTCATTGGCTGCCTCACAGCTGAAAGAAGTGCCCACAGCAGAAAAACTGCCCAGTCTACACAGAAATGAACAGAGACTGCCACCATGGCACAAATCAGCAGGAATGGTGACAAATGACAACTTTGCTATCCACTGCATTTCACTAATTCATCCTGCCAGAAGCATTTCACTCAGGTCTGTCCAAGCCGCTGAAGTTGCACGTTCTCTCACAGGCTCAGGCAATGGCTCAGGCAATTCTTTCCTGAGTTTTACAGTACTTTGAAAATTCATATTTATGATCAATATGAAGCAAACAACATTTAAGTAAGGAAACAAATAACAGGTTGGTTGCTGGGTTCACTTTTACATCTATAATTAAACAAAATATCTGTGGGGTTAGCAGGGTTTTTAACCACAGGTGAAGCTGCTGCAGAGCTAAAGGTGCTGGTTCAGTGCTACACGGTGGCTTCACCTGGGGCCCAGACAGTGACAGCACCTATGGGTGCAAGTTAGAGGGTCAGTATGGCTTGTGTACCTGCTTCACACTGCCCACTGCTACAGGAACCCTGCAAGAGGCTCATTAAAGGCTGCTGATCAGAAGGCATCATCCTTCAGCTCTCTCCCCAGGAGGACAGTCACCTCCACACTCATGTCCTCCTGTCAATAGTTGCCCATGCCCCAGAGCCCTGTTCTAGGACTTGAGTCTCAGCTCGGGGTGTCAGGGCAGTCCTTTCTAGAGGCACCAGTGCTGTGACAGGGTTCATGGTCCTTTTGAAATTAGCCATCCCAAAGAAACCTCCAGAATCTACTTTCTCCACCTCTCTGCCCTCTGGGAAACCCTCTTCACCCCAGAAATTTGCCATTTCTTAATCTTGGCTTGTTTTCCAGGTCAGCAGCCTTGTTCCCCAGCACTCCCAGCCATTCAGCAAAGGCGTGTCAAATGCTGTCACTGTCTCTGTGCCTTCACCATCCTGCTGAGTGTGCCTGCTCCATGGGTGGCTGGAGGCAGAGCTGTGGGAGCCAGCTCCTTCCATAACAGCTACACATGCACTTAGAGTATACTCTTCTGCTGTGGTACCTGCCAAACCACCTCAAAGCCATCGCCAGCACACATATTGCTGGCACCAGAAATTCGAAGGAGGGGAATGATTCCAGGGACAGACACCAGCAAGAGAGGCATGGCCAGGATTAGCCACTGGGACCTGCAGGCTCCACCCATTTACCTCCCTGTCCATCCCGGTGCCATGCCCATGGCCATTCACTGCCTGCCTGTCTGCACTGCACAGCCACCTCTGCTTTGCTGCAGCTCGCAGCCCCCACAGCACCATCAAGGAAAAGGATCACAAAGGTGTCACACAGCACATGCTGCAAAAATTGACACTGCTGCAATGAGAGTACCCAAACCTCAACCTGCTGGATCAGGGGCAGGGCTGTGATTGACTGCTATCTCAAAACTGCAAAAATAGTTATTTTGCCCTAAATTAACTGCGGTTAGCACTGGCACCATGAGCCCAGGCAAACCTTGTGGTGTCAGGCCACCTAACTCTGCCCTGCTGGAGACCAAGGGCACTCTCCTGCCTGTAAAATAAGGTGCTTCTTGGTGGACATCTTGGGTAATAACAAAGGGTCACTTTTTCCCAAAAAAGAACAAGGCACATGTGAGTGCATGTGCCTAAGCACCTCCCATCCTCAAATTTCATTTCAACCCTAGAATAAAAACACAGCTTAGGCTGCAATTTAAAGCAAGGACCATTTCTCTCTTCCAGCAGCTCAGCAGCATCATCAGTTTTCCCCATGCACATGCGAGTGTAAATGCTCATAACTATTCAGCTGGTTCTGTGGTTTTACTTTGAAAATAATGTTGCTGTGGAGAGCTCAGCACGGGAACGTGCAGCCACCACAAGGCACCATGACACAAGCAGCCCACAGCTTCTGCTGATATTTTCAGGCTCTCCACTGCCATCCACACACAGGCTGAAAATAGACTTAAAGCTCAAATGAAGCATCTGTAATACTTCATTTCTGCCCATCCCTCCCCAAGGCACTGAGACTTTTCACAAAAATCCTACCAAGCATCCCACATACGCTCTGACGTCACTTTGCCGATTTCTAATTCCTCACTGCACACATGCCTTGAAAAGGAAATTCCCTCCAGCCCCATTTTCATTGTATGTCCTACATCTGGGAAGCGGGTTTCCCTCTAGAGCCACCCTTCTGCCAGTACCCAGAGGTGCTGCTCAGTCCTTATTACACTTCAGGCACAATATAAAGCAAATCTCTCATGCTGCTCCACCTTGCTGCTCTGCAGACTGGGAAGGATTTGATTTCTGTCATTTAAATCTGACCTTGGCAAAGGTCATTCAGAAGCAGCAAACTGATCTGCAAATACCTATTCCATGCAGGGGAAACTTGCCTGTGCCATTTAAAACCCAGCCCTCACACTCTCCAGAACGCACGGGCTGGGTCCTGAAAGATGCCGAGCATTTCCTGATCTCACTGACTTGACATGACTTGGGAGAGCTCAACCAAGGCAATGCAGATTGAGCCCACAGCACTGTGATTGAAGAATCCCTTTGGGGTTTTTCTTTCCTATGAATTTTTAAAATATCTGAAATACTGTTTGTTTTCTTTCTCAGAGGAATTGATAAATCCTCAACTGTGCTATAAACACGCAGGCATCAGCCCTTTATTTCTAAAAATGTGTTTGTATTAAGCTATGAAATTATTTACAGTGGCCATAAACATCCTTCCAGCATCTGGCAGCTGAGAGAGGGCCTTGGAACTCACTAATTTACTTACATTGTAAACCACTTTCTAATAAATAAATAAGCTCTTAATATCTCACCCAGAAGAAGAGACACATTGTACACAATACTATATTTAGGGGTCCTTTGGAGGTCAAGGATTCAGCAGCTGACTTTCTCCAAGGACCTTTCTTTGGTGACTGTATATTTATGCCCAAATGAATTGTCAGCTAAACATTTTTATTTTGAAATTGGTTTAAAATTCTCACATTGCTCTGAATGTTGGAGAGGCAGCTGCTTATTTCTTGTTTTGCCTGAACGAGGGTCAGATTCTGATCTAAGGGGCCCAAAGGGGCACTTAAAAATCCAAGTAAATGCTTGCTGATTCTTTAGTAGTGACCTTCCTGAGAGGGCCAACTGAGCCTCGGAGGCTGGTTCCTGGGGTGGTGATGGTCTCCAGGCCAGGAGGACGCCCAATGCCAGAGTCCATGAAGAAAGGAGAAGGTCATGTAGCATTGCAAAGTAGTGCAAAATGCTGTGCTGTGCTAACACTGCATTTGGGTTTCACTGCGAGGGGCAGTCGGGACATCCTTGCTCAGCATCCACAGCTCTGCCACTGCCTGCCAGGTGATACAGAGGTGGGAGAAGGGAAAACAAGTATCTCACACATCCCATTGGCTCCTGTGCAATGGAAGAGCCATATTAGGGCCCTTACTGGCTGCAGAGAGTACTTAAACTGATGGAAATATGATTTTCAATGACTATGAAATTCACCATGGTGCTCTTGAGGACAAAGGAGGGTGAGTGGTTCAAAGAAATCCTGGATTGAAAACAATATTGTCAGATCAAACTTCTTCCAAAATTTGTGTTTTGCAAAGAATAGTAACAGCCTTTCACAAAACTTAAGGTAAACAAGGACTGTTTTCACATACTGCTTCACTTAAATAAAAATCAAAATCAAACTCTCCCCTAATTTCAACCAGTGCTGGTTAAATGAAAAAATTAGCTGGTAAATATGAAGGGAAAAAATGTTTCATTTGCTCTCCCTGCCCCAGACATGGGAGAAAAGAAAGAATGAATCAAATATTAAAATTGGCCATGTTTTAATCACGTGAGGTTGTACTCACAGACAGCTAGAGATTTGAATGAACAATTTTAAAACAGGAACCCCAGTGTAACCAGGTCCTTGTGTATCACCAGTGCTCTGTGGACAAACTTCATGTGAGGGTCTAGTTACTCCATTTACCCACCTTTGCAGAGGGCTTCAGAGATCTCTGACTAACTGAAGGGCAGAAGAGCCTCCTCTCCTCTCTCCCCTGCAGCCCCCATCTGCTCTATTGGAAAGGACGAAGCTGCATCAAGACAAAAATGGACCATGCAGAGTCCCCCACTGTGCATGGCATGGGCCCTTGGCACCCCCCGGGGTGCCCTGAAGAAGCTGTTCCTGAGCAGAGTTGTGATGGGCCCTTTCACCCAGGGGTGAAAGGAGCAGGTCATGAGGATGCTGATCACAACCTCGGTGGGCCTTAAAGACATAACCAGAATGCAAAATTGCTTCTCCTGATGCTACCCCAGTTCCTGTGGGTTGTCTCCCATGTAAGTCCCCCTGTTCAGTCAGCGCAGAAGCTCTGCAGAAAGTCTCAAACACAGTGAGCCACATCTAGTTATATTTTTTTTTATAGATCATAATTTCCAGGCAGTAACAGACTATTTCAGTAAAACTAAGCAGAATTCACTATTTTCTTAAGCAAGATAAAAAAAAGGCAAATGCAGTGGGATTGCTGCTATGATTTTATATATCCCTATTGCAATAGCTGAAGTAGCGCAGACTGCTGACTGCTGATCTGATAGATCTCAGAGGATGTGGAATGAAAGCACTGCTCTGTGCCATCAGGGGCAATGGCCTGTTCACTCTTGTTATAACACTGCTTCCTGCACCCCAAACAGGAACTAAGCCCTACAGTTTTCAAACTATGCACGGACAGCATGAATAAATCTCTTCACCGAAGGCTTCCTGACATTCCTGCTGAATATCCAGTCCTATTAGTCAATGTCAGGCCCTGGGCAACATGAAAAACTGCAGAAATCCATCCTGGCTGTCACTGGAAATCAAAGGTCAATCTCAAAAACTGAGAGACTCCTTCCAGCCTTGGAAAGCATTCATATTTCAAGATTATAAAGTGCAATCGTCAAAGCTCTGCACATTCATGTGAAACAGGAAGGAAAAATAAGATCCCGGACAATAGGACCCTGGTGGAGTGCTGGAGGAATCAGGCTTTTCTCAGGAAGCCATTTGCCAAAATGTTAAAATAGAAGCTACTTACACAATAGATTGGAAAAAGTTAACATCCAAAAACATGTTAGACAACAGGATTTCAGATTACAAACACTGGGCAGGTTGTCTCATGAGGGTGCTCTAAAAAATGTATATATTCTCCAAAGCAAAAAAGTATTTTCTGTAATGGCGCTTTTGGTGGGGTTTCTTCCTATGCTTTCACTGTTCAGATTCTCTGCACTCCATACCCACAATTCTCTGTCTCTGTCTGACCCCTATCTCCAGTCTCTCATTCCTCCTGATCCCATTCCTGCCCAAAGCTTCCCTCCCACTACTCTCCCACCACATCTATAGTCATCAACTGCACCACGTGAACAGGCTGTGATTTAGTTGTGCTTGACAACAACAGGTAGAAAGTCAGGCTTCCCAGTTTCTATTCCCATCCCTAATCCTCCCTGAAGAGCCTTCATTTAGTCTCTACTATGTGTGACCCGAGTTCTCCTCTGGCAGCAGCTTGTGATGGCCTGAATACCCCCCGGTGTCTGCAGGGAATGAGTTCCCAGAGCCCTCAGTGACAGATTCCACGCTTGCCTTGTTAAATGTTGAAACATTTTAGGTGTTAAAAAAGACCCTTTTAAGCATCCCTCTGGGGAGCAGTTGGCCAGCAGCTGACCTTCTCCTGGAAATCTATGTAAGTGGGAAACACAGCCTATGAAACTTTAAATAAATCTATTGTAGTCTGTGTAGTAACCAGTGGCAGTCACTTACAATCCACCCTGTCCTTGCCGTTTCTGCAGCCTTCCTGTTGCTGAGCATGAAGAGCTTTCAATATACCTGTGAGCCTTCATAGGGCAGCTGGGGACTCTAATCCCTACTTCCAGAGGAAACGCTGGGATCAACTCTCCATCTCCACCCATCTCTCTGCTTTGAAGTTTCCACAATGGCCAAATTTGTCATCACCATCCAGTGTCTAAGTAAAATAACTGGACTTAATTTCTGATGACTCAAATCCTCAGACCCGAGTTTCAGCTGTCAGCAAAGGTATCTCCTGGCTACCCAAATAGAAACGTAAAGCAATGGCTTAAACACACTGCTGCTCAGGGAAGATGATGCTGACAGATAGAGAAGGAGACACTTGGCATAGCATTTAAGTCCTTCTTCATTAAGGGCATCTGTAATCCTATACTGCAACACTGCAAATGTGCTTCCCAACATGAGGCTCTACCTGAATGTTTTCCTGACAGATCATTTAGCAATAGGTGATGGACTTCATGCTGGCAGGCAGGTGCTGGCCCTCATTAAAAATAAACTAAGTAGCTATGATCTACAAAACTCTAAGACGCCTAAAATTCAAGCAGAGATTCCTGCTCTGATTCTTACACCTGCGTTGCATGTGTTCAACAGAAAAGGTTTCATCACATGCCTGAAGGTGAGCAGGGTAAAGACAGAACATAGTCCGTAAGACATTTGTCTTCACACTTGCTGTAAGAGTCACCCAGGTGGGAAGAGACTGAATATTTCCATTTGGCTCCAGCTCTGTTCAGGTTCTCCTGGCAATGCTGGGTACCTCCCCTCCTGGGGATGTGGGGAGAGGAAGGAGAGAACAGCAAGAGCATGCCAGTGCATGTCCAAAGGGAGGAATCAAGAGGTCTTTAAGTGTTCAAGAGACTTGCCACACTTCCCCCTACAGAGAAGTTGCATCTTATGCTTGTTGTGCAACACAGGAAAGCACAGGAAAACAGTCCCAAGACTACTGAAACAATAAATCCCCCTCTTCTCCTTTTTTCAGATCCCCAAAGTATTGCAAATACATAACCTATAAGAGCTAAACTTCCTTCATGGTTTTACTTCACTTTCAACATGGATAATTCTCTGTTTTTCAGAGAAGCAGAGATGAGGCCCATTCTCCTGTCTCATTTGTATTTGCTGGATATGCTGAAGGGTCCAGCTGTCCTCCTCCTCTCTCCCACAGACTCCTCCCCTCTCCCATGGACTGAGCAGTAGGAACAGCTGACAGTCCCTTTCAGCTGCAGCACCTCTTCTGAGATGTACTGCCCAAGTGGACAGTGGACAGCTTCCTCTCACCATTCTCCAAAGCTTTTCAACAATTCCTCCTTGCTGTCTGCATGGGATCTGCAGTCCAAGGTGAATTCCTTTCTCATCCAGACGCACTGTGTTATTTCAGTATAGCATTGTCCAGACAACTGAAAAAAGTGTGAACGATTTAAGTAATTACTTTCTCCTTACTTTTCATGAAAATCATGGAAGTCTGGAAGACTTCTAATCTTCGCAGTGTTCAGAGTTGTTCTGTTTGTTTTTATACTTACAAACGTACATATCTAGAAAGAAATCACTGTAAATATTTACACAGAGAGCTTCAAAAAGCCATTATTTTTAGTTAGTGAGAGGGCTTTGTCTCACCATCAAGATTTCTACAATGTAATTTATCTTAATTCAGACCATTCTGTGAATAAAACATCCGCTGTCCTTCCAGATGGAAAGCAGACACTATCCTGCCTCCTCTTGTAAAGCAACCAATATGCCTCAGAAACAAGCAGCAGCAGTTATTAAACTCAAGAGAACCACCCCTTTCACCCACTGAACTCCATCCAGCCTCAACACTTCCCAAAACTGAAAAAAATAAGATGACACTGCAAAATGTCTTACATAAATTTTTCTGTCCCAGGAGCCTCCACAGCCAATCCAAAGGGTCAAAGTACTTGAAGAAACCAGATGCTTAAGGGATTTCCAGCTCCCACTTCCAAATCTCAGTGATTACACAGAAGGCAACCAGCACCACCCTTGACAAGTCCCCACCACTGCAGCCATTAAATGTCCAAATTTGTTTGGGTGCCTGAGCCTCTTGCAGAAGTCTGGATAGGAAAAAGCCAGCCAGCAGCAATAGCATGAAAGCAACCCTAATCTATTCAACTTCCGTTATTTATTTTTTTTAAGAACATTTTCTAGCATTTTTCCACTAAACACTGGAGATTAAGTAAGCAAAACTTCTTGATGTCTGCATGAAAATACGTGGACAAGAGCACAAACCCATGAGCATTCCCAAGTCTTGAAGCCATCAACAAACCAGCATCTTCAGTGCCAACGCGAAGCCCTGCTCCACGCTGGCTGGCTGGGGACTGGCGGCTCAGCTCAGCACAGGCCTCTCCAAGAAACATATAACATGGAACAAGGAATTTTTCCCTTCACACTTGGCAGAGCAGTATACTAGCTATCTAAACTTAGACAATAAATACAGAACAGATTAACTTCTCCTGCTCCACTGGAATCCCAGAGGTGCTTTTTGGAGGCCACAGTGCCAGGGCAGGCAGGCATGCAGAGTGTGAGCCGTAGGCCGAGGTGCTGCTGCCATGGTTGGCAGCTGGATAAGCACTTGAATACACAAATGCTTTTCTCCTCTGCATCCACATCGACCTGTGGTGGGAGCTCCAAAAGTGCATGCTTCCCGCTGGTAGTTCTGCTTCTCCCTGTTTCCATCAGGGCCAGGAATAACAGGAGAACAGGCTGTCCCCCAGCCCCTCCTCTTCTGGGGGTCAGCAGTATGAAGAGCGGGGGCTGAGGAGCACGCTTGAGTTACAGAAGCAAATGTTTTTTGGTACCTCTCGATGTTCCAAGTTAAGCTCAGATCGCACTGTACTTAGCTTGCATGCTATCCAAACTAATCCAGCAGGGCCTAATCCTGATGAATAGCTGGGTAGCTATTAAAATTGTTTTCCTTGAACAGCTAAATGGAAATGTGAGGACTTGATGCTTGAGCTAGCATTTAAAATGGGCTCAGGTAATCAAAACACCAGATCAGAGAGCACTGGGGGTTTTGGAGGAGCTGAGATTCCATTCAGCTTTGAACCTTTAGTTTTTTTCAGCAAACAATTCTCACCCCTAATAAATGAGACTAGCCACAGCTCCTTACAGAGACTGACTGGACCTGATCACATGGTCTCACACTAGCTGCTTATACCTTTTTGGCCAGCAATGCTTCTCGTGCAACTTAACACCATCTGTCACTCTGTCATATTACCTCGGGATGCCACTTGGGAAGAAACACGTCACTGGTCATCTCTCACTGAAGACACCCGAGATGCCAGCATCCGGTATCGCAGCCTTCTCTCTGTCTGGGCAGCAAACACCATGTACAAATTTAGAGCAACAAACAGCATGAAGGCAGCTCCAGTGCCTCCAAGTTATATTCCTGCATCCATGGCCAAGCTGCAAGCCAGTATCAGAGAAAACGGGTAAATAAGATATTCTGTGTGGAGGATGTAGGTAGGTTTTAACTGTCATACACCAGCCATGTAGATACACAGCAGAGCAATGGATTAAATATATGAATTTTTTCTGCTATTCTAACATGTTCCAAGGCCTCTAGCATGAGTGACGGTGGGAATAGCAGTGAGGAGCCACTGAGGAGGTGACAAGAAGCTGATAAAGTAATTGGTGTAAGAGTCAGCACGCAGGAGAAGCCAACCTGTGGATGGAGAGCCTGCGGATCCCACATGTGTCTTGTTCCCATCCTCAACCTGATACTGGTGTATATGAGGACAGCCTAACCATTCAAAGTGGCAGGATGAATGGAGGGAGCTCATTTCCTGAGTGTGGCAGAGCCACGTGGCTCCTCAGGCAGAGCTTCTCCCCCAGCAGTACTGTGCAGGTGGGACAGGCAGCTCCAGCAAGCTGAGCAGGCATTGAGCCACATGCCAGGGCATGTTTAAGTCCAGAAAACCACCACTAGCTTCCTATTAAACCTTATATCCACCTGACTTATTATATCCAAGCAGATTAATGAAGAACAGAAAAACAATTTGGGCATTCCAAGCAAGTAAATGGGCCTGTATAGTCATGTGTGGAGGCAGTTGTGCCACATGAAGAAAAGGCCCCAGATACTGAGCCTCATCAATTTGGTTTCCTGAGCAGGTTGAGAGCAAGCTATAATGGACTCCTCTCCAAGTCACATCCTCTACAAGGAAGCCTGCATTAAAAAAAGGAGGAAGAAACCATGTTTTGAGCTCAGCCAACATAATGCACACTTCACTAATCAGAGGTATTCTTAAAAACACTATTGTGGGCCTAACCTGGTTTCAGAGGCAGCAAACCAGCAGTGCTCCTCTGCGGCAGCCCTGAGTGGCTGCAGAGGGGGCACACATGCTAACTGTTCTCCTGGATAAGGAGGAAGCCTTGCTTACGTAACCACAGCCTTGTAAAACAATTTGGCACCAAGTGTGGCCCTTGCTAAAGGTATAACTTTCGTGCTTTCTATAAAAAATTATATCCCAGCAATTTTCAATGCTCAGAATGCATACATTTCAGAAAACCTGAGGTTGTGTAGTATGAGGACAGCAGCAGTGCTGCAGGGGCTGGACATAGGTAATGCAGCAATTAACTGAGAGCAAAGGGATAAGAGCTCCAGGAGGAATGTCAATAGCATTTGGATAGACCTGATATTTGACTAAGCGCTGTGACTTGTTCATCACCTAGGGACCTAAGATGATGCAAAGATGCACTAAAAGCTTCTAATTTCTCCTTATTTAATCCTCACTTGCTGTATCAGAACAGTGCACACCAGCAAAGGTTGCTCTGTGTGCCCGAGGGAAACAAAGCCCAATATGGGGCTCCCCAGCATGCATTAGGAAATTTGAAAGCTATATGGCATATCCCATTATGTTGCAGAGCACTGTGTAGAGGCCTTTGGTAACCAATGCCAGCTATAGGGATGAACCTTCCCTCTTTCCTACTGGGTGGTATGAGAGTCCAGGCCTTTGCAAGAGCCCCCAAAAGTCAGAGGGGCTCCTTGATGTGAGACCACAGGTCAGACACAGCAAAGCAAGGAGGGACCTTTCAGTTCTCCCTGCTCAGAAGCTGCAGGGTCAGCCCCACACCACAGCCCATCACCCCCACAACAACTCCCTGAGGGACACACTGAGCGCCCACAGCCAGCACTGCAGCAGAGCCACCCAGCTGTGTGGCACACGACTTTGGCAGAGGAGCCACCCAGCTGTGTGGCACACGGCTTGGGCACGCCATGGCTTCGGCATGCCGTGGCTCGGGGGGAACATACGGCGCAGGCCAATTGCGTAGCCTGACGTTCAATGAGACTTGACAGGTCCCACTGAGGTCTGCATGCAGAGGGAGAGCCCGGGGCCCCCAAGCTGGCGACAGCGCCTTGAC
The DNA here is from genome assembly GCA_013397135.1 of Pachyramphus minor. NCBI lineage: Eukaryota > Metazoa > Chordata > Aves > Passeriformes > Tyrannidae > Pachyramphus > Pachyramphus minor. The sequence goes on along the minus strand of VYXB01009529.1, from coordinate 188,030 downwards.
TCTGCTCAGCCGCAGCATGCCTGGGGCATGCAGGATTCAGCATTTGGATCATCTCACGGGAGGCTGGCAGGGACCCAACGGCGTGAGCATCATCCCATCTGCAGGAGCACAGGGCTGGCTCGCAATGCACTTTTACCCTTGGAGTGGGGGGATACACATGCACAGACATTCTCCACTTGTCACCCCCAGCCTTAGGCTGTTTCTTTCTTTGCAATCACCTAAAGGTGAGAAGGAGTTGAAAAACATTACACTGACAGCACTGTCGGAGCTGCGGATATAGGGCCTTCCGCTCCACGCCAAGCAAACCCTCTGGAATGGTTTGGACACGATAGGTAAACAGTGTTGGGCTTGCTCAGCAGGGAGACATTTGTATTTAGATGTTATAGATAAGTGGTGCATATTTGAGACATCTGAAAGTTATTATTCCAGGCAGTTTCTAAACAGAGAATCACAGTTGCGTAGCCCCTTAACTCCAAGCTGACAGGCAGGATAATGATTTAAATTATTGTTAAACATAGACTGTGTTTTAAGTGGATGGAATTCAACATCATGGTAGGTTTGGGGGAATGGGGGTGTATTACAAAACACAACATTTCCAATTTCTGGAGCGCTGATCTGCCAACACCAAGCATCACTATTCACGCTATGAAAATGGCAGCTGTAGAGATCCTCAAAAGGCAACATCACTCAACTGCTTTCTGGCTCATTACCACTCCCTCTAATTGCAACAACTTCGATTAAGGGAAATGCCTTTATGAAAGCCAAATATAAAAAGTTTTCTTAGACTGTAAAACAGAGTTCAGCAATGAATCATAATAATTTCTTATAATGCTTTTGATTTACAAGTGATTTATGCCTCCTGGAGTTCACTAGGGTTATGTTTATTATGTTATCACTCTGTTTTTAAAGAAGAATATACTGATTTGTTCTCCATTATAAGCTATTTTAAGCGCAACTTTTAGGTTATATTAAATCAGTGTCCTACAGTTGTCTCATCTGCGAGGGGTTTGTTTCCCAGTGTTTCCAGGTTTAGCTGGATGGCTCCCTCTGGCTCCCTCAGTGCTGCAGGCAGGGTCAGCAGATACCACCATCAGAGAATGCTTTTAGAACCCACCATAAGAAGCTTTCTGACATGCCAAAGGTTAAGTGTGACAACAAACACTGGCTCCACACTGCAGCCTTTACACAGGCAAAGCTCCAGCAAAAACAAACCGGTCTCTTATGTGGAAAGGAGAAAGGGAAGGAAGAATTAATTTCTTGCTGATTCAGCATCTGATTGTGTCTCTGTGTCACAAGCAAGCTCCCAGGCAGTATCTCCAACCTACGACATCCTCATTTCCCAAATGGGTAATTCACAACAATGCAGGCAAGAGGGTCTCATCTCTGCTGGTAGAATGAAGATGCAACTGGGCTTAAAACAAAAGCAATCACACCTCGCCACTTAAGGGAAATTACATGGCTGATTAATAATGGATGAGCCTCACAAAGGCCACCCATTCTGCTCAGCATGCCAGCATCTTGTCCTAATTCTCCTCATCAATAGAGCCTAGAATTGTTTGGAAACTTTAGGGGAAATTGAGATCGCTCACCTAAGCTTTAATAACTGTTGTGTTTAGCAGCGCAGCAGCTGCACAGTGCAGCCTTTGGCATATGCAACACAACATAAAGTCAAACCATGAAACAATAATTCCTGTCTCTGCCAGAAACGCACTCACAAGGCACAGAAGTCAAACCAAGATAAGGCACTTCTGTCAGACAGGTAGCTTGGCCTGCCCACTTTAGCACATGAGGAGTCCAGCAACTCAGAGCAGCTGAAATCCACAGCCCCCAGTCAGGGAGAAAAGCGGTATCTCCATCCTGCAGAAACCAGGCACTTGTGTGATATGTCTCAGAAAAATGCGAAATCTGAGCCTGAATCAGGAACTGAATCCTCTACCACTAAAATTAAGGATGTCTTTTTGTCCCTTCCTATTAACCACTGGTTACAGATATGAGGTACTCACACCAGAGTGTAAAGGCTTTCTCCTGCAGGCAGTGCTTGGTTGCTTTTCCTGCACAATTAAATCCTAATAAATATTCTTCCCTCATAAAAATAACGGACAGATCTCTCTCTGGGCATTGTTTTCTCTTTTCATGTGAAAAAAAAATACATTCATAGAGCTTGGTAGGAAACAAACAAGCCAGTAAAAACCTCAGATGGGTATTAAAACTACCAATGCCTTAGTTGAAGAACCCAAGAGAAGCACAAAAGAAAACTGCAGCAATCAATAGAAAACATGGAAATGCTTCCTTAGCCATCAAGCTGGACATTGAATTTGTGCAGTGACAAACCCCACAGGGCAGGCTCAGGGGTCTCACCTGCTCCTTCCTGCAGCCCTTGCAGCTACTGCTCAGCCGACAACACAGCCCTTGGAATAAGGAGAGGGACAAAGGCAAGTGGAAGCCAGATTTCCTCCTGCCAGAGGCTCTGTGTCCTCATGCCTCCAAACCCACAGCCCAGCCCAACACTGAACAGACTGGCAGCACTCCACCCTTCCAATGAGCAGCCAAAGCGGTCCTGGCCTTTAAACATAAAATTTGAGAGACAAACACATGTTGGAGAGATAAAATGAATGACAAAGAGAGTATTTCCCACTTATTTTTCATTCTGATCTACTTTTAGTAACTTCAGATAAGCTACTCATTTAACCACTTGAACCTAAAAGGACATAGATGGGTTTCACCTATGTGAAACATCTCACAACAGTCTGCTTCGGCAGATCTCAGCACAATATGGCCAGTTCTAAAACCTTTCATTACCTAATTCTCATGTCCTGGCATAACCTGATAAAGCCACTTGGGCCCCATCCCCACCTGTGACCCAAGATTTCTTAGTTTCCAGAGTAATAAATCCTGCTAGTTTCTGTAGTCATCTTTATGCTGTAGAGCCAGTGTGGACTCAGCTCCCTGATGTTGGGAAACTGCGAGGCTCAAACTGCTGGGGGATATTCTTGTCACCTTTTCCACCTGTGGCATCAAATGCCAAAACGACAGCCAGATCTCCAAACAGCCTCCACTGCTTGGCTCCACCGCAGTCAGAAAAAGGATATTAAATATGGAGACAGGGTTGCAATCAGCCTTTCTGAGGAAATAATAACCTGGGAAATTCTGACTCATGCTGATTTGTGATCAAGGACTGTGACTGAGATACCAAAAAAAGGAATTGAATCAGATTTTCATGGCTGTGTCAGAATGAATTAATTCTCCTCATATAACTGGAAAAGATTTAACATCACAGAAGCATTTTTAGCATGACAGCAGGATATGGAGGCTGCACTAAAGAAGAAAACATGATTATTGGTCTGGAGAGACTGACAGTAAGGAAAGATAAAAAAGAACTAAATATACCATAAAATAATAGCTTGGTCAAAGAGCTGCCACCAGGAGCATCCTGAGGAGGGGACAGCAATTGTAAGTATCTGGCACTACTGGCTGCAAAAATGCCTCAGGAAATGCTTATGCCAGAATAACCAACAGTGACACATCCCCATGAGAGATGATAAAGTTACCTTTAAGTCTATCCAGAACAGTTTAAAAAGTTCCCACCAAGGTCATACTAGGAAAACCTATTGCTGGCTTTCCCCCTTCTGCTAAAGATTTAAGAGATGGTTGCCTGGCCTTCTCCAGTGGCCACCATTCACCTCTATGTATCTCAGAGAGGGGTTAAAATATTTCTTCTCAGTTTTTGTGGTTGTCACCAAAACTCTTAAAGCAAATCAGATGTCACTCTGAATCTAGCTAAACCAAACTCAGGTTATTTGAATTCTAAATGCTTGCCCATAGCAATTATTCAGATTAGCATAAATAGTTCTTTTTAAAGCCATGTTTGCAATTAATTGCATTAATTTTCTAGGTTGCCCATTGTAATTAAACCCTCTGCAGGAAAAATATTTCACTCAGTGCATATTTCAAAGATGGTTGTTTGGTTTTCTTTCTCAGCCAAGCAAGCTAGAGATGCTTCTTAGTGGAAGATTAGACTCTGAAGTGCAGCTCAATAGACAAGAGTTTATCTGGCAGCAAGTATCACAGACTGAGCAGTGTGACATCCCCACTGCAAAGCACTGACAAACAAAGGAGTATCTCCTTTGTCTTCACAGCCTGTTCACCTTCCTACAAAACACCCCTTGAATACTTAGTTCTGTCAGTGTTTGTTACTTGAAAAAGACTTTCATAACAAATTAACTATATGATGAAAAGAACCACTGCATGAAGAGGAATAAGTGTTATCAAGAGCAGAACTAAAAGCCACAAATCTAATTCAGGACATAAGAAACAAATCTCACTCAGATTGTTCCCCATGTTGTTTTTCTCCCATATCTTCATGATCCCTATGACAGAGAGACTGTCAGTAGTATGTACTTGACCTGATAAAAGAACTCACTTATCTTCAAGGAACATGCCATGGTGACCCATACAAAATAATTTGAACAGACCTAACACCCTGTTCTGTCCAGATAAGGATGGGGGGAAAAAAGAAAAAAGGACCAAAGCCTTTGGGTTATGAATTGTCAACACAAAGTCAAAATGAGCCAGTGATTTACGAGTATAAATTGAACCTTAGCGTGCGTAAAGAAGCCAGGCAAGCAAGGGATGGTATCTTGGTTACTGAGTTGTCCTTGTGTCACCCACCAACATAACCCGATCTCTCTTTGCCAAACCTGTCCTCCTTTCACAGCTTTCATACAGCAGTTCACCCTATTTCCATGCTTTCATCTTCCTGATCCCCTATGCCAGGCATCTGGACCCCCGCTACACAGAAACCTGCCATGTTTTCCAAGAAAAGCCAGCACTGCTTGGAGGCAACATTCCTACCTCCCCTCCAACTTCAACAGTGTGTTCAGCCCCCCCTGCTCACGTTCCTCTCTTCCTTCTTTTAAAAGAGTCTTTGCTTCTCAGAAAAACCATTAAGCACAGAGGCTAATCCCTGCATAACCATTGATTACTGATTAACCACAGACTGCAGGTTTTGACCTAGCAAGCCCTGCACAGAACCCAGTAACAAGCAGATGGCAAAAAGATCTAGCAAAGCCCTTAAGCACATGTCTATCTTTAGGAATGTGAATTAACACCCTTATTCAAGCATACACCTGATTTCTGGCATACCATACAACTACATATGCATAGAGGTGTGTAGGTAGTTAACCATCCTGCTGACTTTGGGCCCTGCAGCCTATGCAGTCTTCTTTTCTGACCAGCTGAAGATGGGTTCCAACTGTCCAACTGGAAACCACGCAACTTTAAAAAAATAGTATTTTACTTCCCACTTGAATTTTTCCTCCACCAGCTTTCATCCCTTAGCCTGCCAACAGAGTACCCTCTGACTCATCATCAGATTGTTACTTTGACTTTTCGTGCTTATCTGTTTTTTATGGAGCATTGGTCTTTTAGGTCTCACATCCAAAACTGAAGCACTAGAAATTATCATACAAATAGTCATAATAGTGATTATGGCCTAAAACCAAATTATTTATGTATTTCTCTTGAGTGAGCAATTAGGCTGAGTTGAAATTGTCAGTCCTTGCAGCTCCATAGAGAAATTTTCCATCAGTTCAGTTTTCTTTTCAACTATTTCTAGTTCTGACCTTCAGCATGAAGCCAATTTTCTTCCACCTGGCAAAGTGGTGTTATAGACAAGGTTTGAAGACTCTATCTTGTTAGGAATGAAGCAATAAAAAAGTGTTTCGACAAACGTAGGCAGCATTAAGACTTACCTGACACAAGCATACACATTCCAGTGTATGGAATAACTGAACCAGATCTACGTAGACCAAAGAAGGCCTAGAAACAGGGGCAGAAACCCTGTCAGAAAGATGCTTTCACACAAGCCATGCTGGGATAACAGCAGTTTGCTGATGACTGCGAAAGGCTCAGGAGAGTGATGGCTGCTGCCTACAAACACCAGAGAGGGCAACGAAAATCAACCGGGGAAACACCACTGCAGAATGAGCAGAAAATGCAAATGTCTGTGGAAACACATTGAAGAATTTATCACCAGTCTCCTGGTTCAAGTGAACACCTATGGGGCTCTGAGGTGATGGGGTCCTCCGGTCCTGGGCAGGCAGAAGAAGAGGGAACACTCTGCATTAAAGATTTGAGAGGTTTCAGATCTTTCCATGCAAGTGGTGCAGTACTTACTGGCACAGTACCAGCACGGGAATAGGATTATTGGATTCAAAAGGCTTTTTCCCTGGAGTGGTTTTTATCCTCTTAAAAAGATAGAGCAATTAAACATTTTTTTTCCTGAAGAGAATTAATTGTCTGAGAAGGGTCACACCGGTAGCCAGATGCATCACAAGAGATTTTCATCTCCTTAAACACACCAGTTACAGCCACTGGCCAGCAATTTGTTTTATCAATCTTTTATCTCCAGCTTCAGATTAAAAATTTACCAATACCAAATAAGTTTCATTTCAAAATCTAATAAGAGCAGATGGAATGGATTTTTTTTTTAAATATATTTTGTCTGAGAATCAAAACTAGTGACTGGACATACCGTTCTAGCCTACAAACATGGAGTACTTTGAACAAATTTCACAAAGTTCTGCCAATGTTACCTGTTATAATTCCCAAGACAGCAGGAGGAAGCACTTACCTGTGCATGTCAGTACAAGGCATATTTTCACCAAATGCCACAACATAGGGGAAAGATGTAAAAAATATTGTCAGTAGAACATATTATGAAAATGTGATTAAGAGTCATAGAAGAATGAAAGATCCAGATTTTCCTAAATGTCTGAACAGGAGAGAGGCGTCCAGCATTTCACTGAGCACAGCACCTTGCAGGAGCAGCTGCATCATAAGCAAGAGCTGATCTGCACCAAAATCAGGACTTGATTCAACACAAGTAGATCACCTTAGAGAACAGAAGTAGTAGCTCAGTATGACTAAAGATGACCTAGAACTAGATGATCTTTAGGGTCCCTTCAAACCCAAACCATCCTATGATTCTATGCTTCTGTGAAGGAGAGGTTCTGGTTTGATTCAGCACAGCTTCCCTGAGTTAAAATGTTTTGTTTTCTTCAAGACAAGCTGGGCAAGGTCTGAAATAGCTTCTGCCACTCAGTCTTTGGCCAAAAAGAAGGGATGAATGAGCAAAAACCAGGGCTATATTCTGCTCACAGTGTAGAACCAGAGCGACTCCACAGGTGGGTGCAAGTTTAGGCTGTCAAAACTGAGAGTAGAGTTGGGCTATTGATAAGGATTTCTAGTCTGAACCCAACAACAACAGTTCTGCTTATACAGCTAGGTCAAAAAAAAAAAAAAAAAAAGATTTTGGACTATAGAGAAATCTCATTTTTAGCTCTGTTGCCGATACGGATGGAAAAGCCAATTTTATTTTATTAAAGGTGTCAAACGTTTTTAATAACCTAGACACCTACAGGGATAAAAAATCACATCCTCTGTACAGTAAATTGCATATTCAGCAGCTGTGATGCCAATTAGACATTGAAATGACAAAGTGCTATCTCATGCCAGCAGAGACATACTGTACAGGGACGGTGTTTAGCTTTATCATGTAAGCACTGCTTAGCCGTCATCTGTCACACAGGCTTAGGGGAAAGGGTCTCCACAGCTGGAACAGCTGGAATAGCTAGAATTGCAAGATTAGCACAATAAATTGTTATACTTTCACCAGATCACTCAATTCGCATCCAAAACTTACCTCCAGCTCCAACTTACACAGGAGTAAATGGGCTCTTTTTGTCAAGCTACAGCCTTATGAATGAAGAATAATTAACTTTCAGCATTACAGCCCAAGGTTTGAACAGTATAAACTATTTAACTGAATATTTTTGAGAAAGGCATTGAGAAAACTGCAAAGATTCATTTCCTCTACCAACATATTCTCTGTATCCTCTCTATCTTTCTTTTTTTTTTATGGTACTTTTTGCCTACAGATTTACAACAGGAATCGTATTAGACAAATGAAGGAAAATATAATTATGTGTGGCATTATCAGTTAAGAGAATGTCTTTAAAAAAAACCCACAAAGATATCCTATCCAATTGTTTATATCAAAAATCCAAAATATTTGCTAACATAAGGAATCCTTTAAAACATCTCTCTAAAGAATACACTGCTCCATAAGTGGTGTATTATTATTGTCTAAAGCCCTGTCTATGCCAGAAACTTCTGTAACAAACTATAGATGTGTAATTAATTCAGTATACATTCAATGATTTAGGTAGTTTATACCTTTATGAGAAGTAAAAGAAAGTCAAAGCCCTTTTAATTGGAACCACTGTTTCCAGACTACTTTCTCCCCACTTCCAACACTCAGTAAAGGCAAGACAAACTTCTTAGTCCAAACCAGCAACATGCACCTCCTTAAAGCAACAGCCCAATCAATCATCACAACAGATATTTAATGTGAGGAGGACACCACCTTTTTTTTAGCAGAGGGGCCTACCTTTGCAGTGTCAGCATCTGAACTACAGCATACACATACCCATAACGTAAACACCACTTAAAATTGTCAGAGTTTTCATATTTCCTTGGGGTTTTATGGGTAACATGGAAAATATTACTATATAGACCTTCTTGTCTATGTTAGCAACAATATCTCAGCTTAACAGAACTAAAGGAACTTTATAGCACAGAACGGATTTTTCCATTGGTCATTCTGTTTTGTTACAATCTTCGTTTTTCTCTGTCTGGGCAATAAAAGCCAGACTAATCCCTTTTGAATTTATTCCTACCCAAGTACACTTGCAGGCTCTCCTGATGCCGATATGGACATTTTGTGGATATAATGCACCCAACAGCACATTATGTGCCAGATTTTGTTCCTTCTGTTCACCTGTGGCAATGTCTGCACTCCCCAAGCAGTCCTGCTAAGGCAAAGGTGGTTTGGGTGAAAGCAACAAGTGAGCATCTGGTGAGCAAGGCTGAGAAAATATATGTAACATGCACAGCCTCTGAGCAACTTTGTAATTCAACACCTCATCGAGTCCCAGTGAAGCCTGAAATGCTGATCCCTCAGAGACCTTATTTTACCTGGTATCTCTCTGTTCTGACTTACTTGCTATTTGCCATTTAGCTGCTCAGCCCAAATGGCCCACATTGATCATGCAGGCAGCAGGAGGGCAGGGCAGGGGGATGTTGCCTTCCCCTGGCTTGGGGGCACAAAATCTCCACTACTGACAGTCAAACACACAAAGAAGAAAAAAACCCACTGCATTGACACAGCCAAGAGGAGCTCTGACCTGCTTGAAAGTGCTATGTCCAGCAGTCTTATCATCACAACCAAGACAGGCAGACCTGGAGGACAGACAGACTTTGAAGCACGAGGAGCTGCCTTGGGGCTGTGGGCTAACTTTCGGGTGCCTACTGCATCTGGAAAAATACCTCCCTCCAGAGGTGCTAAGGCAAAGCAGGGATTAATTAAAATGCCAAGAGACCAGTTATTTATTAAACTGTTTTCACATTTGCAGCTGTGTTAGAGAGCTTCCTGGAGCTGCCATAGAGACAACAGCTACAGACAATAAAACTTTATGAGTAATTTAAATTCTCTCTCCCCTTAGGAGATGTGGAAAAACAAGGACAACTGACTGTTTGCAGGTCTTGTGTATCTTGCCTTCATTAAGAATGACTCTCTTTAAGTGCTTATGCTTTTCCATCAGATAGTCACAAACTTCCACAGACAGGATAAATAGTTTATAGTTTCCACTTTCAACAATACCCTATAAAAACACACTGCAGTCGTATCTGATTATCCAATTTTGTTTAGTGCAAAGCTCTCTCAGCAGATCAGCCTGCTTATTTGCACGTGTCAGAAAAGCAACAGAAATGGATTCCCATAGGCAATGGAAAATAAGCTTCACACTTGGAAAATAAAATAGTAATAACCACACAGTAAAACTGCAGATGCATGTGATAAATTAGATTTATCATCAGTCTTATACCATTCACACTTGAAATCTGCCTATAAATTTGAGGCTTATTTAATGTTTTTTCTAAAGGTGGCCTGGAGCTAGAGGATGAATCTATGTAAGAACTGACAGGAGTGAAGAAAGAAAAACAAACGTTTCTTTCTTTCTTTCCCCACAAAATGTGCAACTTCCTTGTCAAACAGACACGAGCTTGAGTCTCAAGATGGGTACATTTCCATCTAGAATCAGTTCACATTTTAACTTTTGATATATTGCAAACATAAAGCAATAAGAAGCTAGGAAGGGGATATAGAGAAAGAAGAGATTTCTTAAATATCTAATATAATATACAGCACTGCCAGTGAATTCTACTAGGATCTGTATAAACATTTATGAATGAAGTATATATTTATACTATTTCTACTTCAGGTAAATCTAATACATGCACATTTATTACATATGCATTTAAAATTTTCTCATTTTGCAAGGTCTTACTAGGTTTTTTTACATATTTTATATTTACAAGACTTAGCTTTCAACAGGTGCCTCTCACTGTGCCAACCTAAATAAAATTATCCTTGATTTTCAAAGCCTGTGCTGGTAAAAAACCAAGAATACTTTGAAATACTGCATGAACGAAAATACATAATGGATTGGAGAAGAGTGTGAACAAAGTAATAAATGGTAAAGGGGTTTGGTGGCTGACCATACTAGCAATGAATGGGACTAAGGAAAATGAGGAGAGCATTCCTCATATTACCACACTGGAAACACAGGGTGAGTAGAGAGGTACATTGGAATTATAATTGCTTTGCAGTCCCATTTTTCTGTACTGTTAGAGCACATGCATTAGGCTTTGAAAGAAAAGACACTAGGTGGTAGGGCTACATGATCTTCATAGGGCCTTTCCAATCTTAACCGTTCTGAAATCCTGTGCTGCAATGTCACTGCCGAAGAAATGGGGTGCTTTTCAAAAAGGCACCATGTGACAGGCAAACCAGGAATCCCCCATCAAAAGGTAAAGGAAAATCCTGTAAACACTCATTATGCTGCACTCATCATTGAGGGAAGTTGTCACCTTGCTGTTCTTCAGTGAATCCACAGAAACTGTGCATGCCAGGCTCACTAGCCAAGAGCTTGAAAGAAGCAGGTTAATGTGCGACAACACCATTTGGTTCCCACGAGCTGCTATCCTTCCTCCAGGGCTCTGAATACTCCAGGATCTAAACAGCTGGGCCTTTCCTTTTCTTTTTTTTGATGCAGATTGCTTATATTCCATTTTTCTCGGACTCTTTTTAAAAAGTGTGAATGAGCATGTGTGTATGTTGAAGTGATAACATAAGGATAAGCCACATTTCTAGTAAACATTACTTTAAATTATCCTGGAACGCAAAAGTGCACTTGTGCAAAACTAGCTGCCCAAAAAGGGAAGTAGAGCTGTACACCATCCTGCCTGCAACTTGAGCATGTCAGCAGGAGCGTCACTGTATAAGGGCATGTTTATAGGTCATGTAAACCTGCATCTACACTGAAACTCATGTCCTAAAACACAGAACATGCATGCACTCCATTTGCAACAGCCTCCTCTATGCAAGCCCTTGCATTGTGGTAGAAAATCAGTGAGACTATGTGGTCAGAAACCAGACTTCTGGGTTAATTTAAGCCTTTTCATCTCTATAACATAGGTAGAGGAGGGCAAGGAGTAGCCTCTCACCTGTGACTTTGTCAGAACTGTGAACCTCTTCACTGAAGCCACTCCAAGGCAGATTTAAGCCAGTCCCTCAATTTGACTCACTCCAGCAGTGACAGGCAAACCACGGCCCAAATGAGTTCAGACTCCCCTTGGCTGTGATGCAGTGGACCATGCAAGCCCTTTTCACCTGTTTTATTTCAAAATCCAGCTGGCAAAGAAGCTCTGTAAAGGGCTCTGCCTCTGAACATACAGCAAGGGCAGTCGGACCCAGGAACATCTGTGACAGCCTTATGCACCTGTGCACTGACAGCATTAGTGACACGTGGGTAATTATCAGTAAGGCTGATGCTGTGGGTAAAGCCATAAGCAGGAGGAAATTAAAAATTAAGGTACAAACCAGCTGTTTTATAATGATGCCGGAGTGTTATGCAATGCCTATGATGCAGATAGAGAGAGAGGCAGAGCTGAGTTGGGCAACAAGGCTGATGGCAGCCCTGAGTCGGGTGTCACTGCTGTACAACCTCTGGCAAATCATTTTTCTCTCACAGGCTCTGTCCCCGCTTTGTTCAAGTCTCTCTTAATTAAATCTGTAAGACAGGAACAATGTCACTAGACTTGGTCACCTCCCTGCTTTACTGGGTTCTGTATTTTAGCTGGAACTGATTTACCAGTGTAGTGCAGACAAGAAAAAAAAAAAAGTGCAGTTTTGGACATTGTCACTTTTGGGAACATAAATGTACACTGTCCACTCTGCTGCAGAGCTGGGATCTTGCAGTGACACAGGACTTACTGCTGCAGGTCTTTTATTTGGGCAAGTCTCATTTTGGAAGTCAAGTTACATTACTGGGAGTCGGGGGGGGGAGCAATTCTGCAATAAACAGAAAGACACCAGAAATGGTAAAGCTTTTGGCGAAATACACATAAAAGCAAATAGAGGCAGTGCAGAGGTGCCATATAACCTTGTAACCCTACAGGCATTAGAAAACAGTGAGGTTTAAGAACAAGGAACATGTTTGGGGTTAGGGGGCAATAAATCACTGAACTAGAATCTGAAATGCTGAACTGGAATCTGAATCTGAAATCACTGAACTGGAATCAGAAATCTCCTCTGTTCAACATACCATTCCAGCATCCCCAGCCTCTATCAGATGCCCTGCATGCCATACCAGGCTGAATTCAACCATATGTTTGTAGCTAAGCTATGAAATTAATTTGTCAAGTCCCAAGCGTTTTTGGCAAGTTGTCCGGTGCTGTACGTGTGGTCTGCTACACTAAAACAGGCATGCAGAATGTTGTAGCGCGTATGTCTACAGGATCCAGGGGCAGCACAGCTGACAATTTCCCTTCTCTGACTTTTAGTGCTGTTTCATAATGAATGGAGATAGAGAAGACTTGGGGTCGAAGACGTTTCAGCACAGTTGCTAGGCTTAAAGCCTGCTGAAGGCTCCTGGAACAAGCTATAAACATGTATCTGATCTCCACGCCAACTGTGTAAACTCAGAAGCTGCTTGCTTCATTCAGGAACTTCATGCCCACCAGAGTCAGGAGCCTTTTGGACCAGAGGTAAGTCAGAGGCTGGCAAAAGTCACATTTCCCTTGTGAAATGCAGGGGAGGGTGATGGATAGGAAATGATTTCTCGGGTGTTTTGAAAGGAAACACATAATGCAGAGTTATGGACCCTCATTAATCAGGCAGAGCAGTCTGCAGGTGCCAAATCTTGCAAGAACAGACAGAGGACTTGGAGCCATTTGTAAGCTCTTCCTAACTGAACCCTTTGTGTGACATTTGCCCAAATTCTACATCCCAATTCAAATATCACCACCTTGGCCTATGAATAGTTGCCTAGTGGCTCTGATTCAAACGGATTCACAACAAAAGATAAATCTTTCTGCACCTAAAAAAAGAAAAAGCTGCTGAGAAATTCTTCAATTCCTCTGCCTTGTGCAATCTTGGGCCAGGAGTTTTTGCAATAAAGTCAGTCTCATTTCTTCATCTCCAGAACCCACATCCCTCTTCCTTGCCATGTAGGTAGCTACAGGCAGCCCTGCCATCAGATTTTTTAATACACCACAGAATGCAGAAAGGAGGTAGAACTGTCAGAAAGAAGTTTCCATGAAGTTTTTCATATGAAGTTTTTCATATATACTATAAAGTTGTCACTTTAACAGAGATTAGCAGGCTGCACAACAGGAAATAGCCAAAATCTCTCAACTTCAGAAGGAACTTCATCTTCTGAAGATCAGCAGGTACCATCTAACCTTTTCCATGCTGAAAACAAGAGCCACGAAATTACTGTTATGTGGAGAAGTGCTGTGATTTGCCTCCCAGTGAATCTAAGTCTGCATGCTGACAAATCAAACACCTCTGTGAAAGCAATATTCTGGAAAAACCAGCCGCAGATTTGCTCAGGTAATTTGGAAGACAGCCATGTTTCAAATCTGTCCATTAAACCAGCCAGAAAATCGTAACAGTGCCAGGAAGAATTTATCCATAGCACGTAAAATGCACTTCCCTGCTTTGCAATGGGGAAAGCAGAAAATGAGATGAAGTCTTACAAGGTATATCACACACTCCAGGCTCTGAGTTCTGACAGAAAACCACCTCTGAACAGAAATCCACTCACTTAAGAGATGGTTTCTAGTGCTGTACTGCAGCAGCTTTTTCCCACCTCCCACTGGTGTTATACTTACCTGCTGCGTTTCAAATATCCACTGATCCAGCCTGAGGTTCTGAGATGCTCCAGGGAGGAGCAACAGCTACTTCCCTGCACCTGTCCCAGCCCAGAGAAGGGACAGGCCCTGTCAGCATCATCCCCACACACTTGGACCCAGGTACTCACCTAAGAGCTGCACTCCACGGGTGAGTCCATAGACATCGATCAAAGCCCAGAGGGGCTCTGCTGTCCTCACCCCACTGAAGAAGAGCATCGCAGTGGAGTCATTCACCCGATAGAAAACCCGTCCCTTCTTGTCCACCCAGAAGGCTATGATGTTTCCCTCATTTGCAAACTCTTCTGGAAGAGCCTTGGCCCAAAACCCACTTTGGGAAACCAAGTCAGGGCATGCATACTTCGGCAGAGTGTCAGGGTTAATCCTCGATGGATCCTTGGAAGTAAAGCCAAGTCGAAGAGCCCCACTCCAGCAACACTGTTTTTTAGTGATCTGCAAAGATAACAGCAGCAATAACAGCATTTGGCACTCAAACATCTACTTCAACACTACAGGTTCTGTGCATCAAACACTGGTGGCCAGCGCACAGATGACCCCACCAGATTTAGGAAACATTTTACACACCAAACATTGCTGTTGCTTTTGCAGCTGCAAGCAGCAATGCTGCACACAACGTCCATATTTAAAACCAAATAAATCAAATTAAATTTATATGGAGAGGTGAAATGTAATTACAGCTGCATGATGATTCACTTCCATTTCTAGGGTAATTCCTTTTGGTTTAAGAATCATCCTCTCCCAAAATGTGCCAAAAATGGCCCTAAGACCTTTTATCTCAGCACCTACAGCAGCAGAGCTCTCTCCATATAGTTCTTAGATGATGGGGTCTCTCATGACCTGAAGGAAAAGCACAGACTCCAGAATCACTGTTACCACCATGTAGTTTCCTGGGTTTCCTAAACAAGTTAAAGACAGTCTTTCCTGTGTTTAGCTTGTCATACTGGATGAAATTACAACTTTGCAGCAGAGAACTTGTGTGTGGGAAAGCACAATTTAAAGTATTTAACTTTATTAAACACACAATTAGGAGGCAAAAATAGATGTTGTCTTATGATTAGGAAAAACCTATTTATTTCAGCTGTGAGTGGTGTTTTTCAAAACATGTTGTGCACAACTACACTCCACCTGTCAGCATGCAATTACTCAGTGTGTCTGGTGTCAGGAACAGACTCTGCTTTCGTTTTTGGAATGGTTAACATCTAATATCCACCCTTCTGCACCAGAGAGATAGCAGAACAATGGATCGCAGATGCCTCCAGAGTCATCAGCTTCTTTTCCCAAGAACTAAGCCCTGGACTGTAGGGGATCTGAGGGAAGCAGGCAGCAGGTCCTAAACACATGCTGGACATCCAAAACACTACTCAGTTACAAGGTCACTTTTTCCCATGGAAGCAAGGCATCTTCCAGAGTCAGTATGGTCCCCAGATGGAGATGATGTCCTTGGAAAATTTTTTCCTCTCATTTTATTGTTTGAGTATGAACCCACTGGGATTTGTTCCTTTCATAGGGATTCAGCCTGTCAGCATCCAGACTAGGAAATGAAAGACCTAAGGATGCAGGATCCAACCTTGATGTAGAGTCAAGACAGTTCCTGCATGCCAGTTGACACTGTTCAAGCACTGAACCTGCAACAAACATGGCAGCACTTGAGATAGCCCTCTTCCATCAATGCCTTGGTAGCCTCAAGCAATTCCATTGTTGGCTGTAGGACAAGAGCAGAAACATGGATAGGTACTACCCACCAGATGTCACACAAAACTCGCTGCCTTTCTGTAATTTCTTGCTCTGCCAAACAGTAATGGCTCAGATGAATGGCAATGCCAGCGACTGTCTGGGACTGCAGGACTTTGTCCTAAAAAACCTGGCAGCAACCACTTGTGTTCCAACATGGAAGCATAGGCTTTTCACCAAGGGATTCTACAAGACATTTTCTTTGGGCTTCTGGATTCTCTTCTAATCACATTTGTAAATGCTGTATTTTTCTTTCACATGCTCCTCTTCAAGGTAAATCTGAAACATGTACCCTTGGGGGCACAGCAATCTCACAACGAAGACATTGTTCAAAGCCTAGTGAATTCTGCTTTATAATTGCAGTATCAGAGAAAATAACTTAGAGCTCAGGAAAAAAGTTATCAACAGACAATTTTTCACTTAAGGGAGTGCTGCTCTTTATCCCTATTCAGTCCAGCCAGGCACCTAAACTGTTTACATGAAACACTCGAGCACTGACCTCAGTCCCAGGAACCATGGAAAGCTCCTGCTCGTGGGATGGATACTGGTGTGGCACTAAAAAGGATTGAAGTAGATTTGCTATTTTTTTATACCTGACTGGGGTAGAATGGAGTGTCCCAAGTAGAACTGGGGTGAACAGGGCATGCACATGACAAAATGGGGAAACATAATACACACTCTCCAAGAAGAAGCCTGGATTATTTATTGCAGAAAATTTACCACAAGCCCTAAAAGCTTTTGGGTCTAAGATAAATACAGCCTCATTGCCATTTGTAGAACTTAGTCTCTTGCCAATACTTCACAGCAATCACAGGCCGTGTGAAGTAAATATTCATATGGTAATTGAGGCTGCACATGTTCCATGTATTAATCAGCACCTATAAACAGTTCTCAATACAGTTGCCTGACCACAGGCAAACTAATATCCAAATTCAAATCAAGTATAAATCCTGCCAAGAATTAGACACAGCTGGACAAAGGAAACACAGTTTTGCTAAAAAAGGCAATGGTTAATGATGGACCAAATTCTCTCTTCAGCAGCCACTGCTAGCAGAAAAGCTTGGGAGGTCCACTGGGTACCAGAAGGGGAGGAAAAGACAGAATCAACACCCAGACTGCTAAACCATGCCTGCTTCCGCAGATTCAGGCTCCTGATCTTTACTGCCTTGTGCCATCTTCGAGAACCTCCCTCCACTCCCTAGCAATGCCCTGAATTACATGGAAGAAGCCATACTGAGACATATGTCTCTGAGGCTCTTTGACAGTCATATTCCCATACTCTCAAAGCTGCAAAAAAAATCTCAGAACAAAATGTGAGATATAATACGTAATAATTAGAATGAAATCTCCTTTCTTCTATTTTCCAAACAGAGCTTAGACTTCATAGGACCTGAATGACTGGGTTCATGGTTAGTGTTTGGCTGGTAAGAAGATTTAAGATGCTGTTTTCCACAGGCACACACAATAGCAAGGCAATTACAGGATGGACTTATCGTAAAAGCAAAGATGTTCTCACATTTTCATCCATCCCTAGAGTACAAGTTCTGCTGAAGCCTGTTGATTACTGCCACGAGACCTTCCCACTGGAGTCAGCAGGAGCTCTGCTTATAAATGTCTTGTGCAGATTTGCATGCATATTCTTCACATGTGTTATGCAAGCTAAAATCCTAAAATACACAGTCATAAACAAGTGTGAATTTCCAGAGATAGCTACCTTGTTTCAGAATGAGGAAGAAATAAATAACCCAGAACCTTTTCCTAAACCACTAAATCCACTCAAATCTCTGATGGTGTCTTCAAAAGCAAAGTGATGCTTTCATCTCCTCCCAGATTATTTTCACAGTTGGTTGTCCAAACTGCTGGCCAACATGGAAAAAAATCTCATTAGACAAATGTGAGTGAGTCCTCCGGGCTTCCACCATGGCTGGAAGCAGAAGAGCTCCACAGGAAACATAACAAACTTGTAGGAGGGATTTTCTACCCATGGGTCTAAACAGAAATCACTGAAATCTCTGTATATTTCCAAAAGGAGGCATCTTCCTTATTCCTTGCTCCTTTTGCGGCTCTAAGGGCAGGGAAGGCTGATTTGCTGCTGTAGGTCTCAGCACTCTGAGATCTCTAGCAATGGGCAACAGCAAGGTCATTCAGACTCAGTAGCTGTATGATGAAAAATCTCCTGGAAAATTCCTGCATAAATGAAGGATTTGCAGTTAGATCATGCATTTAGTTCATGCGCCATGAACTAAAGTGACCAAATAAGATGACCTACTTTGTGCCAATGTAAGACATGAAATCAGCTAAGAACAGAAAAACGCAGTCCCACAAATCAGAGGGCATAAAGATTGGGAAGTATCTGTGGATGGAGTCCAAGGGGCCCCAAGCTCCTCAAGGACTAAAAAGTGCTTTGGTTCCTAAGGAGACTGAAGAGTTTCTTCATGACAAAGCAGCTCCTGATGCACATGGAGGCATGGTGTCTTAGAGGAGCTGGATTTCTTGTGCCAGATGGAGCACCAGGAGAATTCCATCCTCTGGGCTACCACAATCAGATGACTGATTCAACAAAGCAGTCAGCAGACAGACAGATCCTTTTCTTAGACAGCAACAGTGACTGCACTCACTGCTCCTTTCATCCTTTAATCCAAACTCTTCTGTTTTCCCTGCCAAGCACACAAACAAGCACCTTTACTTCCAGGCCCTTTCCTTCTCTTACGTCTTGGATGTGGAGAGGCTGACTCTCATCTCCACAAGACTAGCCCTCATTGCTGCTTTGTTTACAGGAACAAAAGTATTCCCTGGGAATGAAATGCCTTCACTAACTCCTCAACCTCCCTCAACCTGCCAGTAAAACTCCTCTGCAGGAAGGGAGCAAAGCCTAGAGGACATGTCGGCTAGGGAGATACAGAGGCTGCTGCCTTTCAAACTAGTCAATGCAGCCCTTTTTTCTTGTTTTTTTCCAAGGAATCTTAATTTAATCTAACATCAAGACAAGGGGCTTTGGAACACAGATTTCCCTTTTGTTCCCAGTTTCTACAGCAGTTGTACCCATGGTTCCAAGAACCGCAGTGACAAAAGCAGAAGTCCCAATGAAGATCGCAGATCTTTAAGGCCAAGATCTGACTACTGTGCTTTTCAAGGAAGGGTTAGAGATCAGCTGCAAGCACCAAAGACTGGTACACACCAGCATTCATTCACAGCAGCTCCCATGGAAAAATGGAAGGTATGGTTTACTCACCTTAAGCCTGACTTGTTCATAAATAACAATGGGCCTGTTGCTGAAGGTAATGGCATTGCAGAAGCTAGCCTGGCGCTTCACTGCCTTCTGTGTTGTGTCCATGATGATCTGGGATCCCTTCGTGTGAGGATGGAAAAGCAGAGGGCTGATGGACAGAGTTCCACACTGTGGGATGGGGAGACAGTGCTTCTGCTTGTGGTGGCATCGGTGGGAGGAATTTGAAAACGACCCACCAATGGAATCTGAAAGCAAAATGAGGAAAAAAGGGTTTCAAATCTGCTATGAGTAACAAGGTAATTTTCAATGCAAAAAAAAAAAAGAAAAAAAAAAAAAGAAGCAGATGTACTTCAGAGAGAAACTACAGATCAAAGAAAAAAAAGCTAGCCAAATCCTTACTGTGTAAATCACTGAGGATTTCTAGAGCATCTTGAGCAATAAGAGACTACAAGGATAGAAGACTCCCATCTGGACAAGCTGACAGTACAGAGCATGACACTGAGACTGCACCTCAGCACCGAAATCACAGGTCATCTTGAGGTCACGGACCAGGAAAGAACAAAAGAATTGGTTCCAAAACTGGATCAAAGCACATGTGAAGTTGCTGTATCAAAGCTGTCACACTTAAGGAACAATCTTCCACTTCCAGAGGAATCCTACACAACTTGATCATTTCTCTCACACCTCCTTTGCAACAGCCAGTGATCTTTGGCTCCATGTGACTCCAGACTCTGCCCTATCCACCCACGCTAAGTGCCAGTTCCAACACACACACTGCTAATTTATACTCAAGCTCTACTCAGCAGTAACCCACTTGGACTTCTCCACCAACCCCCATCCATTCTCCTCTCTCCTCCACTGATGGAAACCTCAGCTGAGATCCCACTTGTCGTAAGGCATTGATCAGCACACTATGATTGCAGTGAGGAAAGCAAAGAGGGAGAAGGGCTATGAAGGAGGGAGATTACGTCTTTCTCTAACCAAGACCCTACACAAAGACTGTAGGGTGGTCTGCACAATCAACACAGCTGCAACAGAGGCTTTGTTCATGAACAAATGGGCACACACGTTTCTTTTCAACAGGGAGCCTGCAGCAGTTCCAGCCCAAAACAACCATTATACTGAACACAAGTCATCTGCTTCCTTTTCCTGGTGTGCACACACACACTACATTATGCACATATGTTTGGGAGGAAATACTCCTAGATTTGGAAACAGAGTACCAACAGAATTAAAGACTATTCTGTGATAGACTCAATGATGCAACTAAAGCAAATATGACCTTAACAATGTGCCAGTTTGTGCTGTAAAGATGCATGACTAAACAGTATCCTTCGAACACACAAATGATAGAAACTAATTATGTATATTCTTCACACAAATTAATTGCTCACTGTTATGTCTTTCTATAGCTACTACAACATAATGCTTACAAAAGCTTGGACCCTATTCCTGCCAGCCTTTTGGGTAGTCTTAGCTTCTAGTTACACAAAGTTTTAACAGCACATCATCAGAATGAGTGTGAATAACTACCCAGAGAACTTAAAATGTTAGTTTATGATGAGAACATTATAATTCAGCTTCAGCATCTGTCACTCCAGCCTTCCCCTCTTGTCTCCTTGCTGGATTTTTTCTCCCATTTTCAGCAACAGTTCTGGCCTTTAAAAGCAGAGCAGGGAGGTCATATAGTAGGGTTGTTATCTGAAGCAGATTTCATTAATGTTTTTCATTAATGTTTTATGGGAGAGATGAACCAACCGGGAATTATTTGATGCTAAAAATGATGTGAAATATGTCAAATTCTTTCTCCTGTTCCTCACATATGGAGGAGGAGAAATAAAGTGCAGAGTACCAAGAAAAAGTAGAGGTTAACCTGAGCAGGTAGGTCACAGAGGGAAACCTTTAGAAGGAACAGACTGCATGAAGTGGGAGCTTGACAAGGGGAAGGTCAGGAAGCAGCAGCTCACATGATCCTGGCCTTTTCCCTTTGGAAAGGTCACTGCTGACCTGGGACAGTGCACCCTGACTTTCCCCACAGACCAGACTAAGTGGTCAGAAGACAATACAAGCTGCAGCAGCCCCACAGACAGAATCTTCTGAGGTTACTGTCTAAGATGTGTTTAATTTGAGACTGTCTTATGCGCCCAAGAACAGGAAGTTGAATCCCTTCCAGTACCACTAGCTTTTTTGCAAATATGTTCCTTACTACCACCCTTCTGAAACCCTGTTACGTCCCCACCTTTAGTGATTTCTGCTGATGAGTTCCTCAGACTTAATAGTATTTTGCAAAGAATTATTTCCTTTCTTACTGTAAACATGATGCTTTTCACCATCACAAACTGCTATGAACCACAGACAGCAAAAGTGGCTGACTTCACCTTGCTCCCCTCCACCTCACCAAGTGGGTCATGCTTGTCTGTAAGGACAAGACCATTGAAAGACAGTCAAAGTAAACCATCTCAGCCTCTCTTTTGGCGTAATTTTTTCAGTCTGCTGGATCTCCTCATTGCTCATCTCTTAGTTGCCTCTCTTTTTCTGCTATACCCCTTCTTTTATAGGTAGACCAATTAAAAATAAACACCTAGTGTAAAAACTTCAACTCCCAAATTTTTTTTTAATATATATGAAGTCACAGTCCCTTCTGAAACAAGACACCTATAGAGGGATATAATCAATTGTCTGAGAAAATTTAAAGCAAGGGATCCACAGAAAAATATATTTAACTCTTTCTCTCATAATTTCCAGTCCTTTTTGTTCAACACTTCAATACTTTCGAGGGGTGCATATATGTGAAAGACAAGAAGCTACTGGAGAATATATATTCAATTCATGCCATCTTTGCATCTAGATCTGAATTTTGTAGCTCAAACATTTTGATAGCAGTCACCAAAAAAAACCTTAGGTGCAGCACAAAGGCACACACATTTAAACCTATTTGCATATCTCAGGGCTCTAATTTCACTGAATAACTTGACTGGGATAATAGCTGACACACCTCTCCACAGGACATTGCTCCCTTTTCAGGTGTGGTAATGGAGTCACCAAATTGCCCATAGTTTTCAAAAGAGGCTTTTAAAACAACATGCATATGTCCAGAGCATTTGCTGGAGCAGTGTTATGGAGCTGCAGGGTCCTCTCTGACCCCATGAGAAAGATGTCAGAGGAACACTTTTTTGGTGTGATAGTCAAACCCATGCCAGGCCAAAGCCTGCAGGGAGAGTGTCCCCCATGCAGACAACTGAAACGCAGGGCAATTATGCTCCATGGGAATGGAAGAAATCACCTCAGGATCAGCTTCCACAGGTGGATAATGCAAATGGGGACAAGACCCCTTCTTCCTCCCTAATGGTCTTACACAGCAAAGACTCCTGCACAATGAACATGCCTGGGTAAGGACCAGAAAAGACCTTCATTTTAAGAAGTGCAACTACTTAATAAGGAGGTTTTTTCTCAACTTCTTCACAGCAGCATGTCCCCTCCAAAATGAGGAGACACCATACAACTTCAGATGGCAACACAAACAACTAGGACTGGACTTACACAAGGAAAGGGACATTTTAGCAATACATGCTTAGGTGGCTAAAACTATCCTAGAATCATCTTCCTTAAGTTTTTGTTCTCAGTAGGGTGGACCTAGACTCTGATCTTCTCCCATCCCCTTGTTTAAACTACCACACATTTTGACATTCTCAGCCTTCGGTACCAGCGACAGCGGTAAAATACAGCTGGGGCCTTGCAGTAGGTTTCACTTTTTTTTCTGTAAAATTAAACTCCCGAACAGTGTGTTTCAGTTGGCAAAATAAGCAAAAGTACTCCTGATTTCACATCATCCCTTCAAGACTCCATTAACTGAGAGTCTGTTTCAGGTGACTCCTGTGCCACAACCTGAATTATCAATGCCCCAACAAAGGTGAAGTGCAGTTATTGCTTGAAACAAAAATTGCAAACAAGTATTTGAAATGAGGCTCAAGTAGAGTTTTCAAGGGTACTGCAAGCTTACCATTCCACAAGATAAACAACTTCACCCTGACAAGTAGGAGCTATAACAACATGACAGGACTATGGAAATTGGTACTCTGTGATAAAAGTCAAAAGAGCAAGATCATGCCTGTCTGAAAACAGCCTCTGTGTTGTAGGGTAGCAAATGCAGAGATTTGGACCCCCGTACAGCTTTCCAGGTTTTATGTTCGGGGTCACAAAGAACAGAATCTGCTCACTCCTAAAATTTTAAAGATTGGTTTGACTTAATCTTTCAATTCATGCCCAGTTATAGATGGTGTTTGAACTATTTCACCCAGCACTGGGTTTCAACCCTGGACAGAAAATGCCCCTAATACCATAAGCCCTGTCAAGAGAGCAGCAAAAGTGGTAAAGTACCACTTGCTCTCCTGAGCCACAAGAGCACAAACTGGATCTTGGGAATCCTTTAGTAAACCAGGGTGAAGGAGACACTAATATGAACTGTGATGTTAAGCAGTTGAACCTCTCTGCCTTCAGAAGTGTCCCATTCCTAAGTGCATCTTTCTTGGAGCCCCATTTGAGAAAGCAGTGTATTGTCCCAAAGGTAGCACAATTTTCCCTCCACGTGCATCCCTTTCCCTCCTGGTCTCCTGGATCTCAAGGCCTAAACAACATCCTACATACAACACACAAAATACAAGGTAGCAGTGGAAGTTCACAGTTTAGAAAAATGCATCTCAAAGCCTGTTAGGGGTTTTCACCAGAAGTGCTCATGCTCTGCAAACATTAGGTACAATCATAAAGGCTTGGGATTTCTTAAACGCCGCAAGAAATGACTGGATTAAATTTTTTTAAAATACATTTTTGCCAGTTGAAAATATCTTGATAGGCACCTATCAGAATACTGTAAAAATAATTTCAGACTGAAAACTAACTGCAAGGTATTTAAGATAAACTTCTTACAGCACGTGAAATAAATGGCATTCAGAATTGAAAGAAACAGAAAAGTCGGCTTTAAAGCAGAGCCCAAAGACTGACACACAGTAGCAAATAGGACGGGCATATCCTTGTCTGCCAGGAAAGGAGGAGAGGAGAGGTCTGGGGTGAAGTACCTGTGCTGCAGGCAATTGGCAGTGAAAAGCATGGACAGGGCAAACACCACACTATGAATGGAGAAGAGGGTTTCAAAATTATTACATTATCAAAAGAGGCTGGCAGACATTGCTTTATCTGGCAGGTGGCCTTACTGTATCAGCATTTAAGGGGAAGGATTTGAGAAGGAAGAAAAGGAAACCATGTGTGAGTATGGAGAATGCAAGGGAAGCCCTGCCCTGGGAATGCATGGATGGTGCAACAGAGAAGGCCTGGCCCTGAAAGAGTACCCACACAGACCTTCCAAAGTTGGATAATCACTAGCAGCACAGTGAGACAAAAAAATCAGCTGAAAAGAATGCTTGTAATCCTTACTGCTTCTTGAGCTGGACACAGACTTAGGAAAATTATCAGTGAAATACAGTGTAACTAGTTACACTGATCCTTTATATTTGTTAATAAAGTTCAAAAGGAGAAAACATAATGAAATTGTGGTAGGCTTTGCAAAAGGACTCTTAAAAGCACACTTTGAGATACAGTTTTCTAAAAATAAACATTAGCTTAACACCAGTGGAAACTGGAAAGGGATTGCAAATCTTGTTTTCTCACATGCAGCCTGACCCAGGGCATGTGCACAGAAGAAAGAGAACCATAAATTAATGCAAATTTTCACTGCCCTTAAAAACATGTTTGCTGTTCTTGAAGGAGTAAGTAATAACGTATCCCAGTCTATATCCAACTCTCCCTGTGCCTGTATGACGACAATGACCCTGTTGGTTTCCTGCCCCACAGTTGAGTACTCATCTCTGTATTGCAAGATAACCAAGAAGCAAAAGCAAAGCTTTTTTTCACAAACTATAGCCTTGTAGGTGTTGGAGCATTAGATAGAAATTAAAAGGGTTAATTCAAGAGCATTAAATCCAAATTAAGGAGCATTTTGGGTTAAACTTTAGTGAATTAAGGAATATCTACAAGGTGGATATCAGCCAGCAGGTCAGATCTAACACTCCCATCCAAGACTCTAAAAGAAGCCAAAGCCAAAACATAACTTATTTTCATCTGTGCTATTTTAGCAGTGACAAGATGTATCAAGAGAGTAGGTTCGCACATAGTGTAAGATTTTCCATTTAAATTGCAAACTACGAGACAAGAGGCAGGTGCAGACAGACCGTATGCACATGAAAGGAGATAGTACCAGTCCCTTTTTTTTTAAGACTGAAATGCAAAGCTATCTTTAAAGTAACAGATCTGAAAGACAAGGGTCGTTTTATAGGCACCTGTGATAAGCCCTACCCCCCACCACCACCACACACACCCCCCCTGTCACCCAGTATAAAAAGCTGGAATTGACTGCAGGATGATTTGCAATGGAACCATCTCTCAAACCTTCCCTGGGAAGGGAGTGGTTAACTTGTGAGGAGCCCTCAAACTGAAGAAGCTCAACTTTCATTTCATAGAGAAAAATAAAATTAGCGAAAGAGATACAAAAGTGACAGTAAGAACAGAGAGCAGGAAAACAGGTCCAACAACCGAAATCTGGAATAAATACAAACATGGCAGGACTTTATCAATGGCAGAAGAGAAGAATTCCAGGGTTGTGGGAAGGAAAAGGGAAAGGAAAAGAAAGAGGAAGAGGAAGGGGATTTAGGCAGATGGGCTGAAAGACAGACTGGCTGGGATGTACATTTGATATCACTCGCAGTGATGTACCTGAGGAGCAAAGATGTGTCCTGTTCAACAGTCACTCCTCATGCAAAGACAACAACCTCTGCAGAAGAACCAAGCAATTACCTGAGAGTGGGGCTTTTTTAGCCACATGGCTAAACACAGTCGACTTACAAATCCTCATTACAACTTGGATGTGAGGCTTTACAAAAGCTTGCTGGAAGGCAGTGCTGAGGCTGAGCATCAGTAAGAGTCGGGAGTGATGCAATCTTTACAAAGCTTCAAAAAAGCAGATAAAAGAGCTGAGGAGTAACAGACCATTAGGAGCTCTGATTCAGTCATAATAAACCTCAATCGTTTCTAATATTTTTTTAAAAAGCAAAAAAATCCAGAGCAAAAATTTAGGCTGGCCAAAGGAAATGTAAATACTGCAGACGAGAGGTGGATCTGTTAATCAACTATAGGAAGGATACAGCTGAACTAATGTTTGTTGTTGAAATTACCCAGAGAGACATAAGAAGAGCCTAGAGAAGACTCTGCCAGATGAGGGAAGGAAGGTGAGGAAGACCCTTGAAATGCAGAAGAGGTAGAAGGAGAGGACAGCAGGGCAGGACTGAGCTGGGGAAGCAAACCCTCACACACACCATCTTCAGGAGGAACAATCCACCTGACAGCTCTGCAAGCACTTAAAAATACTAAGCATAACAAAGGTGGCTGATCAGGTCCATTTTTTTGGTAAAGAAGAGATGATATAAGAGGTGTAAATATAGTTCTATATTCACATAAGGCTGCCGAGAAAAAATTCCTTCCCCTTATAAATGAATTTTTAAATTTCACATCTTCAGTAATGATGCTGTGTAATCATTAACCATCCCCTGGTCCCTAATTAGGCACTGTTTACTCAATGTCTCTCAGTCATTTGCAGAAATTCACTTACTGACGTGGCACACCACAGAGGACAGCCATGAGACCCCTGGCACTGTTCCATTTCCTGTGGGTGCAGCCCACTCTGTGCAGGCTCCCTCCTTCCTTCTCCCCATGGAAATCCCCACGAGCCCCTGCCATAAGTCCTCTAAGCACATAAGGACAGCAAGAGCATAAGTAAGCAGCCATATGCTCCCTTCTGCCAGGTAAGGAGAGAGGGGGAGGGCAGTCCCCCTTAAAGATGCTGTGCAGGATGAACTGCCTCAGGAGCTGTGTCCCCCAAAGTCCATCCCGGTCCAGGGAAAGGAGAGTGACATCCCTCCAGCAGCAGCAGCCACTGCTCCCCACGATAGCTTCTAGCAGCTCCTGTGATTCACAGACAGCAGCAATTTGCACATGCCACATAATTATTTGTTTTTGAGAGCAGCAAGGTATTTCTGACTATATTCTCTTTGCATCATGGTGATTTTGCATCTTTATTGTTCTTACTCTGGCTTACCTAGGCTAACTTACCATCCTAAGTTAGATATTGTGAGTAGGAAATGAGAAGATCAAAGTGCAAAATGGCGCTCTGGAAGTATCTAAGATCTCTTTCTTGATTTAGAGCATTTTTGCTCTGCTGTGATTAGGTTGGCTCTGTCAGCAGTCTAACAAGAAATGTAAAAATACGTTTATGTCTTTTAAAAAAAGAAAGCAAGATTAAGTCCAGTTCAGTTTAAGATTTAGGGATGTTTCAAAAATTCTGTTTATCCTTCTCTTGCAAATGTGCAGTCTAGGAATCTTCTCCTTTGCTAATATCTGATGCTTCAGGAGGAGGAGAAACAGCTTGCCCGGGGTAATGTCTGTCTGTGCTGCAGATGGTGGGACAGAAGGAAGAAAAAAACCAAAACTTTCCATGCTCCGTCCTCCTGATAATCCTTATCTTCTCAAAGATAAGCTGATACAGTGTTTGCTGTAAGGTGATATATACTTTATAAGTTATGTTTGCTTTTCTGACTCACTGCATTCATGAACCGGTTCCTTGCCACAGCTCCTTTTCCAGAAACTGTCCATTGGGATAAGCTATTGAACTGTCCCACCTCCCATAATCCCAGATATTCATTTTCTTACTATAGATCAGATCTGTGCACATAACATGTTACACTCACATTAACATTACAGAGTTCCTCCTAACTTTTACGCATGTAAACTAAGCCTGAGTAGTTATTGCAGACACTCAACTAAGAGCAGTGCTGCTGAGATTAGGGCCAACAGTCCCTCATCCCTCTCTAAACAGGTCCCAAGGTACAGTACAAATATGAACCTTAGATCCTCTTTGAACCAAAGCCTCATACTAACAAACTGAGTGTTCCCACTGTAGTGCTAAATGCACGCTGCTTCTTTCCTTCCCCTCCCGCAATCCTGGGCACAGCTGAGATGAACAGCGAAGCTGCTGCCCCAGAGGCAGCCGTGTCTCACTGCACAGCCCACAGTCAGCAGAGCAGCCACTCTCAGAGGGTTCATGACAGTTCATACTGCAAAAAAGTAGCAACATAAAAGCAGAGCCTAACTGCAAATATTTTATGGCTGTGTATTATTTCCATGCACTACAAATCAGTGTAAAAGATGTTTTCTTCAAGGGGCCTCATATAGACTGTGTTTTTAAAATGCATTCCCTCTGCTAAATATAAATCAGCAAGAGTTTTTGTTCTTCCAAAAGATTAACTAGCCTCAGTATTTTGGGATCTAATTCTGGAATACTTGTTGAGGTGCCAGCATTCTCTTCCAATTTAAATACAGTTTAATGGAAAGTCTATCCTGGGCACATTTTCCATATACAGTGTAATAGCTTAAAAGCCTGAATATTGAGAGTTCACCAGAAACAGAAGTAACCTGTCAAGGTTAAACTTTCTATATAATTTGTCAGGATGAGAAAGAATCGGGGAGCAATGTAGAGCAGGAAAATGCAAACGTAAGAATGGTAGAGACAAGCAAATGGATCTATAGAACCAAAATCCAAGAGATGGCAGAAATGGTATAGCCTACTGACAAAGCCATGCAAAGAAAATGCAAGTTAGAGAAGCTGTGGTTCTGAACTCAAGGCCTTGAACTTCCTTTGAGTTATATCTGTGCAAAATCAAAAATGTGCCTCTTGACTCAAGATGCTGAATTAGGCCCACATCAGGCTACTCCCACTGTATATTTAAAATATAATCAGCTAAATTAAGATGCTATTCTTTACACTCTATCACCAGTGGAAAGAGACAGGGATTATGTAGAGCATCTTTGAATTATACTTCTCATCTCGATAAGCAAATGGAGGACACTGTCCCACTGCTCTACCATTCATTCCAGTGCGTGAGACTACACACTGGGGATGCAGAACACAGTGGTCAACAATCCCCTGTTGTTTCTGACCTCCCATATCCAAAGTGTCTTGTTTAGACAGCTCCCTAATCAGAGACCACCTCTAATCAAGAAAGACAGGAGCCACCATCCTACCTTGCTCTCTCCAGAAACTTCGGCTCTGCCAAGTACTCTGGGAATAAGGCAAGTGAACAATAACACCTTGGAATAGCACAAACTCCCCAATGTAGAACAGAAAGCAGGAACATCTCTGCAGTGACAGCATTTGCAAGAAGGTGGTGTAGGTGCTGGACTTATATTTGCAGGTCCAGGACAGACAACAAGAACTGTTTGCAGGGATGCCAGTAGAAGGAGCCTGGAAAACACTCCAAGACAGGGAGAGCACCATTCATCTCACAGCAAACTCTAGAGCTGCACTAAAATATGAATATTAAATATCCTTGAGATTACAGCTCTGTAACCCTCAAATTCCATCAGTTTCTCAAAGCCACAAAAGGTTTAGAGACCAGCATGCTACATGAGCTTTGATCAGAGCAAACAGCAAACAGCTCCCTCCTCAAGAGCTTGTACACTCACCCACGCTGGGGATTCAGCATCCACATCTGCCTTCACACCTTCCTAAATACCCATATCTATGCCCAGCATAGCTCTGCCCAGCACAGCCCTGACGTGCTCCTGCCTTAGAGCAGTGCTTGTTAGTAAGGCATAATATTCCTCTCAGTTCAGAAACATTGTTGACAACTTTGGTTTGCAGTTGTAAAATCTCCAGGAACTTTGCCGTCTCTTCTGCATGCTTGAATTTATTGCAAATATCACATGTGTGTGCCCTCACTTTGATTTAGTATTTGAACAGGTCAGGATATATCATTCCAGAGCCTGTTCTTCTTCTCTTCTTACCCAGCTGAAGAGTGTAGATTATGTTTATCGTTCAGGACAACATACCATGAAGTTTTATGCTGTAATGCCATTTCTAAAGAATCTCATAAGATAGAAAAAGATAGCTTTTCTTCTATCATACATAACATTTACACTTGGAATGTGCACTTTTTCTAATATAAAAGATTCATTTAGAGTCACTTAGAGAGACCATACAGTTGGGTTATTTTGGGCGTAGTCTCGTTTAAAAACACAGTATTCAAGCCATGCTTGTTTCACACTCTTCATCCTGTAGTCCTATGCTATTTTTCCTCGCAGGGTCTCTTGAGAGCACGCCTGTCAGGAGCAGCTCCCTTCACGGATTTAGAACTAGATGAGCATTTGTGAGTTGCAGTGATCATTTTCTGGAGCCCAAGCAGCGCTTTGTCCAAACACTCCCATTCCCTCCTCCCAGTGCTGTGTCTCCTCTGCTGATGGCTGCCCACAAACACCTGTGAAAGTTTACCTCCAAACCCAAGAGCCAGCACGGCCCTTCTTGCAGAGCCACGGGACACCCCAACAGCCAAAGGACGATTCCCAGCTACAGATGCCCTCGTGATGGAGATCTTCCACTTCACAGTGGGAGACACTGGGAACATCCAGACTGTTAGCACTCAGTCCTGTCTCTCTAAGGACAACATTGCTCAGCCGTGTGAGCAGGTCCCTGAATCTTTTGCCAAAATTTGCTGGTGTTGATATCTCCAAATTTTGGTAATTGCTTTTTCCTTCCTGTAGACTGGTGGCTGTGGAAGTACTGTCACCCTGTACATCTTCCCTATGTGTTTGGGTTTTTTTTACTACTTTAATTTCTTTCTGATCAACTGAAAACTCTCTTTTTCAGCATGAGAAAATTGCACTGCTCACTTTGCTGTTAGTTGGAACAGTCTCCGAACTATTTCCATCCACACTGGTTACTCAAATATCAAAGATTTTCATTCAGTATAAAGTCCAAAAGCAATCCTAAAGGGAAGCTCTTTAAACATATATCTGCAGAGGGTCACCTGGCTGCAGGGTTTATGCTGCTGTGAAATGGAATATGAAAATTCTTTCCTTACAAGAGGAAAAATGCACCTGAAATTCTAGTCTTGCTCCACACAGGCTAAATCCAAATGATATTGATTTCAGTGGCATTTTTCCTGCTTTTGGCAGCAAATAAATTCCTAAAGTAGAGGGTTATTAGAGCTAGCAATTATTCATGCAGGTTAAAATTTACTATTCACTTTGTTATTCGGCCACATTTAATGTCCTCTTAAATGTTTCAGGATTACAGGAGCCATTTATTTTTTTTTAATTCCTTCTTTTCTCTCTCTCTCTCCCTCTGTCCATTTCTCCTGGAAGAAAACTCACAGAACATACAACTTTCCTCTCTGCTTGCTTTGCCATTCCTTCCTCTCAAAAACATCTTCCTCCTCCTCCTCCCTTGTCACAAGTATTAAACTTTCTCAGCCACTTCTCCCTTTCAGGTCTTCCACTTCCTTAACTGGCCACAACATTTCTCTCTCACTTAGGTCTACTCCTTTCTTTTATTTTTAAATCTCTTGCTCTCTCCTGGTTTGTTCTCCTCAAGACAGATATGCTTCATATCTTCTCATTTAAAAAAACCCTAACAACTACCCATCTCTTGACACATAACAGGTCCTGGTGACTAACGGGGGGTCTCCAACCTCACAGTTAAAAGATGGATTTATTTTGGTAGCCCACTAGTTAATCTGTCACGTATTCCTGCAAAGTAACTTGCACTGGGTACTAAATGAGGCCACTGTTTGCCATCAAAATGACATTTTTTTCAGGTGCATTGCTGGGATGAAAGCATGAGAGCTCCATCCATGATTGCCACCATCAGCCTGTTAAACTTCCAGTCTACCCAGCAGAGCCAGCACGAGGGCCCAAAACATAAAGCTCCCAGCTCAGTGCAGGGCACCAGCCCTGCTCTCCAGCAACTTCTTGAGGCATAAATAGAAATTATAAGCAAGAACTGTTGTCCAGACCACAGAGGACTCTGGAAGTGTTAACCACTACACCATTAAAATATTATTTTTTTCCAGGCAAATAATTTAATACTGCTGAGGCAAAACCAGGAGAAAGGGCAACACTTCTCCCTTTACGCAAGAATTTGGCCCTCTATGCGCACATTCCTTCATTAATCTGCACTTTCTGTACCACAGTCACAAGTGGAATCTAAATTACTGACTTGCCCACTCTCATCTGGCTCTGCAGCACTTTGCTTGCACCAGTTTCAACACCCTTTACTAAATAACTCTGTTTCTTTAGCAGCCCAGCACTTGAACCTGGACCACTGAATTAAAACAAGAAACTTCATCATCCAGTCAAACCATAAAGTTACAGTTTATTTTAACAACAATAAACAGCATCTCTGGTGCTTATTCAAAAAAGAGTGTGAATACTATTCCACCATCTTTTCTAGCAATTCCCACGCCAGACCCATGAAGTTATCACTTAACGTTTTGCTATAAACAACTGCTGGAGTAGTCCATACAGAAACTTGTTTTCCTTAGCATTTACTGCAACAGGTCAGCCAGTAAAAGACTAAGGGTGTTGAGTCCTTGCTGCTTGAGGACAAGAGCACATGGACTTGCTTTATTTCTTTAAAAGAGATCCTGCCTGCTAGCCACCCCCATCGTGCTGAATCTCATAAAGACAGAAAGAAGAGATGGGTCTTGCCCAGAACTGTTTACAAGCAGCATAGAAGAAAAGAAACACCAAATAAATGGGAGTAAGAGGAAGGTAGCTTTTTAAGTAACAGTGTGTTTCATCTGAATTTCAGTTATTTTAATGAATCTGTGAGGACATCTGCTATTTCATACCCATGGACAATGCAATTCCTTGCACCTGAGGACCACCTCTTCTGTGACCACTAGCACATGAAAGAGCTCCAGTCCTCTCTGATTTGCATAGGCAAAAAACCACTTCAAACTAGAAGCTCAAAGCCCTTTCATTATAAGCCCTCACAGAACCCCTCCAAATCTTCATGATTATTTCATTATTACTTGGGTAACAGAGGCAACCCCCCAAGATATTTTGTAAAGGAGGCTACCCTAATATTTCATGTGAGAGCATGCCAAGGAAGCTTTGCCATGCCTAGCTTGGAAATTGTGTTAACATCAGTGTGTACAAACAAAAGAAAACTTCCCAGTTATTCAGTTTTCAATAATTTTATAATGCTGCAGACTTACTCACATGACCTCTCCTGATACAGATGACCAGTTGCCACTTACTGAAGTTGGGTAATGTATGGCAGGTGACATGAAGAGGAACATCATGAAGATGAAAAGATGACTGCATTTCTAAATAGCTGAAGGAAGAGAGAAGTGCTAGAAAAGCAAGACAGCTTGGAATAGGAACAACATGCTATTTTGCAATTCATGCAAAAGGGCAATTCCGCATATTGATGTATTGATAAGAGAGAAAAGAGGAAGAAATTCGATGTTACATGAGTTCCTGATGTTCCTGATGAAGCCACATTCATGGCATGACTGCCTTGAAGGTCACATGGGAACAGCAAACAAGTCTAAAGGGCTCAGGGGACTTTATTCTCTCAGTGAAAAGACACATACACTATTTCAGAAAAGCAAGGAGCAATTAGGTGTGGAGGTCAACTCATTCATCTAGTTTCCTTGTTTTCCTTTTTAAAAAATTGTGGGAAATCCTTTAGTCTTTGTTCAGATAAGGGGTACTTCTGAAAAGAAATATCATTGCATTTTTAATTTAAAAAAAAAAAAGGGCATATAAATGCACTTGTTTTTCTAAGCCACAGCTCTAAATTGTAATGTAATAAGGATCACACTGCATCCCTGACAGATGCTCCTTCCTGACATCACAGAAAGATGCAGCTGTTGAACTGGAGTCTGCAAATCCAGACCTCTGGGCCATGAAACATTTCCCTCGTTAGTTTTCTGCACCCAAAAGCAGATCTTAATGCATAATCTAAAGCTACTGCTGTAAATACAGTACACAGAGGAGAAACACAAAATATTTGTCATCAAACTGAAGTTATGCAAATCTCAAACTGCTGCCAATCTGTATTTTTTTCCCAGAGGGTGCACTGCAAAATCTCTGGAGCACTGAAGGGTATTGAGGGTAATTTGCTCATACTTAAGCTTTATGACAGCTGTTCACACAGTACAACACACCTCCCCGTGCATCAGCTGAGCCACTAGTACTAGCCATGTATGTATCACAAAACTACAGCTTCTGCCACACCACTAAAGACAAAACTGATACAAAGTCATAACATAAGGGTTAAAGCACAGATTTTCCAAAGCTAAGGATTAATAGAGGACGGAAAGGATGTATTGCCTTGTATATATAGCCATTAAACCTCAAAATATTCCAGTTATCATACCCTAAAGAACTTCTCAGTCTCCGAGCAATTGCCTGTGCACTGGTCAGTCTGAAGCTGCCATCAGCTTGGGATGAGGTATGACCTGGAGTCCTGAGGGAACAGCTCTGCTGTATGAGGGTTCAGAGCAGAAAGGTCTCTGAGGGATAACTCCTGAGCGGGTAAAGAGAGCTCAGGTAGCCACTTTACAGATAGGGAGATAGAAACATCTTCCACCAAAATGGCTGAGGTTACCGGATCTCTGGCGAAGAGCATTGCAAGAGCTGCAGTCAGCTCTTGCAAACATGCTGAATTACTTTAGCACTCTTTCAAATCTATCTGTAGTGCATTTGAAGGATATTTCACTGTATTTTGTTCTTTCTGCCATGGGTACAGATAGCCTGAATGTTTCACCCTTTGTATGATAAATGCCATGGCACACCTGCATAGGAAGGATGCAAGGAGCTGCAATCACTGCATCTCCATTTCAGGAATTAATTTCTAACATCATGCAAGATCTTCTATTGCATTCCAAAGACAGCACAGCCCACTTTCCTACGTAAGCCTCACTGCTAGAAGCTATGCACAGAATAGCTGAGCATACTCTCCTTACCAAGGAGAGTAATATCATTTTACAATTAGTAACCATGCAAAATCCAAGCAACGAGATACAAAGACATGTATCTCCCACCTTTGTTCAAGCAATAGAACCTTGGGCAGATCAGCAAGGAGACAAGTTTTTCCAGGAACCTTCTCATAGCCATGTTGCTTGATCAAGGTCTCCGGCCAATTTTACAAAGCCACTGATGGAGAGATAGATAAAGAGTGGAAGAACAGCAACTCCTACCATGCTGCAGCTCCAGTTCCATGTGAGATTGGACCAGCATCCATCAGGACTCCCAAACTTCCATTCCTTCTAAACAGATAGCCTCACTCAGAGTCATAAAACAAGAAGGTAACACAAGTTACAGTCTCTTACGCTTCAGAGATGAAAAAAACAGAGGGTGGCATTGAACTGGTTTAGGATAATGAGAAAATTAATTGAGCAATTCTCCTTTTCCAAATTGCAAGAAATTCATAGCGTTGATGACGCCTTTGTAAAAGGAACTAGATTTTTAAAGCTCTATTTTATATTTCATAATCTGATTCTATTTGGTGTGCAAAGACAGAAGTCATTTTGATCTGGGATGCTTCAGCATATTATAGGCACCCATATTTCCATCTTCTAGAAAGACTTTTTTCTTTTAACTTTTTTTTCAATCTCAGACTCTTTGTAAGATGACATTTTTAACCTTTGAAAAATACAAATTCTTAACAACCCTTATGTCTTCAGTCAGTCTCCGAACAGCCCTAGAGAAAAGTAAGGTTTTATTTAAAGTACTTTTAGTTGAGGCAGTGAATATTAGAGATAGACAGATCAGAGATGAAGCTGTAGCCTTCAAAACTCTCCCCCAAAAGCCCTTTTCCTTCTCTCTCCCCACAAAAGCTAAAGCCGATGAAACATTTCTGTCTTTCTTCTGACCGAAAGCCTTGTCTGTGGAACAGAAAATAAAATCCAGGATTTATTTCATTCCAATAAAGTATCCCAAACATCCTTGTCACCAAGTTGCCATTTGTCCAGTTTTCTAACATTTAGTTTTTCCAAGCCAGAAAAAGTGAAATCATGGAGACATCTTCCTTAAGCAAAATATGCTTACCGGAAATCTTCTTTACTCTGCAGCAGGAACCAACCCACAGCATGGATCGCATTTACGCCAGAGCTGTGACGAATGCCTGTTGAACTGCAGCACTTAAACCACTTGCATTTTGAACAGCAGTTTGTCAAGTGATACTAATTATTCAGCAGGTCTCTGCTCCCAGAAACATAAACATTTCTTTTCATACCAATCACATTTTCGTTCCCATGTGGTGCTTCCAGCAGAGACTGAAATTAAAATGGCTTCTCTGTGTGCCACGGTGTGGTTTATTGCTCAAATCCCCCTCCACTCTTGCAAGCAGGGGATAACATCACACCCGGGCCCTGCACAGCACCTTCCTATCCTTGCTTTGTAGGTAGAAACCTCTTCTCTGCAGGTGGGAGAGCTCTCCCAGGCTCAAGCCCATCCACCCTTCTCAAGGCTGCACAGCGTCCCTGTGGCAGATAACACCAGGTCCAGGACTTGCAGGAGGCTGAGGATCACTTGACCTTCATAAGGCAAGCTAAAGGGAGCTGTTGCTAGGAGCACCATGGGGAAGAGAAAAATAGGCTCTTGCAGGAGTCCAAGTCAGAAAAAAATCACAACCAATCTCCAGACCTGCCAAGGTACAACTCAGACACAGACACATGCTTCCTTCAAACTTTCTCCTGCTTCAATAGGCACTGCCTGGGCTCTGCTCAAGCCAGGCCACAAACCTCAGAATTTCTTGAAAAACACAATTTCAGTCCCACCCTGGTATCTCACAGCAGGTCCTGTTTTTGTTGACAAGTCTATTGGCCAAAAACTTCCAATGCCATATCCACACGGCGCCAAGTGGCTGCACAGCAAGGCCTATCAAAGAGAAAATCTGGCAGTATCAGCCAGAAAAAGTTTCATGAAATTGCAGCAAGCAACCCAATGTCTTTGCCAGCAGCAAGAACAAACCTGCATTTTCAGAGCCACACTGAGCGACCTGCAAGTCACTTGTGGGAACTTTCTTATTAGGGCAGTCAAAGATGGGAACAGCCTCTGCTAGCCAGAAAACTGAACCACAAAAAGAAGCTGATTTTCTTAGCAAGAGCCCATGGTCTATCTCAAAGGTTTCTCATGAAATAAATTATTTTCACTTGATGAAGAGGGTGAGAACTTCAGATTTCTGCTGATACTCTCTGTTGGGGAGGCAACAATCAGGAGCACACTGCTTACATTCTGTATCATGTTCGTGAATGTACACATCTTTTAGTATATACCCATTTTACTATTTTCCCTTCTTCCTTAAAACAAAAGTGATATCGAAGCTTCTAATGAGGAAAATACATGTGTGCATCCGATCAATTACCACATCTCTCTTTGAACCCATCCCTTTTGCTGTGTTATCAGGCCCAGGTTTATCTCAGACAAACCAAAGGACTCCTCTTCCTAGCCCCATCAACCGCAGTCACCTTGAATGTTATTTTTAATGCCAACAAATTAGTGTCCCTTCAAGAGACAATCACAGACAGTCAAGAAACAGGAATCCTGGTGAGACTAACTCAACAAGAGCTACACAGAGAAGGTCGCTCTGACTCATTTTGGGCTCCTTTGGACTCAGATAAATATATTTTCAAAGTAAAACACTGATTTAGAGGGGAGTAGACAGGAAGAAATAAAAGGGATCAACCCTGGAGCAAAGTATAACGATCCACAGGGCTGCAGCATATGCTCCAACTGTGGGCACGTGTATGGCAAGGCTGGTGGCTGCCAGCCACACTCCAATAGCCTCGGGAAAGCTGACCTCCAGCTTGGTACCCTGCTGTGTCATCAGTGATCCCTGACCGTTACTGAGCGCAAACAACAAACCCATTCTTTGGTTCACTTTCACTTTCCAGGAAACTCCCTTTCCTTCAGGGTTAACAGTTTTTTAGACTGATTTCAATGAAACCCTCTGTATGTATGGATATCGTTACTGAAAAATTCTTTATTAAAACTAAAGCAGCCCTATCAGTTTTGAGATTATATATCTAGAAATCACCTCTTCTTAATTGCTGCTAGATGTCAGCAATGGTAATTATATTTGTTTAGTAAATTTATTCTATACTATTAACAATATGACTCTTCTGGCTGGGGGAGTACTTGCTTTGATTAAGTATGCAAATGATTCTCTAGGACATGTCAGGGGATCCTACAAACCTTCCTGAAGAGATATCTGCTGCCTCTAAATTAATTGAATGATAGCTAAACATATCACCTGTAATTCTTAAGAAAACAAGAGAAGCAAGGAAGAGGTGAAGAGGATCAGAGGTAAGAATCCATTCATATAGAGGTGGTAAAGGAGCAGTCAAAGAGGAGACAAATAAGATAACAAAATCTGACAAACAACATTCAGTCCCAAGGTTCCATCAGAAGAGAGCATCAAGTTGACAGGTAAGTTAACGGGAAAACGTCACAAAAGTGAAGGACAAAATGAGAACAGGAATGCTTCTTGCTCTCGCCATTGTACCAAGATCCCTATACTCAAAAACTGCCACAACTAATGAAAAACTCATTTGCCTTTCACAATAAATAGAGTCGCTTTCAAGTATAAATATGGTTACCCATAAAATCTCAATATACAGAAGTCCTACACACTTTCTTTTCATAAGTATCATCAGTAGTCGATATACTTTATTATCAGTCACCTTGGGACACTGGCAGGTGACCCACAGGTCAGAGGCACAAAGCGAAATAATCTCTGGAAGTCCCACTTTTAGCAAATGCCAGCACTGCTCTGGCATTCTGCCCAATGTCTTCTGCACCAGTTAATCCAACCCTGAACCGGATTAATTCCTCATACACACATACACAGACTCTTTTGCTTTCAGTGCTATATAGCAATTGTGCTGAAAGCAGGATGAGCTTAGAAGCCACCTTTTCTCACCAGTCCTGTATTAGTACTCAACAAGCAACTGTCTGCAGAATATGGGAGATGTTCACCCCGTAGTGGGGCTGATCCCATCACCAGTCACTCCATCAAATGAGAAGTTATCCCAAAATCTAGGTAATAACTTAGAGATAAGAATACAAAGCCATGCTAATTTGCACAGAAATCTCATTAGCAGGTGATGTTGTCAGGTCTTCATTTTTTTCAATGTTGTTGTTTTGTATTTCTTCTTGCATATTTGAAGTTTTAATTAGGTAACATATTTATATTATTAAATTAGAATATGTGTACAACAGTGTGCATTAGAGAACAATGCTGTTTAGTGGTATTAACAGCAAGGATAAACTGTGGTATTTGGAGTGGCTGTTGCAGTAAAGGCAATGGATATACTTAATGAGAAACAAACCGTGGAGCTGATTTCAGCACTTGCATATAGATACACCATTCACCACTCTAAAAGGAATTAAGAAAAAGATAAAAACAGAACTCTATAGTGCAAAGTAAATGAAGTTGCACACTGTAGCCATTTTCCCCTAGGGAAATGGTCTCCACCCTCTGCTATTCCCCAAAGTCCTACAGCTCAGCAGCTCTCACTGGGGCTGAGGGCTTCCACACAGCACCCAAGTGTCCCGAATCTCCTGCCAACACATGTGAACAAGACCCAGAAATTACTCTCCAGGAGAACAAAATGCAGAGAAAGAACCATGTCAGAGCTTCACACCCCTTTTGCACAGGAATAAAAGACCAGCCGGGTGCAGGAAAGTCCATAGAAAACAAGATCCCAAGGAAATGGGAAATGAATACAGCCATCCAAAAGCCTCTTGCTACGCAGCATGGATGGAGTCCTGCTATACCCTAACTCCTGTTTCCTTCTTTCTTTTTGTAGCACACAACTGCAGCTACATTGCTCATCAGATCTATACACAGGTGCTATAAATCTGGTCATGCATAATACTTATGTGATCCTCTGTATACACCACACAAAGACACGGGAGCCATTCTTTATATTGTATTCACAACTTAGCAAGCATCACCCACAAAAAGGTTTAAAACTCAGCCATTTAAACTGAAAATCACATCTGTCAATCAGTACCACCTTCCAGGCTAAAAAGTCGACATGCTCTCACTGGGGACTTCTTTGCATTTACACTGATGCCATACATTTACAGTTTGGAAAATGTGATATGAGATACCTTTTCCCCACTCCTCGTAAGAATGATCCCACAGCGAAACTCTGATGAATGTCTGTGATGTGAATAATTAAAACAAAACTGAAACAAAGTCCTGCCATGAATGACTTACTAGTAATTATGACTTGTAGTAAAGACAATTATCAAGCAAATGTGCAGGTAATGCAGATTCACATATAGTACTTAAAGCAAAAGTGAAACGAAGACCTGCAATGAGTGACTTATTAGTAATTATGATTTGTAGTAGGGACGGTTACTGAGCAAATGTGCAGGAATGCAGCCTCATGTCACCTGCATATGAATTAACCTACACTGTACACACCAGCTAGTCAAAAGGCCTCTGAAGAGATGTGTAGATATTAATCACTATCCTCTGCACATCTACATACACTGAATCCCTCTCCCAGCACAGCGCAGCAGCTTCCTTGGTTAAACCATCACTTTGTGTTAGTTTGGTTCTGAGTGAAAGAGAAATAAAAAATACTCAGGTGTTGATTTTTTCCTTAGATGGAATCTCTTAGATTTGGCCACCTGAAATTAAGAGTAGGATCTTCCACAAACAGTAGCTCATTCATGGCCTCATTAGGACAGACAGCATAGTTCTCCTCCCATGTATCAATTGCAAAGTAGCATTTTCACTTAGGGAGATGCCTGCCCATGCCAGTGTGTGTGTACCTCAAACAGGATCAGCACAGCACCAGCTTGCAGGACTTCACACAACAGACCCGAGCATCAGTGCAAGTCCAGGGACATCCAGCATCACCACCACTGATCACACAACCACATGCATGATGTGTCACCCACCCACGGCTTTCCTTGTGCAAAAGATGTTGAGACTCCTCTGTCCAGCAGGAATGCTGCACAGCTTGACTTTGCTGCTTGAAAGCAGATTTCTGAGTGAAACAGGGTAAAATGATGCCAGGTGTTCCTCATCATGACCGTCTGAGTATGCTTGCACTTGACTACTACACACCTAGAATCACAGAATTTAAGATTGGAAAAGACCCCTAAGGATCAAGTCCAACCATTACCAGCACTGCCAAGTCCACCACTAAACCATGTACTTAAGCACCACTGCCACATGCTTTCTGAATACTTCCAGGGACACCAATTCCACCACCTCCCTGGGCAGCCAGTTCCAAAACCTGACTGCCCTTTCAAATGACAAAGTTTTTCCTAATACCCAGTCTAAACCTGCCCTGGTGCAACTTGAGATCATTTCCTCTTGTCCTATTACTTGCTACTTGGGAGAAGAGGCTGACCCCCACCTCACTACAACCTTCTTTCAGGTAATTGTAGAGAGCAATAAGGTCTCCCCTGAGCCTCCTTTTCTCCAAGCCAAACAACCCCAGCTCCCTCAGCCATTCCTCATATGACTTATTCTCCAGACCCTTCAACAGCTCCATTGCTTGTGTCTGGACACACTCCAGCACCTCGATATCCTTCTGGTAGTGAGGGGCCCAGAACTGGACACAGCACTTGAGGTGTGGCCTCACCAGTGCCAAGTACAGGGGGACAATCACTGCCCTGGTTCTGCTGGCCACATTATTTCTGATACAAGCCAGGATGCCATCAGCCTTCTTGGTCACCTGGGCACACTGCTGGCTCACGTTCAGATGGCTGTCAGCTAATGCCCAACCTCTGTCCTTACATCAGGGTACACACAGATGTTAAAAATCACCAACCTGGTTTTAGGGTTTTTCTTTAAAGGGTGCCTCCCTCAAGAGCCACTTCAGGAGCTTTAATCTCAATTAACTTTTCTGACCCTGTCAAGGTCAGGGCGTGCCCCGGCAGAGGCGGGGACCCCAACGCACTGCTGTTTCCCCAAGAGCAGCTCAGCAGAGCCTCAAGCAGTCAGCATGTGCAGTATCTCCCCCTCTGAGCTAATTTTCAGTGAGTAATTAGGTGCTTGTGAAAATCCCAGCCCATCCTTGACCCATGGAGGACATGGATTGATTATTTACCTGTGACTTCTAAAAACAAAGGTTGTCAACCCCCAAGGTTATCAATACAACTGCTTTCAGTATCATTACATTCACTTTCACAATTACACTTCTAAAAAATGGATACAGTTTCTGTTCTCTTTCCACAGCTATTTTCTGAAACAGAAATATTCAACAGCAAGATGGAACTGGAGGGACAGTAGCCACAGACAAACCACAAGTGCAGATGTAGTCTATTTTTGTTAAATGTGCTCTTGTAGCGTGATTATTTTTTTAATATAATGCAGGTCTCTTTTTTTTTTTTAAAGCATCACTGCACTGAACAGAGAAGTGCATCACCTCTGTATATAACACAGCCTGTAGCCCCTCTGTATGAAGAGAAAAATTTGAGTTAATAACCCACATCACCTCATTAGTCTCCCTCTCCCAACAAATAAAAATTAAAGAGAAGCATGCTTGCTGGAGTAGAAGTGCTGAAAGGCAGAAGTTGCAAGATTACTGTGCACTGCACTGCCAGCTGCAGGCAGGAGAAAGCCCCACCAGGAATGCCAAGCCCCTGGCACACACAGGAAACATAGATAGCTATTATTCTTTCCCACACTGCTCTTTTTTTCAAATTCATTCAAATTACGTTTCAAAGGGGAAAAGGCAATTACAATCACAAGACAACAACCAGAGCTCTTTTGTTTTGGTTTTTGTTTTTTTTTACATTGACCCAACAGTACAATTATTCTGCATATTGCACATATATCATGAGATTAGGGAAGTAATAAGAGCAGGCCGCAGAAACTTCAGAACGTGAATGATAAACAAATAAAATTCTCTATTGAAACATCCTACCAAATATCTTTAGTGAGAGTCATCTACTTCCTAACTATGTCCATTTGTTCCTTAAACTATAAGATTTGGACTCAGTGGAAAATATGGGAAGAATCAGGGCCGTAACATGATATTCATAGAGTAAATGTATATACCTCATGCATCTCTGTTCAAAGAAAGGAAACGAGATACTCCAAACCCATGTGATGCTTTACCTACGTCTTTCATATCTGTGTTTACTATTGTGACAAAGAAAGGGTCTCTGAAAATACACTCATACCTCACTAAACATGCAGCCATTTACTACGTCCAAACTTTAAAAGAACACATCAGAGCAATAGACAAGTTTAATATTAAGGAGTGCAATATTCTCACAGAAGTATTTATGGCATGAGACTTGCTCAGGCAGGGACATAGATAATATGGCACGTTGTCTGTAGCTTCAAATTCTGTTTTAACGTTGGCCTATGCAGGGTATATGTATACGTTCATTCCAAACCTTATCAATTCAGTTAAGAAGAAACTGCTGGTGGAAAGAAGGATAAGGTGACTGTTCTGAGACCACGCTCAGCCGCCTGGCAGTAACCTTGTCCATCGCGGGCCTGGTGCTCCCTGGTGGGGCTGTCAACGCGCACAGACACAGTTACTTTCTCTTCGACCCTGACACCTCCCAGCGCGCCCCTGAGCATTGCCCGGGCAGGTATTGGTGCCTTATCCCCGTGGTGCAGCCAGACGAGCACATCCCCAGCCTGGGCTACCTGCCCCGGCCAGGTACCATCCCGTCCCT
This sequence comes from Pachyramphus minor, assembly GCA_013397135.1. NCBI lineage: Eukaryota > Metazoa > Chordata > Aves > Passeriformes > Tyrannidae > Pachyramphus > Pachyramphus minor. The sequence goes on along the minus strand of VYXB01009529.1, from coordinate 144,181 downwards.
CCGGGAGCGGGATGCTGCTGGAGGACGAGTCGGGCAGAGCCCGCATCCCCGGCATCCCCCGCCGCACCTTCCCAGCCGCCTCCCGCAGCGGAGGGCGGGCCGCTCCTTACCGTAGAGCAGGCTTCTCGTCACCTGCCCCCCCATGGCGGCGCAGCCCCCGCCCGGCTCCGGCTCCAGCCGCGGCTCCCGCTCCGCTCTGCAATCCCCGGCCCACGCGGGACGCGGCTGCCCCACGCCGGCAGCCTCCGCCCACCCCCGCGCCTCCCGCCGCGGCACCGGCGCTCCGAGCTGTCATCTTTATTTACATAAGAAGGAGGAGACTTCGCGGCTTCCTGAAATAGCTGCCGGCGTTTCATGGATGCAGCGTGTCCCCCCTTCCCCACGCACACACCACAGTCCCACGGTGGAGAACGCAGCGGGCAAAGGCATCCACCCGCGGTGCTACCGGCGCTGCGCGCTGCTGGTCGGGATGAAACCGGGCGGTAGCCGGCGAAACCCGGCAACGCTAGGAACAAAGCGGGAGGCACCGCAGCCTCCACCGAAGGGAAAAAAAAAAAAAAAATTTATGAAATTAAACTACTTTGGCCACTTGAAACTTTTGCTCCCCAGTGGTTGGTGCCCTAGTGCAAAGCCCTGGAATAAATTAGATTAGGAAAAAAAGTTTAACAAAAATTTATTACCAGACACCACCGCTCCAGAGTCTTCAAACGGTTTTTGCAGTATTAGAATTAACCTTGCAGGTTAATTGTTAATTAATAGCAAAGAAGTGCTCGAAATGCAGAATGGTTCACCACAGACTGAAATAATAAAAAACATTACCCCCAGTAAACTCTTTCGTGTAGGGCTCGAATGTTTAGCCCAGATGCAAGGCTTTCTGCACTTCAGTTCACTACCTCTGCTGATGGATAATGGCCAGCGCTAGGAAAAGCGGTTCAGGGAGACGCGCAGGGCACCGCAGCCAAGGTTGGACCCTCTCACTGCATCCCGCAGTTCATGCAGGACATTGCTCGTTCCCTGCTCTGAATCTCCAGCACCACACGTCCCTGCATCTCTCCTGTCCACTGCTCTGAGAGTAAATTAACACAGCAAGCACCGAGCTGCCACAGCCAGCCACGGCATCTCCCAGCTGGCTTGTTTAAAACTAGCTCATGCATCTTTATGCTGCACCGCAGTTGCTCTTCTCTCTGCAGAGGAGCAAGAGTAAAACTTACGCAGCTGTGAGTGCAGCTCTACCTCCCAACTCTTACCATGTTGTTGGGCAAATCCTGCCATCCCACTGCCTCGACTCTGCCACCGGAAAAATGGGAAATCTTGCCTGTGTTGTAAGGATTATTGCTTAGGACGTCTGTGTGCTGAGCTCTCAGCACTTCTGGAAAGAAGAAAAAAAAAAAAAAAGGCAGTGCAAAAAAAGCCCAAGCCAAAAAGCATAGTCAGGGTGTTTGCACTATTGCTGCATGCTTGAGGAAAGCTGTGTCCAGCATTTTCAACCTGCAAGAGGAGCCTCTCCTGAGCCTCCCAGCAGCAGCCAGTCACCACTGCTGGCTCACCCAGTGGCTCCCACCTGCCCAGCCGAGGAGACTTCCACTCAGACCCCAGAGCCAAGCAGCAGCTCTTCTGTAGCTGAGCAGTGCACAGGCAGCACTATGCTCATCCCTGCCCACAGTCACACTCTGCAAAGCTCATGGCAGCTTCTTGGCAGAATAATCTTCCTTCCCCCCCTTCTATTTTTTTCCCCTCCCCAGATGATGCTGCATTTACAGCAGCAGCGGGTGGGGTGAGGACTCGTTCCCAGGAGCACCACAGTGTGGCCCCCACACCCCAGTGGGTGCAGGACATCTCCCAGGTCACACCAACCCATCACAGCACCCTGCTCTGCTCCCTGGCTGCTGGGGACCCACAGAGAGGCTACAAGGACACTGCCAGTTTCATGTCCTGGGGGTAGCCCACCTTCTCAGGCTGATGGCAAAGGGTCCAGGAATTTACACCATCAAATACTATATTTCACTTGGAGGAATGAAGATTAATTTGGATGTTCAATCCCAAATTTTCCCCCTCAGTTTCTCATTTCAGCTCTGCTTTCCATCCTTACCTTAATCTTGCTACAGCTCTGTGAATAATTGACTTCTTGGTTCACTGCCTCAACCAAGAGATTGCTAGAAAAAAAAATATAATTTCATGTTGGCCCAAAAATGAATGCTTTGTGCGTCTCACTGAACAAAATGTTTCTTTAACTCAAAATTAAGCATTTTATTTTCAGAGTTATTTTTACCTCATTTTTTCAAGTTATGGTCATTCAAACCAGCTCTGAAATTATGACCTAAGAAAAAAAAAATTAAACCCTTTGTTTTAAATATACCAAAAGGAAAATTCTGAATTGTTATCTTTTCTGATTATTTTATTTTTTGCAACTTATTGGCTTTGTTTGTTTGTCTGAGGGGGAGGGTGGAGAGGGCAGACTGCCAAAGTGAGTCATTCCATTTGGCAGAAAATTATAAACAATTTCAATTGATTTTAAAATTCCATTTTTTTTCAGAAAAAATCCAGCATCCCCTCCCACCCCTGAACTTCTCCCAGTGCTGTGGAGCAGCTCTTAGGAGACACAGCTCCTCAGAGCCATTCATGGCAGTAAAATGGCCTGTCCACCCTGTTCTGTGATAGATCTTTGAGGATTATTTCTCATATGGCAAATCTTTCCTTCAGTCATGTCACACAAACTTATTGCTAATCTGTTCTTGTCACTTTTCAGACCTTGTTCTTTTCCAAATTACTCCTCAGTCTTTCATGTTTCAGGTTCTCCTCTAGACATAGGGAAAACCTACCTAGAGCCCTATTCCTGTTTTACAGTTCTCTCTGCCAATACCTTCTAGGTCTCCTTAGTGTGTTTCTTTGCCCTTGTCAATATGGGTAAAGCCTCCCATTTTGGCATCAAGTATAAGCCAATATCATCACCATTTGTGCTCCCATCTAAATCACTGACAAAGGTATTAGGTTGGACCCAGCAGAAACCCAGCCCCTAAATCCATTCCCATTCATGAACACCGTCCAGCAAACTCCAGCCAAGCAGCAGTGCTGCTGTCCAAGCCGTGAGGAATCTGCAGCAGGAGTATTTTGAGGCAGTGTCTGATCTTGCTAAATATACTCATTAACCACAAGAGTGGGATGCTGAGGCTGCAGAGCACTCCTGAAGACAGATTCATGTCATCAAGGCTGTGTATTAGCTAAAACCTTGGATCTTTCCAAGCAGCCTTGAGCAGGCAATGGGGCATTTCTCCTATCCCTCCAGGGATAAAAACCCTAACCCTGAGGACCAGGCAGCAGGTTTGGGTATGAAATCGAGGGGTTATGAGCATCTGCATTGCTTCTCTGGTGTCGTGGTCAGAAGGCTGGCAACCAGCAAGGAGAAAGCTGGAAATCCACCATGGTCTGGGAAAAGACATCCCAACATGGCCAAACAGCCCATTCCACCCTGACTGGGAGAAAGCAGCAGAGATATCTGCAGAGAACCACAACAGGGAAAACCAGCTCAGCAGAGACCTGTCTGGTACAGGAGGAGACAGAGAAAAAGATACAAAGAGAAGAAGGAAAGGATGAAAAATCTAACTAATGAAGATCAAGGATAAGATTATACTTACGCACAGGCCAGGCCAGGAAAATGAAAATCCAGCTTATGCAAGCCTCATGCAGCTAGAATTCTTTTGGGACTGGATTTGGCTCTGTGGAGAACTGGAGTTTACTCTTCATAAGCAAGACAAAAGGAGCAAGGGGAACCTCTCTAAGATTGGCGGTTTCATCCACTTTAACAGTGCTGCAGGTAGAGACATCCAGCCAAGAACCAGTACAAAAAGTTTCCTTGAATATCAGTATGGGTTAAAGGTGGAAACTGTGGAAATCAATCTAATATTTGCCAGGGACGTGGAATCTTCTTTTAATGATTTTTATGTTTAAAAGCTGCAATCAGTTTTCTATTACTGCTTGCACTTGACTCTGTCATAACCAACAGATTGACTAGAAATTGTCCCTTTTTCACTCAACACAGTAACTCTCAGCAAACAGCTGGAGTTCATCTAGGAAGATGGGGTAATTTAGGGGAACACAATCTCAGGTCTTTTTTTCAGCTCAAGCCTCTGACTCGTGGGGGGAAACTTCACCTGTACAGTAAGCAGATTTCCTTCAGGAACTTCTGCCACTGTAACTCTATAGGAAAAACAATGTTCTCAACAGGAAAGCATCCAAAAAAAAAAAAAAAAAGGTATCATCAGTATGTGCTAGTGTACAAGAAACAGAGGCCAGAGCTACAAAGCCTTGCCTTCTAAGCATCCTTTTAACAATAATTTATTGCCATTAATAGAGGGAACTTAGACAAAAGGTGTATCTCTGCTTTCAGTTCTTTCTCTGTAATACAAAGATACAGATACCACCCCAGCAAGCAGTATGCTGATTACTTAATATTTATGCAGCCATTTGGGAATATAATGAGTTATGTCATTATTAAGCATTATTATAAAGCTGCAGCTCTGGATGAAAGCCAAGTCTCAATGTGTAAGTCATAGGAAATTCAAAATTCTGGCTCAAATTCTTAAAATCAAATCTCCATTCATACCTACACGGCCACTAACTCAGATGCTCAATTATAACAACACAATTATCTGCAGGCATGTCAGGAAGGGAAATTTAAGGACAGGAAAAAATCTTTAGGCTGACTATCCACCTTACATTTGCACTCAGCATAAATGAGACATCAGTTGTGTTTGCTTTAGTATCAGGAGCTGCAGTGGCACAGGCTGCCTCCGGTAGGGCAATGAAGACATCAGGGACGTGTTGCCAATGGATGTCCAGGATGCGGATTGATTCAGTGAAGGAGAGCCAGAGGCATCATGTCACTGCTCAAGGGCTGTCACGCCTGCTTGTGCAAAGCCAAAGCTGCTGCAGGACACCCCAGTCTTAGCCTTGACCCTGCCACAAACCAGAGTTTTATTGTACCCCTCCTGTGTGACTGTCTGCAGGAGTGGAAGGGGGAAACAGCAGAGCTGGACAGGGGTAAGAGGCTGAGCAAGGAGAAGGATTTCCAAGGCAAGAAACTGAACCAACCTCAGGCCAAGTTGCACAACGTTTTTCCATCAGCATGCAAATGCTCACGAGCCCCCACTGGATGCTGGGTTTATCTTCAAAGAGAGTGACTCAGTGCATAAAGGTGTCGGGAAAGAAATTAATGCCCCAAAAGCCAGGAGTCTTCCCTTCTCCTTGAATACTTTTGGGATTATATATTCAAAATACCGTGTGGGATAGTAAGAGACAGTAGTGACTGGAAATCACAGAATTCAACCTAAGCTGTGCCCGGCAATTAAATTGCATCAAGCTAGCTGGAAGCTTTTAGATGATACAGAAAATCTTTGTCTGTCTGGGGCAAGATTCCCTGGAATCTGCCAACACCACCTTCACGAGGGCAAGTGTCTGCACAGCATCAAACTGACTAGGCCTTCAAATGCTTCCAGCTCTCACCTTCATTTATATGCTAAATTAGTAGCTGCCTCTCACTGCCATTTCAGATTAACGCTTCAAGCACAGTAAGATTCAAAAGAATCTTAGGCCTATCCAAATGTAATGGAAAGTGAGGATAAAAACATCTCACCAGAAGAACCACTGGAATTTTAAAAAAACAAAGAAATGCTGATTTATAACACTCACCTAGTGAAGCTGACTTGTGCTTTCAGAACAAGTGTACAAACTAGAGAGAAAACTGAAGTTTCTATCTTAAGGCAAACATTTTCTTTAGTTTCATGTGAATACCTTTATTTTTACTCTGATTGAAGGCACAGCACGGCGACAACATGGCAGGACTCACTACCGCAAATCCAGTTCTTTGGCTATTAAATGTTTGGAAACTTTAAACAGTATCATCCCGTGTGATAAGGCACTATGACAGGTTTTAGCAACAGAAGTATAATACAGTTTTCCACACAGGGTTGCAAGGAATGCTGGTACAATATATATACTTTTATATAAGTAGCTTGTTCACGCTTTATCACAGGCAACATCCAAATTCTGCCATGGAAAACCAAATTACCAGCTGGAATCAGCAGGACTTTTATGGCATTTTTGCTTTAACATTTGACTGAGCAAACACTACATTTGTTTTCACAATATTCCTGCAGAAAGAGGTGATACCCCTCTGCCTGAGCTAAAGTATATTTTGAGTTTTTGCAAAAATTTAAAGGAGGACCTTTCAAGCAACAGATTAATGCACTTTAACAATCTTCATTCCATGCCCTCTGGAAAGGGCATAGGCAGGAACCCTGAGAAACCAAAGAGGTAAATAAGGTAATCAGAAAGCACCAACACCAGGGTAGAAATGAAGGTTAGATAGACAGCTTCCACTCCAGAACGTGCAAGCTTTTGAGACCTTGAATTTGTAATCTTAATAATGTTCCCTTGGCATAGAAGTGCAGTTTCTAGAGATTTTTCTTGGTAGATACAGTGATAGAAGAGAATAACCTTTCTGTTTCCTGTGCCACCCTTTCCAAGAAAAGCCTCTCACTTACATGCACTGATGTTTGTAATCAAGCAAAGGAACTGTATGTTTGCGGTGTAAATATTAACCCAGCAGAGAAACACCTTTTTATTACGCTGTTGAAAGTCCTTCAGAGAGGACAGCAAAGGGCAGCAGGATTCAAAAGAAACCTTCTGGGCTGGCAAGACAGGCAGCAGGCTCACACCACATGTCCATGAGAAATGTCCCCCACTGCAGGTGCTCAAAGAAAGTTTTTCGTCTGAACTTTGAAAGGCTCCTGGGGTCACAGAGGAAGGCCTCTGATCCTCTTCCAGGACTGGCGCCCTATGTACACCTTCTCAACCCCAAACTTCCCTGCCTCCTGCTACAGGGCCATTCTAGAGGACATGGGATTTATTTACAAAACTTGCCATTAACAAGGCTGCTTTCGCAAGCTCTTTTGCATTAAACTCCAGGAAACCAAAGGAGCTGGAGGTCAAATACTTCAAGGGCAAAGCACATGGCAATGCTGAATTTTCGAGCCCTGATGAGGTATAAATACCAAACAAATCATGTCATGCCCGTTACAGGTGTTGCCTATTCTCACTCCTTCTGTTTATCTGTTACCCTCCTTGGGCCTCCTGCTCTCCCTCACCAGATACTGTTGTCTTGTACCTCACCCTCCTATACTCTTTGTGGGTTTTCAAGTTTTATTTGAAATTTAGCCTTCCTCCCTTGTTATATTATTTAACTCCTTTCTTCTACTATTCAAATGGAAAGATGTTTTGAATCTAACTCAATCTCACAGAAGCATCATGAAAGGTCACAAGCCAGACGCAGTAGACTGGGGGTAGCTATTATTTGAATGAGAAATGAGTTTTGGTTCTTCACCTCAGGAAAACATGATTTAATCAGTGCAAAAAACAGATCTTTACCTTCACCAAATGCCACTTTAGCAAAGCACAAAGCAGACGAACATCAAGTGCAAATACTGTACTGAGTAAAGCAATGCTCATGTTTCCCTCCAGTCACTTCTCCATTCAACATCTCCACTTCCAGGAGGAGGGATCAGAGTAGGACATGGGCTTCCTATTACCAAATGCAGAAAAATGTCTGTATCCCTAGGATCTAAACCATGCTAATATATTCATCACTACAGCATCTAGACTGAGTGTCTCTGACCTACCACAGCTTCTTCTGATCTGCCGCAAACTTTCGCAAACCAAAACAACACTGTGCCATTGCGCCTCTTCCTCCCATACACCATGCCTCCAATCCAAAGGTCTTTTTCACTTCTTTTTCCTTCCTCCCCCAATTCTTTGTCTCAGCAACCTCTTCTGTGCCGCCCACACACTTGGAGAGCAGACAGCAGACCAATCTGGCAAGCTCAAATAACAACAAAAAAAAGGAAAGAAAAGGAAAATAGAAGTTGTTTTCTGGCGTAGAAGACTCCTCTGTATTTTTATCTGGAGGGAGCAATCAAATCTCTTTTCCTTTCACCAGGGACCAAAGGGAATGGCGATGGATCCCAAGGTCTCGCATTCTCACAAATCAGCCCTGACAAAAACAAGGGGGAAAGGCTGATATTTCTTCTGGACACACAGGCACCTTTGAATAGGAACATTAAGCTTATTTTTAACCTTCTTTCAGCATCAAGCACCAGTTAAAAATATCCATTTTTACAAGATGGGGTTCGATTAGTCAGTTTTCTTGTTTGTTTTTCTTAAAAAGGGCTGAGGACAAGCTTTGCTGCCTGGAGGCTGGTTAAGCAGCCAGGCAGTTGTTGGCGCTTGAGGAACTGCTGGGCTGGCTGGGCATGAGCCCACACATGCAGCACAAGAAGGGGGTTTGGAAGGGTGCAGAGCTCCATGTGAACCACACACCCCAGAGTGTCCACACAGCACTGACAACATTTACCCATCATGGTCTCCATTCTGCAATCTCACCAGGACATTCAAAAAATCCACTCTGGCATAAAGCATCTAATGACATTAATGGCACACAGCACAGTGATATGGTCCAGGCATGTGGAAACAATCATAGGCCCAGAACCCAGGACAACTGATTTTTTTCCCATTCAATATATGTTTTACTTTACTCTGCTTCTTCCCACCCTTCTTTCTCAGTCTCCCAAACTATTATTTGATTTTGGGGGAACACAGAAAAATATCTTTAAAACATAAATGTTATATCACACCTATCTAAGAAACAAAAAATGCTTAACTTAAATATAAACAAGATATTTTATTAAATACACATATTCCTAATAATAGGCAGGATTTGACCCCAGCACAAGTGGTCCCTAATCAAAAAAAATCATCTGAACTCTATTCAGCATGAGGGGCTAAAAATAACATTTATGATTCCTACACAGAATTGAGTTTCAATGAGAAATAAACCTCGTTTATTAGGACCAAAGTGTATGTTCCACAGGATGACTCAAAAACTCTAAGCTACTCTGTGCAGCTAGTTGCTTGCTCAAGGTGACCTGTGAGACATACCTCAGGCTAGTAAAAATCAGCAATTACGTCATTTACAACAACAGTCCAAACAGAGTGTCTCTCCCTCCCTATCAGGTCATCTTAACTCAGCTGTTCTTATGTCCGGGAGATGTTTTATCTGCACAAAAGCATTTTTACTTTTGCAACTTCGTGCCAACTATGATGACTCCTGTCACTTTAGCTTTTTGTAGCCACACAGACAAAATGTCCACCTTCAACAGATTTCTTAGCACAGTTGTAACCAGAGAGTCTTCATAATGCTGACAGAGTCTTTAACCAGGCTTTCACCAAGTATCCACCTAGACTGCTCTGTTAAAACCAAATTTTCATGTGTGTCTCTGGGAGCAGATCAGCCACCACTCTCATTGCCAATATTTCTGAAGTGGCATCTCCTCCTGCCTTGTAACTTCAGGAACCATCACCAAAGCTTTGGGCAGCAGCATATTCTTGCCCACAGGAGACAGGTGCTCTTCCCAGGGGAATCCCCACTTGGCTCATATCCAACCTTTACCTCCAAGGAGAAAACACAGACAATCAATGCTCAGTGCTCCCCAATTTCTATCAGATCTTCATCAAATTGCACTGTGACTCACTTCTAACTCATATACAGTGAATTCAGTCCATTGACGTTTCCAAGACCTTGTTCAAGGTCTGACTGTGGTCTCACTTCCACTTCAGAGACTATTTGCCCTGCAGCTGCAGAGTGTGTTTGGAGGACAGAAGAGAAGAATATTTTTCATTAATGTAGAGTAGCTAAGAAATATAAATCTTTTTTACATCCGTCTAGATTAAGATAGGAACATTAGACAGGGGCATGAAAAAATAAATATCTCTACATGTTCCATGCTAACAGGACAGGTCTGTACATTACATGGACATGATGACCTTTCAGATGATAGTCCTTCTAACAGCTTGAAGTCTATTCAAGAACCATCTCTTAGGAGTTTGTGATTTTCCCAGACATTAGTTCTTGCTTCAAGACAAATCTCAATACCACCTGTCAAGGCAGAGGTTTATTTAAGAGAATACGTATGAGGTGTGGGCAATCCATACCAGAGTGACCTTAGGAACTCCCTGACAGACTGGCTGCTCCTGTAGGGGAGGGGCAGGTGTGAGGGCAGCATCCACATGTCCCTGCATGCTCAAGACCAGACTTTACTTGCTGGTCAGTCCTTTTGGATATTGTTCACGCTAACATAAAGCTCAGTAACTAAACTTTTCTCCTCACAACTTACAGTATGTTGCTGACACCATTTATCTATCTGCTGTTCTGCAACTCTCTGAAATGCCTAACAAAACTCAGGCAATGCAGAAACGTGTCTTTATTCAATACCTTTGTTCACCTTCTAGCAAACAGAAGTGGTGTCTCTATCACACAGCGGGGACGGACCCTAAGCTGGGTAAGCCCACAGTCTGAGCCAATACTTGTTGGGATTTAGACAACTTCAGCTGAGGACAGAGACTCGGAGAATGCTGAAACTTGAGTGGGAGAGTTGTGTAAAGACACACAGAAATATTTAAACAAAATGGGCACAATAAAGAAGAAAGACATTTTTGCTGGCTTATGAAAATTGAACATATGCAAGGATTAATCTGCCACCACTGAAATCAATATGAATTTTGCCAGTGAAGCAAAACAAAAGCAGAAATGGAAACAACATCTGACATTTGCTATGTTAGACTCTTACAAATTGCTATAGTTAATAGCCTATGAGGTGGATAAATAATATACCATAGGCAGTGGATGACTTTAAACTTCCATTTTCACAGTATGAAGGTGTCATAATCTGGAGAGTTTTGAAGCTTGTAAAAGCTGCTTATGCTGACTTCATATTTAGGGAGAGATTTTCCATTTGGATAGTCATGTTAAATCTAGAAAGACACCAAACAAGAGAACATGAGATGAAAATAGATTAAAATACAACATAGAAATAGAAGCTAACTTGGATAAAAATTGTTGTAAATAATTTATTGTTAAAGTAGCCCTCAAACTTGGAATGTAAAAGGCAAAGTATTTCTGTAAATTATTGTTTGGAAACTGATCATGTAAGCCTCAGAGGCTTATCCAGTATAAATGAAAGCACCTGGCCTTGTATCTTTAAGACCTGGTCACTGAGCAGTCACTATGGAAAGCGTGGTATTCAGAAATTAATAACTCTCTGAGCACAGAACATATAATGAAGATAAGGCAGAACAGAAAAACAGGACTTGGACTATCACATCAGGCATACTCAGTGGGTTAGTCATGCAGGCAGCAGACCTGCACTGGGAGACAGCAAAGAGTGGGGTAAGGAATCTAATCCCTTTGGGTAAGTAGCAGAGCAATATCAAGACAACACAGTTAGGTCCAGGTCCAGCATTTCAGGGCAATCAAATCTGGGGTTAGGTCCCAATTCTGGGAGCTGTTGTTTTTTAGGGACATTTCCACAACTTACACAGAATGCAACAGGTTCTGATATCATAATTTTCTAAATACTATCTGCACTGCAGATGTTTTGTGTGTGCACAATACCCCCCAAGCCTCTGACATCTGGTTTTTTACCTAATAAGTCAGGTGTTCATGTTTTTTAGTCAGAAGAATAAAATGTGGATGTTTTGCCTTCTAAAGAAGAAAATGTGGGACATCTTCAGTTATTCTCTACACTCTTACAAAACCTTGTTAGAAATTCCCTAAAAAAAAAAGTTTGGAGCACTAGTGGAATCATTTCCCTTTAGACACATAGGGAAAGTTACAGAGTAGGGCTGTAAGAGGGTGAATTGGCAGCACACACAATGGAACCTGACACCACTTGGCTTTCTTCTCCCTTTTTAAATAAGCAAAGAGTAATATGAAGAGGCACCATGGAGACAGAGAGCTCTGACACCAGGCAAGGTGTGCAGAGGAGGAACAGTAGTGCTGCATGAATGCTGACATCCAAACATGGCCAAGCAAGGACCAGAGATGTCACAGATGGGTCAGACCCTGAGTCCTTTGAGCCAGCCAGCCATGGGTCAGACCCCAGATGAGATGGGAGAGGCAATAAAAATCAGATGCACAGAACTGGGACCACAGCACTGGGGAGCTGCCTGCTCATCTGCCCTCTTCCCACAAGGGATGCAAGCCAAGCAGCAAACAACTTTTTAATGGGCCATTGCTGGTGATGGACCAGCTGTGACATTTGGCAAGTTCCTCATTACCAGCCCCAGAAAAATGGCAATCATTGCAAATGTCATGTGGTTTAAGTTCAACATCTTTTCTGGTTACTGTTTGTGTACAGGAAGCTTCCCTGCTGGAGCAAGTTCTTTTGCTATTTCTTCATATTCAAATAGTATTTATAGCATTAAATTGGAAAAAAAATGCTTTAAACCTACTTTAAAGTTAAAAGATGCAAAAATTAAACAGCATGAATTCTTCTCCTCATAGCCCAAGCCTTACAACATAACCATGATGTCACAGTTCTTCCTCAGCCAGACCTGAGATATCACAATGCTCTGGAACACTAATGGGAAATATAAATGCACCATATGTGCAAATAAGTTGTTTTCATCACTGACTGATGCACAGACAAGCAAAACTGTGCTAAGAGAAATGTTTGGCAAAAGTATATTTCCCTTCCCAAACCAAACAGCTACAATCACCCAACCAGTAAGAAGAGGAATTATGATGAAGGGCTCTCATGTGCAAAGGAGGTGAGCAGTGAATGAAAACTCATTATTAACAGGTCACAAGCAATTAATTGTTCAACCAGAAGCAAAGAAATTTTAGATAACTAATACACATATAAACATCACAGATTTAGCAAAATCAGTTAAGGAACTGGGAATGGGACCACTCAAACTGTTCACTGCACACAGTGAACCCCATCCAAGGTGCCACTGCAGCCCATGTGGACCCTTCCCACTGTTCCCAGGCCACCTTCTGTGCAGCCACCACCATCCTGGACTTTTCTGCTCATGTTCTTAGCAAAGTGGCAATTTCAAGGGTGATTTTTCTTGCCTGCAATGTGAAAAATGACCTAGATCCAAAGCAAAATCTCCTTTCCTAGAGGTCACATACACAGATACTTTAGTTGACACACGCTATCTTCAGCATCCAGAAGGACTCTGGAGGATGACTGTCTTTCAGTAGCGATGAAATCTTGGAAAAAACCCACAGTTGTAGCAGGGTTTGCTCCACACCCAGTCCACAGAGGATAACATCCACAGCACCCTCTTCCACTACATCTCACTCATTTCACTGTGTTTACACCATCTGTTGTTGGCAAAACATGACTAAAGCACTTTCCTGATTTGAGGCTTAAGAACAAAGTGTCTCATACAAGGCAGAGTCTGCTCTGATTGTTGACAGTCAGACCAAGGCAGTGGACAGAGACTGGAATTTTACTGGTCATTCATTGTTCCTCTCTCCATGTAGAGCAGAGTCTCTCCATATGCCCACCTTCTTTTTGTTCCCCAAACCAGACTTTTCTCATCCATCTGTAGCTCAGGGCAGGCAACAACACAAGGATGCACAGGGTCATCGTTACCATTGCCCTATCCAAATGGGATCCAAGGAAAAGACATGGAGAGAAGAGTGTTCTCCTCCAAACAGGATGAGTGGCAGTGGGGCAGCAGCCACTTGCCACAGCCCTTTCCCACTCCTTACACATTTGCTCTTCTGAGTCAACTCCCTTTTCCCCTGTGTGGGGCAGAGCACAAGTCATAAAAAAAGGAGACAAGGAAACCAGACACAACTGTAAGTTATTGTATTATCCAAGGTGGGTGTGAGTTGCACTGCTCCATGCCACAGTCCCCTCTGTGCTCATAGGCAGCACTGCCATGGCTTCATAAATAAGTAATCACTGATAGCCCTAGAGACTCTGTGTAGTCCAGGAGCTTGATGTGGCAAATGCATCATGAGGAGTTAGAGGGAAGAGAGAGATATGGCACCAGTGGAGAACTCCTGCCCTATTTCTAAACTAGAATAGACCCAGGCCATCCTCTGAACCATGAGCTCACCATTTCTATAAACTATTTCTCACACTTTCATACAACTGAGAAGAACATGTGCCAGAGAGGAAAACAGCCATGCGTTTTGTTAAATTCCACAGGTGTTAAGTGTTTTACAGTGTAAGAGGCCAAGGCACTCAGGACCTTACAAATATATACATACTGCCACAGTTGGAAGCAATTAAGACAAAATTCTGCAATTATAGTACCAAATGTATAGCTTTGGTTTACTATTGTCCTAAATTTGTTCACTATTTCTTACAACGTCTACCTTGAGACAAGCAGGGTTGCAGAAGTAAAACTAGATATAGATAAACAAGAGTTTATCTGTTCCAGCCCAATCAGAATGTGACTTTCAAGAAATGAGGGGGGAAAAATCCAAATTTAAAAAAAAAAAAAAAAAAGGCAAAACAATAGAACCTGAAAGAAAGAATTTTAGGCTACGTGCCACAAAACAGAAAAGATAACACAATAGGATGGCCAGCCTTCCACAAGCTGTCTTTAACACAAGTCAGCTGAGACATCTTTTAAAAAAGCACATCAGACATCTTCCCTTTGCTTTAGACTAACAGAACTTTAGGGAATTTTTGTCACATCATTCCAGCAGCAGCTTGCACAAATGCTCTTCAGCATTCAATTAGTTCCCATTTCAGAATTAGAAAAATATATCCCTAGAGCTGTCACAGAGAAAAAGCAAGAGGTAAGTGCTCTCTCAGACTCCTGGCCGCTCAAGAGTGGCTGGATGCACTGGTCCCCTGAGGATTTTTAAAATTGCCTGTTATTTCAGTGTGACACAGGAGCATTTTGTTGTATTATTCCATAAAAACAAACCCCACCATCTCCAATCAGAGCAAGGCACCCTCCATTTCAGAGATGATTTGCCCATTTTAACAAAGGGATCCCATTAAGTTGTCCTCAAGCCCACCAGAGTACACACTGGGATGAACGTGGAGAGGGAGGCAGAACTCTACTGCTTTGTGCCATTATACAAATGTCTAGTAACAACAATGGCTAAAAAGGCTGAGAATTTAAATGACTTATCATCTAAGTGAATTCACTGGAAATACTTTCAAATTTTTTTCTTTGATAGCCTGAAGATATGCAGAGACTGGAAAGTGCATTCAAGATGCTCAATCTGATGTTACTGTCTATTTATGTCAGTACAATTTCCAAATCAAAATACTGAAGCAAATGGTCTTCCCCAGGGAGCAGATGTTTGAATACAGCAATGGGGACCAATTTAAGAACATAGGTACAAATGAAATCTTCACCCAGAGGGTGGTTGGGTGCTGGAACAGGCTCCCCACGGAAGTGGTCAAAGCATCAAGCCTGGCGGAGTTCAAGAAGCATTTAGATTATACTCTCAGGCACATGGTGTGACTTTTGGGGATGGTCCTGAGCAGGGTCAAGAGTTGGACTTGATGATCCCTGTGGGTCCCTTCCAACTCAGCATAATCAGCAGGTCTGTGAAGTGTTTTTGTTATGCTGAGGTTCCAGCCCTCTCTAACAGAGTTGAATTGTGATTCACAGAAAGGAGATGCCTCCACCAGAGATCAATATGAAAAATTAATTCCCTTTTCTCCAATAGTTGACTGCTGGAATTAAGGAGAGTGTCTTTCCCAGGGAGATGCTACCTTGCACAGTAAGACAGTATCCGATATTTTTAAAAGGAGAAGTAATATTCTCCAAGTCACTTGCATATACAGAATACAAAATCTCTGCAGCTCTTCTGCACAAATAACTGTTTTTCTCTCATACTTGGTAGCAAATTGAGTTTGCAAGGACTTCCCTACTTCCTAACAGTGAGTGAAACAGTATGTGTGAATGACTTGAGGAGGCAAGATGATATACCAGGTTCACGGGATGCTGCAACGCATGAGGATTTTCCATTTGCTTCTTACAAGTTCACTGCCTTTGCAATCTAAAAATATATTATTACACTATTTATATTTCAGCAACATCTTGGATCAAAGCAGGATGAAGGCATAATTTTGCCAGGCTCTGTACACACTTGTGGGTAAGTAACCCCATTCCTCTGGATCCAGCTCTATAGCTGGAGCTGCGTTATAGGACAACGCTGGCCCACACAACCCAACCCCTCCCAGAGTGGGCACAGGCACTCCTAAGCTCTGCAATGGTTTACTGCCCCTGCATGAAAAACAATGTTTTGGGTTACGCTGTGCAAACAGCTTTATATTGTTATGTTGCATGGGTAAACATGAGACCATGGCAGCCTAGCAACTTCACTGCAACAGGACATAGGTTCACAAGTAAATTAAGAACCATTTTCCTTTCCCCACTTGCTAGCTAGTTTTTAGCACGATCTGAAACCACGATGCAAAAAGCTGGATTCTATTTCCAGTGCTGGCAGTGGTTTTCTGACCTTGAGTGTCTGTCTGTTTCTAGTTTCCAAATTTACAAGATAGAGATGATAAATTTCCTCCACTTTGGACAGATTTGGAGATCTTCAGATGACAAGTGCTATATAAAAGAGTGTAAGTTTCTGCCAGCGTACTACTTAATAGATGGCCTCTTAGACAGCAAAGCAGTAGGCAGAGTAAGCAATACCTAAGCAAGTCATGTGCCCTCTTCAACCCAAATCAGACAAGAACTGATCTTTAAGATGAAGTCAAAGAGGCCTAGGCAAGGGAGAATGGACTTCTTTATCTATTCCAGCCTTTTTACCTCAAGGTTTTGACAAGTGTGGATCCAGCACTAAACAGTTTGTTGAGAGGTATTGCTACTGTGATATCACTGATGCTCTAGCTCAGCACAGCTCTCATATTTTCTTCACTGTCATTCTGAAATTAAGACAGTGACTGTCAGTAAGTTGTCTCTGCAACCAAGTCTTCACCACTTTTCAACATAACTGATTTAACTGCTGTATGTACAGCAGAACAAAGTCTGTGCCTGTGCCATAAATGAAACCAGGATGCAAACTAAAGCTGCACACAAGGCTTGAAATTACAAGTAAATGCTCACCAGGGTTATAAAAGGGCCACTTGAATATGAAACAGAGATAGTGAACAAATCCTGGAATAAGCTTTAAAAGAGAGAAGAATCCAGGCCAAATGGAAACACACAAAGTATAATTTATAACGAGCAATGTGTAAAAACTTATCCAAATCATGGAGCTCAAAATGAGAATAAACAGTGATCTTCCAATAGGGACAAGTACAGATAAGCTAAGTATCTGCTAAAAGGCTGAACTCTGAGTAACCCTTGGGTGTTACCAACTGCTTCAACAAGTCATCAGTATGTTTCAGTAATGGCCGAAAAGACTGTAGCAAAAACAGTGCATACTTCAATATGGCTAACTTGGAACTCAGTACCTGTCATCATGTACAACAGAAAATGACTATTGCTCTGCAGTTAATGTGTAAAAAATAGACGTGCAGTCCACCTCTGCCTGCCATGAGCACAGCTGATCCTGCAAGATAACCTATTTGCCCAACAAGATGGAACAATGCCTGCAGTCACTCAAACTACAGCAATAAAGAACAAATGAACAAAAAAGGCTGAGCCTCACTCCGAGCACACATCATATACTCATCTTGATCTGCACAGGCATCAGCAGAGGTCAGCAGGATCACTGTGAAATGTGAAATGCACTGGGTGTAAACAACTGGAACACTGTCTGCTCACAACAGAAAACAAAAGAAAAATTCTATTTAAAGGATGTTATACACTTCAAGATGGTTTTAGAGTTGTTAAGGCTTTTTGACAGGCCTAACTGGTGGAAATAAAAATTAAGTGCAGAGGAAAGCTACTCAGGTATCAGAAGGAAGAGTGCCAGGAGAGCACTGTTTAACAACAATGGAGATGGCAACCTAGGTGATTGGAAAAATACAGTCCCCAGGTGGAAGCTTCCAGGTATGGGGTAAACTGTTCAACCATGTTTATTTTTAGAGTGATGTCTGCCTCTCAGCAGTTACTTGTTTTCAGAGGACACAGGTCCTGTGTCCTTAGCCTAAGACAGATTTATTTCTTAACTAGGTAGACCCTTTAAATATAAAGTGACAACTTGAATATGCAAACATTTCCCCTTTCCCCAGTGTTCCCCAGACCAATGGGAGCAGGAACCATCATCCAGCATTTTGTATCTTCTCTGAGGTGAGTCAAATATTCACTGAGTGTTGATGACAACATCTGACTGGCAAGCAGTCATTATCCCCACCATGGGAATGAGGAAATGTGCAAACATACTAGAAATATGACCATGTGTGATGCTGGCATCAATCACCTCTCACCAAAGAGAGCGGTCAGCACTGCAGAGAATGAACCATCCAGGGCTATTTCTGTGATCTGTAACTCCACATTGCTTTTTCCTGAGCCTTCTAGAAGAAAACAAAAGGTGAACCCGAGACAGTCAAAGACACATGAGACTGTCCATTGAAATCACTAAGCATAACAGCACAACTTGGCCAGCTCAACAAGTATCTCAAGCATCTCTTGCCAGGTACTTGAGTTTCCAGCAGAGATGCTGCAGTTTCTTCCAAAAATGTTGTCTTCTTAAACAAACTGGACAGATTGTTGTGGAGATGCTAAGAGAATGTCAATCTGCTAAATGTCAGAAAGATTTTGACTAAACTGAGAAGAAAAATAGTGAGGAATTGCACCTATATAATTAGTAACAAATATTTCATTCTACATGTTTGGATAGCAAGGCTGATTTAGAATCAATTGCTAAAGTGGAGCAGCCAAGAGGACAGATTCAAATCTCCTTTACATCAGTGGAAACACAGAGTAGCTTCACTGAAGTCAAAACAGTATGTAATGCTGCAACAGCCCCATGTCTTACCACTTGTTAAATTTAATGCAAACACTGCCTTAATTGTTTTCCTTAATCATCTTTTTACCTATTCATGAAATGCACCCAAGTCCAGGAAGACTGAAACTCCTCAAAGACAGGACCTGACCTGAGCCAGGAACAGGTCCTGGGGTGACCAAACTTCAAGCCAACTGATTGTTTCAACATCTGAAAGCTCAGGCCCCAGACTCCTTTCCTTCATGTAGTCTCTTTTTGTTAACAGTAGTTTTGTTAAGGAAAGATACTGAAGAGAGAAAAATACCTTCAGAGGGCAGTTTGTACCCTGATTCATGGGGCTGGACTTCCAGCAGACTGCTAGGACACAGTTAAAAAGGAACTTAATTTGAAACCCGAGTTTCTTTAAACACACAGAAGAGCAAGCAAATCACAATCTGTATCTGAAAGTTGTTTTGTGAAGTCACTCATCTTACATTTTACACATTATTTGTATATAATCTGTCAGAGAGAGTCAGTAGTTGACTGACACCAGAATGTTGAACATCTTCCAGCCTAGAAATGCTTCCAGTGTGCCTGCTCTTCATAAACTGAATCTTGAGTCACAAGGGCAAAGTGAGGGCAGTGCATGTCACCACAGGAGAGCTGTTGGGTTTTATTGGACATTGGACTAATTGTTATCTTCTCCCCACGGAAGTTGTTGCTACCAGCAACTTGAGACCCTGCCATCATCATCTCTTACAAAGAAAGCAAGGCCAGAAATTTTTGTCTCTTTTCTTGTTTTACAACAGATGAGCAGGAGTGGTGAGGAAATTAAAAATAATCTGGAAAACATGGAACTAAAGCTAAGGCCTGTTGTTTCGGATGCACAAAAGAAATGTCTTACAGAAACATACCACATACAGTCTTGTATCCTCTTGATACGATCTCCTTTTGATGACTTTAACATGGTAGTCTTGGAAGAGCCAGTGGGAGATTTGCCCAAGTAAAAACCTCAGGATTGCACCCTCCAAAATTATCTTCACCAAAATCCAGAGAACTTAACAGCTGTACTGTGTTCCCACAATGCACTGTGTGCCATTCCAAAGATGAATTTTGGCTAACCAAAATTCTTTGGCCAGTTAAAGCAAGAATAAAAATGGTGGTGTCCACCAAAGTGAAAGGAGAACAACAATCTCAATGCCATTTGTTTTTACAGTAATTTCAGCTTTATGCTAAAAAATATTTCATTCATACTGCGTCTCATCACTCCTTGTAGCATGAAATAAGAAGGGGACAAAATCAAGGTGCAGATTTTGGTGGTACCACAAGTGTGGTACAAGGAGATGGGGGAGGGAAGAGGTGAAAGCATTGGGATGGAGCTTGGATTTGACTTCTGATGAGGGTATGTTTTATTAAGCATGAAATAATGGACAATAACACTTTTTAATGGGTCACTAATGGCTTGTACAAGGAGTATCAACTAAGGCAAGTGGGAGAAGTGTCCCATTTTCCAAGTCCTTGATTCAGACTATTTACAGAGTTGGGGTCCCTTCCATGTTCCAGAATGGAATATTTTGTCCAATATAACAGAAAGACGAGGACATAGCAGGAAATGATGGCAGACGTCAGACCACCATCCCACCTCCTGCTCACTCTCCTTCACAATCCAATCCCGAGGAAGAACCTTGCTCTGCAACTGCACAGGCCAGACACATCAGTGAAAAGAGTGGATTTACCTGGATAAAGGCAAAGGGAGCTGCAAGATATTCTCTGTGCCAGCTCACCTCACACCATCAAGCTTTTCCCATACTATCCCATTTGTCCCTCACCTCACACTGTCATCCCCCTTTTGTTTTGGCTGAATATTTTACTACCCTCTTACTTGCATAAATTCTAGAAAGAGCATTCAGCAGTTCTGTTACACCCACAGACTCTGAGGACCTAAAACCTCCCAGGACTGCTTAGCTGTTCTCAGCAAAAGGCCTCCCAGTACCATGGTGTTAGCTGTTTCCCAGGGCTCTTCCCACACACCTGGCAGTGAGGCTGTTTTTACAGTGGCTTTTCAGCAGCAGCACAGAGAGTTTCCTCGGAGCAAAGCAGCTCACAAAGCCAGCGACAGAAGCTGAAGCCACCTGGCCCAGAGCTGTCACAAAGGGGATTTTACCCAGGCCATCCTTAAGAGGATTAGGGAATCATCTACTTGCACAAAATAACAGCCATATCTGCTGCTCCAGTGCAAGTCATTCTTTTCTGCTCTCACAAAGCTCATTTGTGCTCTGTCCTGACAACTTCTCATATTACAGGATCCTGCCATGTAATGCAGACACTCATGATACAGGTTGGATACAGGTGCAGGGCGAGCACCAGATGAGGTGTATCCAGAGCTCATCCATCCCACAATACTAAGCAGCACCACACAGAGCAAATAAACAAGAAGGCCTGTTTTTCAGAGGCTGGTTATTCACAGCTAGTTGGATACCTCTGAGCAGTCAAACTCCTGAGGCTTCAGAGTAGGTTTAGGAGGACTGTGGTGAGTTCAAAAGTTTTGAAAACTTGACCAACTATTTAGCAGTTTAAATGAGTTAAACATTAAAGCTCAGCTCTCAGGTGATATTCCCAATATACTTCCTATATCAGAAACAGAAAACTCTTCATTGTGTCAGATGTACAGAGGTATAAAACGATACCAAACTGGTGCATCTAAAAGAAAGAGGAAAGGAAAGCAAATTCATTAAGGCAAGACCTAAGACCTGCCTACTTTTCTTAGCTTCTTGAATGCTAAGATACATGCAGACCAGCCACCTTGATTTTTCCTCCTTTCCACTGGCAAGAGAAAATTAGCAAGTTTCCTATAAATTGCTTTTATGGATTTTACGAAGAGAGGGGGGTTTTCACTTTTTAGATTTTATTACTAGATTTGTAATTTAGATTTCAGCTATGAGTTCCTAAAAGAAATCCAGGATTGCCCATTTGACCCCTGAGCAAATTAATCCTAATCCTATAACATAACACTCTTCCACAGGATTGAGCACCCCTTCACCCCCAAGGTGGTCCCACCAGATCAGGATTTAACTACTGTACTCTTGCTCGTCCTGCTGGTGCCACTGCAATATACCTGTTGCATGGATTAGTGATGGACTTTCTCTGCCAGGGCTCAGGCTCTGGTCATCAGTAGGACCAGCCTGGATGCACAGTGCATGCAGGAACAGGGACAGAGTGAGCTGCAGCACATATAATGCCCTCCAACAAAGACTTCACCTCCCTAAAGGAAATTAATCCACTTTTTTTTATATAGTTTTCTCATCAGAAACAGCTCACTCTGTCTCATGGTTCTTGTTCATCTCCTCTGGGTTCTCTTAAGTGTTTCCACATCTTTCTCAAAGCATGCTGACCAAAACTGGACATGTTATCCCAGTTCACCCCCACCACTGAGGGGAATGACTGTCCCAGCCCAGATCTGGCGCTTCTGCCAGTTCCTCTGAGCATAAATGTTCATTCTTTTGCAACAGAATTGCACCACTTCTCATGAGTTTGCCCCCCAGATCCCCACTGCACTGATATTTATCTGCACCCTCAAGTTCTTATGTCCAAGAACAAAATTGTGTTATTGTCTCTAATGAGTCACATCTTTCAATTCCAAATTACTTCTCAAACTTTAAGATTGTTTTGATATTCCAGCAGGTTGTGTTTCCAGATCTGGTCTGCTGATAGAACTAATACTGTACTTACCTTTCTAGGGATTGTAGTCAAATGAAGTGCCTCCCTTCAAAAAACTGTATGAATTTAAGCCTGCCTAGGAGATTAAACCACTAAAAAAACACATACAGAGGCATTTTTCAGATAATGACTCTTTGATACAGTCATTAGTTACAATTTTTTTTAAAATCGGTTTCCCAAAAAATCACCTCACTGAAATCTCCAGCAGTCATATCTCATATCTTTGTTTTAGAGCTTAGCTGTTCAGGGCAAGAGCAATACCATAGGCAAGGGGTGCTGCAGGCACTTGATCGATTGAGGGATTTTTCTCTGGTCAATTCATTGCTTTGAAAACTATTTATTGCACCTCAAGTAAGAATAAATATTCCTTTAATGTCACTCTTGACACCAATTCTAAGCTACTTTTAGCTTGCCATCCTGGAGAACCACTAATGAAAAAGTAGCACCCTCTTGGACTGGAGGGAGTCCAAGATCTCAGCAAAGTTTCATAAAGGAATTAGGGATTGCTCTGCTAGGTGAAGTCATTGATCCAGTTAAAGGACTGAAGACAGACATGGACCCATAACCAGTTACTTTAACTAATTACCCCCCAGCAAGTGAGCCACACTAATTGGTGGTGATGTCCAGGCTCTCAGTCTGCTGAAACATGCAGTAAAACGCTATGGCTTCCTTCATCATGGAGGTGAATGTACTCCTGAGGGAAGGTTTGTTAGCAACATTCATTTTAGGAGCATCACCGCATCAAAATTTTGCCTCTAAGTGTCATCTTCATTATCACAAAAAGGGTAATGAATATACAGAGATCGTGACAAGTAGGTTATTTCACTGAATAACACAAATGTTTTAATACTCTCCAGGAGAAGAGGCAAAACATAAAGGAGCTTACTGGCTATTTCTGAGCTGCTCTGATGCTGTAAGATGCAGCAATGTGTTCTTTGCACTCCTGGTGCAACGGCAAAGAAGGCACATGGCAAGTGCTTGGCTCCTCAAAACTGCAGCGAGGATCTCAGATGCTGTCAGCTTGAGGAGTCGTGTGGGGAGAAGACAGAGCAAATACTTTTGTAGGAGAGATTCCAGTAAGGGTCTCACAGGGGATGGGTGCCTGGCTGGCAGCTCCCTGGAGAACACAGAGCCACAGCAGTGAGAGCCTGACCCAGCAATGCCATCAGAAACAAGCTCCTGTCCACATCTCTGAAGACCCAAGTGTTTAATTGAAGCTCAACTGTAATTTGAACATTCATGTGAGATCTCCAGTAACGGGAGAAATGCCACATAAGATCTCATCTTCACACAGAAAGAGGAGTTAAAGAATAAAAATAGTAGCAGCCAGGTGCTCCAGTTCCTCAACTTGATTGCATTTGGCATGTGAAATATAGTAAGTTCAAAACAGTAATTACAGAATAACACATATAAGAAAAAGACCCAACTCACAAAAATGAAAGCAATTACAAGCAAAATTAGATGGGAAAGAGAATTAATGGAAAAATATGAGCAATGATGGATATATTTTACCAGATGTCAGAAAAGTGACAATTATAGTAAAAAGTCTTCTCAATAAAAAAGAAGACTTGTTTAATAAAATAAATGAAATCTGCTAAAATCCAAAATTATATGAAAAGTGGATGAAAATTATTTGATAGAATTATTAAATAATTTAATAGTCAGGAATTGTTTTAAAAGCTGATTGACAGCAGTACACATTCCATCAGTCAAGTCCATTAATAAATGTAAGTAGCTAAGCTGACAGAAAGAAACCAGCAGCCATGAGGATATTCAGGATAATTCCAGTAATTATACTCTATGGAACAGATGCCTCTGTGTTTGGAAAGAAGTTAGTCAAGATATCATAGGATCACTTGATGGACAGATGCACGTCCAGTCATATCACCCGACGAGAGACAGCACATTAAGTGAAATGAGACAATACACTAATTAGGAAATGCAATCACTAGGAAGACTTAAGAAATAAACAAGAGGCACTGGGAAGGCCGGCAGAAGTCAGCAGAGGGCAGGCAAGCAGACTTCAAGGATATAAATTTGGTACATCCTGACAGAACTACCCCTAATAAATAAATTACATGGGGAAGGGAAACATGCCCATTTGAAGAACATTAAGTACTACTATTGAAATGTAAATTTGATACAGGTAGAAAGAGGTCAGTATGAAAAACTGAGTCATTGCAGAGGACAGGGATGATTATATGATGATTTGTATGATTACAGTCTCTATGATCATGTGTGATATCTGATGATTACACCCAAAATACTATATGCTTAATACAGTGATTTCCAGTCCAGTTCATTCTTATGAGTAGAAGATCTGTGAGAGCATTTATTTTATAAGTAGAACTATTTCTGAAATCAACTGAAGCAGGCTTTATAAATCTGTATTATCCAGCTAACAATCTCCCACACAAAATAAAGCCCTGTTGGGTCACACATCATATTTCAGATTCCACACTCCTGGGATTGAAAACTGTATTTTCCAACATGGAGAGTATTTTAGCTCATCACTGGTCTCTGCTCTTAAAAATTATAAAAACACTTGCAACAATCTGAATTCACAAGCCATTAAGCTGAAGCACTGTTCTCTGGCTGCACTCTAATTGCCATGCAGAAAACATTTCAGGGTGCAGATTTAAATACTAACAGCCTTGTAATATTAAAACATTTAACAGTAAAATATTTACAAGCAAGCAATTAAAGTGTATTACAGTAAAAGACAAAATCCAGAGCCCTGTTGGAGAAAGATGCCTGACACAGGGGGAAGCCCAGCTTTTGCTAGTCAGTAATAATTTTGCTTTATCTCCTCTTTAAGGTTTAATGTAATTAAAACAGTGCCAATCAAACATGACATGTTAACTGACAACCCTTACTGTTCCCAGACCTACACCTTTTCCTTGAATGCAGATAAATTAAGACACCCAAAAGAAGTTCTTCTCCACAGTATACGAACTTCCCACTATTCACCCATCCTATATGAGGAACACTTGATGGAAAGAGAACTCTGGGATGAAACACAACAGTTCACTTCTCTGTCTTTTAAATGAACGTCTGCTATCCTGAACCTACAACACATCTTGATGTCACCTGGGTAAATGCCAGAGACACATCCAGTGGCAGGTTGTTGGGAACACAAACTCCATTCACAGACTATAAGTATTTTCCACTTAGTCATGATGGAGTTCAGCATTAAGCATTGACTTTATCTCAGAATCTGCCATTATGATGAATAGGCAGCAAATGAGAACAAGTGATGATGGCTACTTGTATTTCTTACACAGCAATTGCTGTGTACTATCTCCAAAGGATAAAAATGCATACAAGAATGGGAACCAACTGCAAATAATCAGACCACTGCCTGCTGCAGCCACGAGATAATCACAGAAGTAGGAAACAAGAGAGGGGGAAAAAAACCTATAGCAAATCCATGACAGTCACTGAAAAGTGCTGCAAAATATTTGTATTAAATAGGAATGAATAGAAATAGTTCCAGTATCAAAGGCATCCTTTTTCTGTAGGGAAGCAAACACACCAGACATGAAATTTAGGAGAAAGTGTCTAATTTTTGATTGGGAAGGATGTCCAGTGGAGCTTATGGCCCTGATATTCAATAATTATGCAAACAAAAAACAGTGCCAGGCAGCATCTACCCATATTACCTAAAAGTATCCAGGAGAAAGAGGGTATCCCTGCACTTGCAATTCACACTTAGACATTGCACGCCCTGTACCCACAGCACAATGCTTTCTGCACTTCAATACAGCAGCTATCCAGGTGTCAAAAAAAGTATCTTCTCTTCTTTTACCTTATGCCCTTTCCTTCCCTTGCCTTCAGCCTGGTCGTTTCATGGATAAATGTGAGCACTGAAGAATATCTTAACAACTACAAACTTGTGTATCAGCACTACCACAGAGCACACAGTTCATCCTGCATTTCACTGTGGGCTCCTCTCCTGCCACTCCCTGGGCTCATTAGGCAAATGTAAAAACAGGAGTACCCATAATAATTTTTCTTTTGCTTTATGAATGCCAACCAGTTTAAATACAATTGCAGTGACTTGGATTGTTCTTCTGTTTATACTCTGCTGGCCAGTCCCAGCACAGAATGATAAAACAAATTAAGTCGGTCCTAGCCAGGGAATAAACACCTTCTGGGTGCTGACCAAAAACACAGTAGATGTGCACCTAAAACACGTCCCTGACTGTTAAAGGTGCAAAGCACCAATAGCTCAAAACCCCTGACAGTCAGGTCTCCAGTCAACTCCCCTTGGCTGTCCAACTTCAGTATCTACAACGTTTCAGATTTCAGGTCAGAGTATTCAGTATTTCACTTGTGATCTGTGTGCTGCAGCCCGATTTCAACTTGTTTCTGCAAAATCAGATTGGGATTACTCCAAGGAAGTCAATGGCATTTTAAGCAGGCACCAGGCAGGCATCCAGTGAGCAAGGAGGTTTTAGGAAATGGAGGCAGCCCAGGAGGCTGCCACTGCCTTGCAGCTTGGCTTAGACATGGCAGCATCATGCAATTAACATCCCAGGTCACAACGAGAGAGGACAAGCAGGCATGTGATGGGCTGTATGCAAGGTGCAGAGCAGTTCTCAAGTGATACCTATTTCAGTGAGCAGAAGCAGCAAGTGACATCACTCCCCTGCAGTGGGCAGCGCTGCACTGGGCTGATGTCAGGAGCTTCAGGGACAATCTGCTCCAGCTCTGCTCTGACCTCTGCAACCTCCTCATCCACTCCAATGAGTTGACAAGACTCCTGTCAGGTGAAAAGGCAGGGTTTACCTGACCCTTAGTGAGGGGAGATTTTCTTGACCCTTAGTGATTTATTCATCTGTCAGTGACCCAGGAAAGCTGAGACCCTTATGTCTGACCAGTCTGTCAGTGTCCCATAAGGACACTCTTAACCAAACAGATTCACTGGATTGGAGAGTGATTTGACTGCCCTTTTCAGGAGGAATAAGCCAAGAGCGTGGAAACCCCTCAGCAAGTCAATGTGTTACGCACTGCCGGCAACTTGGTTTGTTGCACGTGGGAAGGAAGTGGTTCTTTTTGCGAGGTTTCACTAGTCTCATGATATTGTCATAGTGTTACAAAGAAATCTTTGGCAGAGGAGATATAAACCCAAAGATACTTAAGCTGGACGATAGGTCCTCCATCTTCCCTGTAGGAGAGGTGATGACAACCCAGGAAGCTGCACAACCTGACTCTGTGCACTCTTCACCGGGGGGACCCTGCACACCCCTACCCATGGTGCTGCTGCTGAGCACCACTGCAGGAGTAGTGCTACACTTGGGAGGAATACAAACTGAAATGTTTTTGAAAAATATGTGAAATCTACTGAGGCTTCTAATTAAAGAAGATTTGAAAGTCTGTTAAACATTGAAAAAAAAAATGATGAAGTAGTTCATAATACCTTATTAACTCCTAAAAAAAATAATTTATTGCTCTACTAAAAAAAGGGGGGGCAGGGAGAAGCTTGTATTACCACTCCAATAGGCAGTGTTTAAGATAACACCACAGCACCAAAAACATGCCCTGAAGGATAACAGGAATTGTGCTTGCTAGAATCATAACATTTGTCAACTAAAGCTATCATATGAAAAAGTAGAAATAAAAGCATTATTTAGGCAAAGCTGGATTCATTTACTGTTTATGCAGTATAGCTTCCCATTTGCACTCAGCTACTTTAGAAGTGGTTGTCCAGCCACAGCTCACAGGACAGCTACACCAACTCCTTCCCATTCACTTAAGGCTGGGCTGCAAAACCTTTGGTCACCATGTTTACATGTCTTGGCCCATTTACATATGGGGCAGTTTGCTGCACGGATATGTAGTGTCCCAACTAATGAGCTGTACACATTCTGGCCCTCACAGTTATGTGCTCAGTTCTTGATAACTACACTGCTCCTGGCCAGGAGCATAACACCACAGTGCACCCGCTACTGCGTGCAGTATTGCCTTTGATGACTAGGAGCCCTGAAAGGACTCTGATGGAAGAAGGCCAGAACCTTATGTTTAACCTTTTCCCCCACATATTGAAGACCCATGCCACAGAAACTGTTCTCTGACTGGGGAATGCTTATGCCCTTAACACCCCCACCAAAATGCCATTTTTAATGGATCCAACTTCCTCAAAAGGTGTTTATTATCTATCTATTAATTATACTACCTCTTCATGGGGAAGAGTACAAGATCATAGCCAGAAATACATTTTACTCTCCTGGACCCAGATGGGGCGCTTACTCCTGGGTAGCTGGATGCAGCAAAGCAGGGAACATGCATGATGTGCTCCATCAAACACGACACCAGTCTTTTGCAACTAAGATTTTGCACATCAAACAAGATGGAGGTCACAGACAGTAACGTGCAAAGCTGCACACTAACCCAAGCAGCTGCAAAACACTATCTGATCCAGCTCAGATTTGCCTCCTGAAGGCCCCAGGGCTCCTAGAAGATAACACGTCTCACAGGAAGGTAATGCTGGAGAGCTCAGCACTGCACACTGATGCACTGCTAACCCCCTGAGCACTATATTTACAACAGATATCACACTCCGAGAATGTATCCTTGCTCATTGCTGGCTCTTCTCTAGTCAGAGTTGCTTTCTGAAGTCACTTACATACCAAAACATTTTTTGTGTATGATTCAGAAACACGCTATAGTAATAGAGGGGAGACAGGGAGTCTGCCCAGCTCCGTTCGGTTTTTATCTCTACCAGCTGCTGCACAAAGCACAAGCAATTCAGAAATCATGGCAAAAACATTTTTCTAAACGGTCCTATGGTCTATTGAGAGGGACGGAAGTTTATTACCATCAATGACTCACTCCCTGCTGAAGCTTTTTCCTGGACAAACTGCGTTTTACACTATTATGTTCCAGTAACAATAAATTATTAATAGGCGAGGGAATTCATAGTTCGCCTCACAAAAATGTAACCAAGGCAAGGAAAATATGGAATATGCTATAGAGATTAAGTTAAATATTTCATTTCTCCCCCTATGATGTGCAAGAATTATAGCCCTTCATAATAAATTTCAGTCTTACTTTGTCACAAGACATGCACAAACACGTGGTATTGAAAAAGAATTGTGTTTATAACAAATGTTATAAAATATAAAATTTTTTTTTTCCTCTGTCAGTTCCTGTAGTAAGTGCAGAAAATTTGCTTTTCCCAACACAGCCAAAAAGTCAGAAGAGATCTCGAGATACCTGGGATTAATTCCTGACCCTACTAACCCTCCTCTACCATCCCTGACAAATCATTCCACCTCCCTCTGCCTATTCCCCAACATGTCAGTTAGAAACAACACTTTCAACTCAGCAGAAAAATAGCCTTTGTTAATGATTTTTTAGGGCCACATTTAGCTATAGGGAGGCAGGAAACACCATCTTAAACCCAACAGCACCAATTAGCCAGGTAATTGGTACATGCAGTAAGGAGCTGAAATCATCTTTTTGTTAAAAACCACTTTCACTCTATGGTTCCTATGCCATTGGTTGTCTGAATTTCAAACTATACAGAGAGGATTTCCACACCACCATGCTTGAAGCTTTTGGGTTTTTTCAGCTGTACAGCAATGTGGGAAGCCCTGCAGATTATCTCCCAATTTGTAAAAAACAAGCCTACTTGAACACCTGGCTCATACTGGAAACTACAGAGTTTCATACTCCACTAGCAAGGAACAGAAGGAAAAAAAAAAAAGGAAAGAAAGGAAAGAGAAACTTCTAAATCTGGAAAAGATACATTGAGCTTCATGCCCATCCACACCTGAGTCTATCAAAACAAAGTTTTCCCCAAAACTGTCTCAATCCTAGACTCTAGCACCATTTTGTTTCTTCCACCTATATTGTTTATCCATCTTATGATCCATTCCTACTGGCATCGTAATAGCAACGTATACATGAGTATGTGTGCACTCTCCCACTCCTGTGGAAACAGTCCCTGTTTCACAGCATCAGCCCTGAAGGCATCAATCCTTCAGCCCGTGGCCACCATAGGATTGACTGGAAGGGTCTCTCCCATTCAGTCCGTGCAAGAAGAGATATACTGTTCACTGCCAATGAGGAATGACAGACACAGAAACTATTTACAGGAACGATCAAGATTCAATAAAGCAACTTCAAAATATGCCAGATGTCAGCTCTGTGTTTACAGAGAGAGCAAAGCAATCTGAAGGCAACTGTAATTACTGCTCGCTCTGAAAGTGGGAATTTTAAAGGGAAAGGTGGGTGGAACAGGAGAATAAACTCTTGTGGTTCTGACTGTCAGTTAAGAGCAAGTGCTAGTAATGAAAAGATTAGAAAAAGAGCGAATGTACAAAAGCTCATCCCACCCACTGGAGTAAGCAGGCAAGAGTAAAGAGTTGGCTGCTCCAATACGGTGTGGAATGATGTAGTATGAACAGGACTGAGGAGCTCTAAGATGCACCCCGTTGCCTCTGTCCCTGAAGCCGGGGCAACTCCCATGTGGCTCCATCCTCCAAACACAGAACATGAGCTAATTGCAGCACTTCCTCCAAAACATACTGATTTAACAAATGCTGAACAGAGTGTTGTGTCCCAGATGTGTTCTGGCTCCCCATGTTCAACCTTAATTCATTCTAGAAGAAATCTTGGAGTGACAGTGTTGCTGAAACCTGGACAGGCAGCTGCAGCACTCACAGGAATGCCTCGAGATTCCCTACTTAGTTCAAGAGCCAGGGAATAGGTTCTTCTGGATCTTATCCTGTTCCTGACATGAACTTGGATTCATTCTCTTCTAGCACACATAACTGAAATATACACTTAAAAATTATTTTATAAAATACCTCAAGCAAAAAAAAGCTGTGTGAAAAGGATTCTTCATGGCATTGCAGATTTCCATTGTCTTAGAATAATCATTAGGATGTGAAAATGATCTGTGAAACATTTGAGATGGCATGGAAATCATTTAGACAGTGCTCAAAACACCATTTATGGGAATTTTTTAGAAAACTATGAAATGATAGATATCTACCCTTAGAAGCAAATTTACCTTCCAAATTTATGAACAAATTTATTAAAGGAAATGTATTAAAATCAAGTTTATTGACACTGCAAAAAATCTTGGGAGGAAACAATTTGTCTGGGATCTGAATTTGTCATTAGTGCTTTACTGAACAAATCAGCAACAAATGCATATGCAAGTACCATCATATTCTAAGTGTGCTTAGCATCTGCCATACAACATCAGTATGCAATGCAGTTCCAACAAAGAGAACAAATAAAGGTATTTTAACAGTGGAAGGCAAGTGGAAGGAAGAAAAGAACACTTTTACCAGCAGCAGCTGAGCAAAAGGCTCTTGTACCACCAGTGAAGGGAGAAAGATAGAGGGGTATATAAACTAATATGCTATTCAGCATATGGGACAACATTTTAACTTAAAAGTCCTATACGAATGAAATACACTTTACTTTTTTTCTGCTGTTGTCAAAGTAACCAGACCTCAAACATGGAGAACACACCACAGCTTGAGCAGAGCCCAGTTCAGCCATGGTCTTGTAACCACGGCAGTGTTGGATCGAGGGTTAGACTTGATAATCTTGGAGGTCTTTTCCAACACACTTGATTCTATGATTCTAAACCCTCCTAATCCCCAGCCCACCTTCAGCAGCAGCTTGGAGAATTCATTCCCTCTTTTGCCAAGGATGAAGGGGTGTCATTTCAAGCCACATAAAGTTGTAAATTTGAAGACTTATAACCTCATATCATTAGCAAGCTACTGAAAATCAGATGTCTGTAGAGAAGGAGAGCACTAAGGACAACAAAACACGTAAGAGGGACATTCCATGTTCCTTTCTGCAGGATCAAAGGCCTTGTGAGCAGCAGCTGTGGAAAGGAGGAGGAAAGAGAACAGCAAAAGGGAGGTGCTGGGCAGGCCCACAGCCGTGCAGCCACTGTTCCAGCCTGCTCACAGCCATGACACAAGGCTCCTGTTAGGGTGGCACCTGACCACAAGTACCTCACTGGCAAGGCACAGCAGCTCTTCCTGGAAGAGCATGTAGGATGGTGTTATGCCCCACAGAAGAAAAGAAGAAAGTAATAGCCATGGGAGTCCCATGAAAAAGTTTGGCTCCACAAAAATGTTACTTTCTTTTGCATTTCACCTTTACAGACCCCATTCATATCACAACCTGCTCCTACAAACTGGGTGCAAACAGGCAAAGCTTAGGACAGAATCTGGCTCATTGTGCTTCCTCAAACATGTCCATCACCACTGCAGTTCCTCCAACACAGCCCTGGGATCCATCAGAAGAACATCTCGACCCCCTGAGCCCCACCAGGGTGGGAGCATCCGACAGCTGCCACATTACGCCAGTGGCTGTTATTCCAAATAAGGAAACTTGTTGCAAACTCTCCTCAAGCTGCCTTTTTCTGGCTGGTTTATGTTAGGGAGACAAGACTAAACAGACCTTCATATTTTCAGAATTAACCACTAAAAATGAAAAATTGATTGTTTGTTTCCAGAGTGCAGATGAAGGGGAGTCCTGCGGCCAGCAGCCTCTTTTGGAATCTGTGCCACAATGAATCCAGCACCGGGTTATCTCCTTTCTCTTTGGGATGGATTCAGTGAGGAGTAAACACATGTCAGCCCTGAGTCACACTTGGGTACAACCACACCATCTCCCTCCCATTTCTCCTAATGTGGACCAGGCTTAATGTGTGGCCCCAAAGCAGTTTTTCTATTGTATTTCCCCATTATTTTTGCCAGTGTGACAGTCAGGTTGTTATTTTTTTAAACTGATCTATTAAATGTCAGATCAAGTGAAGTTCCACTGCTTTGCAGCAAACTTACACCACATAGGTTGTATCTTTTAACTGCTGTCATGAATCTAAACTGAAGCAGGTCACTTAATTTCCCTCTTACTATTTAAATGGTTTCAGTGGTCTTTCTAATTATCAGGACTGCTATTTAGTGTAGCAAGACTGGAATTAAGTATTTTCTGGCTGTATTCCTTGAACAGATGCATCCTTACTCTATCTAACCACTAATCCACATGGAAGCTGTATGACACTTTTTGCGCAGTGCTGAGCTCAACCTAATATTACCATGTCTCAGCAGAGCTTATTTACTCAGGTTCAGCCTAGGCAAACTAAATTCGCCTCTGCCTGACACATGAACATATGTTCACATCCCAGCTGGCAGGATCTGGGTATCGCCTAGTTAACCCTTCCTTTGCTTTTTCCCATCTCTGCACAGCCACAGGCTGTTTATTCAAACCTGATAAACATGATAAGCCTCAATGTGGCAAAGAAATACGGAAAACAAAGTCAAATACTGCCTGGGATGTGACATTTATTCAGCAACAGAATTTCAATACTTGCTTGCAGTTAAACAAAGAGGGAGAGAGACAGAAGAGAAACTAGGGAAGGTCCTACAAGTCAAAAAAGGCACAAACCTCATCATCCACCAACACTTAGAAGAAATTCATCCCCAGCCCCTCTTGCATAAATCTAGACTAAGTCCCATCAATCCCATTAATACATTATATGCCCCATAATAAAGCTATTGAGAAGCCTTGCTCTTCCTGAAACCCAGTACAGCAGGCTGTCAGCTCCCCACCCCACATGGGAAACACTGGGGCTGCAGCAGGCTGAGGATTGTTGTAGCCAGAAAAGCGAGGAGACATCCCAGATAAGGATCGATTCCACTATTACTGCTATGCAGGGAGCACAACCTGTGTTACTGCTGGCTCCCTGGAGACCCAGACAGAAATCACCACATCAGTAGAAAGCAATTAAAAAGAGTCTAGAGGAGTACTGAGCAGCAGCACCCAGCTGCAGGGAGAAGAGGCAGCAAGAGAGCTTGGAAAGGACCGAACTCCTTATCAACCTCCTTCCATATCCACAAGTCCAGCAATGTTTTCAAAGCACACATCAGGGTGCCTCACTCTGGTTGTGTTTATTTGAACTGCACATGTAAATACCTTATTAGAGAAACAAATGGCCTCTTTCATCATAACTTGCCTCTTCTTCATTCCCAAGCCCATGGCACAGACACACAGCGACGTGGAGGGTGCAGACACAGCTGTAAGCACAGCTACTCAACTGGCAGCAAACCAGACCCCTGTGCTGCCAAATTAAAAGCCGAAATGCAGATGGGAAAGGTGCCTTTTCTCCCTCTGGCCAAACAGCCACCTGGTACAGAAAGGGTCAGACTGATACGGTAGCGCGAATGCAAGAAACCCATTTAAAACTCAAGCAAGCTCTTCCCCGGAGACACCTCATGCAGCTCTGGCTATGTGCAGCCACATGTACCCATAAATTCCTCCCCTTTGTAGTCAGTGCTCCTAATCTGATTAGGAATTGAGAAAACTATTGAAAAACATCAATTTGCTGTTCTTAACATGTAGCTTCAAGAGCGACAATCAACAAGAAAACACAGGTTTGAAAGGAGACAGCAGCAAGTACGTGAGCACAAGACAGGGGCTGGGATTTTCCATCTGTCTCTGCCAGGAACTCACTTTCTCCTCTGGATTATGTTTGTATGATGCAGGATCTAATCTAAATGGAGAAATTTATGTAGGTTGGTGCTTGCTTTCAACAGAATTATAAGATGCTGCTTTTTGCTTCAAGTCTAGAACAGCACCACTGAGGGATGGCACAACTTCCAGTTTACATCTGTATCTCTCACAGCAGAATCTGGTTCAATAAATATTGGGACATCAAATCCAAAACAAGGTTACATGTAAAACAGATTGGGGTTTTTTTTGCTGCTGCATAATCTCCATAAAACATGTCAATAGTTAATTCAAGTAACTCTATGCTGACTCAATCCTTTCAAGCATAAAGTTCTGGGATATCTGACCTGAAGCAAAACTTGAGTACAATATAGGTATAAGGTCTCTTAAACCATACGGCGAATTTCAGGCTGATTTCATAGAATCATAGGATGGAAAAAAATCCTAAAATCATTTAATTCAATGCTTCCTATGACAGTGATTCCACCACTTTCCTGGGCAGCCTGGTCCAATGCTGGACCACCCTTTCAGAGAAGAAATTTTTCCTGATATCCAATCTAAAACTCCCCAATCGAATTTTGTATTTGTCAGAGCAGATGGTAAAAGTGTAGTACATGAAGAGATGCTCACTGCATCTACAAGTAATTTTAGAGTAGCCCCCAGTGAACACCTCCATAGTTCCATCTGTGAGCCATTTCCCATTGGGGAGGCAAAACTCCATCTCCCTTCACTTTACAAGGACAAGCAGTTCTCATTAATTCAAGCATACCAGGGAAATACACATGGAATACAATGTGGAAGAAGTTGAGTGCCTACACACACAGATAGATATGTGGGTATGCCTGTGCAAATGCATGCTGCCAAAGCCTGACAGATCCTGCTGTGACCACTGCTCCTAATTTACTTCCACCTTCCCTCAGTTTTACAAACCATTTTTAATAGAGAAAGACTCTGAGGGAGTTTTAGTTCTGCAACAACACCTCAAAAAAAGAAAAAAAATCAGTTACACCCAAAGGAGGGGGTAGAGGAGATGTGTATGGACTAAAATTATCTCTGGAGCTCTCACAGAGCCTTTTAATAGGCAATAAAGTTGTGGCCTCAGGATCAGGTTGTTAAGATGAAGATAAACACTCTCACACCACGGACGAGCCAAACAACCACAGTCTTTTGGGGCAGCTGTAAATCCCAGCCGGACAGAAGGCACTGGCCGCCTCGGGTGTGTGCAGCAACAGTGACAGCTGGTGGACACAGGAGGAAGGCCCAGCACATCCTCCTCCTCCTCCTAGGCTGAGTCATGACCCACTAGCCTTGGAGTCAGATTTTGGGTGGTTTCACCCTTAGGCGCCACCAATTAGGCACTTGAGAAAATGTAGGTGAGTGTAGTTACCAGCATGGTATGATTTACCTCCTCACGTTTGCTTGTCATCCACTCCTGCTGCTTGCAGCACTCACCTACATTTACCCAATCTTTGTTCTGTGGGTGAGAAGAGGGGCTGCAGAAAGCACCAAGTCTGGCTCTTTGTACTTTTTAAGTTACTGGCAAGGGTCTCACATTATAGAGGAATATATTATAGTGATAAGCAGTGGGGAGGTATGCCCAAGGTCACACCAAGACAGCCACTGGCAGAAGTCCTGAGGTTTGGAAAAGCTACAAGACAAGTACCTTTGGCTGCCATCAGTCAAGGGACCAGCACAACCACAGTGCCAGGAGACGTGGCAGCCATTCACTCCCAGATGCTGAAGAGTCTAAAACCTGATTTTCTTCTTCAAGGGAGAAAACAGCTTTTTGAAATTGTCCATTATTTTCTCTCTCACACCAAGCAGGGAACAGACTGTACTTTTTGCTTCTGATTCACAAATATTAAATCCCCTCTTCCCACTATTGATGACTCATGAAAGTGACTCATTCACCTCTAGATAGTTTTATTTCCCCTACATCTAAAATAAAAAAGAAAAAAAAATCCCCCATATTGGCCTCTTGGAGAAAAAAAATAAAATAGCCTTTTCTTCTAGTTGTCAGGTTTTGCTTACAACACAGATTAAAGGAGAGTTCATCTTAGACTCCAGACACTAACTCACTCCTCTGGGTGGTCAACAAAGCCAGCAAAGTGTGAGCACAGGAGGACTCCTACTCTGGATGTAACTGCATTATTCTCCCCAGTAGAGGCTGCTGAAGCAAAAGCAACATGAGAGCTCTGCCCCACGCAGGGTGGCCCCGAGCTTCCCAACGCATGTGCAAGCCAAAGCCCTAGAAATAAAGCTGGAAAAACAGTGGGAAAGAAGGATTTTGCAGGATGGCTTTGTGTTTGGTCTTGCGAGGTTTTTTAGTGCTGAGATGCTCTGCTATGAGTCATTGAATCACAGGGGCTGTAGCCACCCAGGCAGTTGGGTGACAGAAGGTGGGAAAAGAGGGCACTGAAACCTCGTGCACATACAGCACGTGGGAGGAGAAGGTGAAAAGACCACGGTGACATCCCTCGGGAGGATAGGGTGTTCTCTGCTGCACAAAACACTTTCATTGCCCCACTTACACAGACGGCACAGAAAGGGGTTCAAGTTGAAAGCACTGAAATCAAAGCAAGACGTCTGGGCAAGAGAAAAGGGAGCAACATTAAATGCTTGTGAAGATCCCAAGAGGATCAATATCTGAAGAGCTGGTCTTCCCAGCTGTCTACCTGATGAGGCTGGGAATGTACAAGAGCATAAGAGGAGATGCCACACAACCTTCCAAACCAGCAACAGCCCAGAAAGCTGTGACAGTCACAGGGGACATGCCAAAGGCAGGACAGAACACGTCAACCTTCTTGGATAATTGTACAGGGCCTTTTTAACACAGATCTCTGAGTTTTTTGCCCCATTATCTAGGAAAACGCAAGCCTGTGCAAGGCTAGCATTGTTTTCCTGGCTGCACACCACTACAGAACACTCAGGGTGGAGAAGACTTACGGTAGCTAGGACAAGATCAGAATCAGATCAAGATCAGAATAACTCCTACAGGCCCAAATCTATTAATTTTCTTTACTAGAGAAGGGTTGTTCCCTGACTGAATTTATTACTGAAGAGCTGGATCAGTAAGTCTGATGTTACAAGGCCTGAGGCTTCTGTAGCTGAGCGATGTTTCAAAATTTATCTGCTAATCACATCACATCTTCCTGTCTCTTTTCATCCTCACTATATCCAATGAACACTTGAGTCTTGCTCATGTTTGCACCCATCAAGTAGAGTAAAAACATAACTACTTATTTAGTCCCTACTTGGCAAAGCTACTCATATTCAGCTCTTTCTAATCTTTGCTCTTAAAATCAAAACTAGATGGTCCCTTCTAGCCCAAAATACACACTTTTTTTCTTTCTGAATTTCTTATTAGTCTCTCCAAAAACTATGTGCCCAGAATTGCTGTGAGACACTAAACACATACAATTGCAAAGAGCATCAAATCACCTTTGTGGAAAGTAAGAAAAGGATTTTTTTTTTTTTTTTTGTGAGGGTGCTCCTGTTGAATACTTATAATTGCTAGCTCAGCAAGCAAAGATTTAAAAACCAGAGGAATTATCCCGTCTGCAGCAAAGATGTAAAGTAACTGATTCTTATGCCTAGGGGAACTGGAGAGATACCTTGTAGGTAAAGACAGCTGTAAAGTCACCACCTCTCAAGTTCCTTAGTAAAGCAGTTCTTCAGGTCACACATCACATTGAAGAGAAACTGGAGCCACAACCCCAGACACAAAGCTCCAGCACAGTTACACAGTTCTCATTTGAGGATCTCATTTCACTGCTAAGTGAACACCCCAACACCCTCAGGGCTAGCAGCAACCACTGCTATTTCCCAAGCTTAGGTTATGTTTAAGAGTGTATTATTCCAACCCCCTTTTAAGTTGTAGATCTTCCCTCCAGTCAAGCATCCAAATGCCAACTATCAACAGGCTTATGTTTACTAACACTCTTGAGCTCTGATAAGGGTTGAATGGATAAGTCTTTATGCAATAAGGGAAAGAGACATACAAAAAAAACCCAAACAACCAAACATGATGTTTTCCAGCAGCACACATCTCTACTACTGACAGCTTGGGGGCGGGTTAAATCTATTTCTCCACTGAATAACAGCTACCACTTTCTCTGGTATTCCACATTTAGAAACACATTTTTATCACCCAAGACAGTGAGATTTATTAGCAAAGTTGGTATCCAACACTAAGCCAGTTGGCACTCCAGGAAAACTGCAGAGCTGGGTCCAAACTCAGAGGCTGAGCATCATCTCTGCTTACAAACTTGGATGAAGTCCCAGCTGAAAGGACAACAGAGCAGCAGGCGTCAGCAGAGAAGCTCCAAGCAAACTTACATGCAGCAACTGGCCATCAGAGAGCTACAGTGAGGTTCATCCTGCATTATCATATGAAAGCACAAATCTTATCGAAGGGCTTGGGGAGAGAGGAAGAACAATGAAATGCTGAAGTATCATTAAAATTGTGACCAGCTCCAAGAGTTTGAGTTTTAAGCCTAGGATATTTGTGATACCTGATTTAATGTAAGACATCCATGATACAGAGGTGGTTACTACCTTTTAGCTTCCTGGCTCCAAGAGAGCTGCCAGAGAGCATTATTTTAAATGCACTCTCACACAGAGATAGAGTTTCCAAGAATGCTGCCAAATCTAGCTAAGCTTTGCACTTTTCCTTTCCAACACTTTCTTAGAAAGCTGGAAATAACATGACCTTACTGAAGTGGACATTTCAATTAATTTAGTTTCGGTTTAAAATCAAGAAAAAAAAAAAGAAGAAGAAAGCTGAACTTTTGGGCACTTAAAGCTGCCTCTTTTGACACAGAGCTCACTAAAGGCTTGACAGGCAAGTCATATAGATCTATATGAGACCACTTTAAAAAGGGTGCACATCCTCCAAGGCAGAGCCTGTATATTTTTTACTGACCAGAGCACAGGGACCACAACCCTAGATGGGGCTCCTGGCTTACTGTAACATACACCACTGGTTATTACCACTTTGAAAGCCAGAGCCTGTTCCTATTCGAGTAAATGAGAGCAGGGTTAGCCACTATATTCTATTCTTTGTCTTAAGAAGCATTATTTAAATGAAAATACAGCTGACAATTCATCTGGGCTAGAGATCAGGAACTGCACACTTGCAGTTAAAACAGAGCTACCAACATCTCCTTGTTGCTAAAAGCAGACCTCTCCTGAGCTAGTCACACAAGAACATCAGCACTCATCCATAAAACAAGGTGGCAGACCTCACCTGCAACCAAAGGAGGCAAATGCAAAGCAAATGTGTTAATGGAAAGCAGCATTTCACAGCAGTTACTGCACTGGGAGGACAGGAGCCATGTCTCAGAGCTTCAACACCTACCTTTGCCACAGAGACACCACCAGGCAGCATTCTCATCCCTCTGCTTTCAGACTGGATGGGAAGGGAAGAAGACTGTGAGGTGGCACTAATATGCAGATTGAAAGAGATAACTCAGCAGCCCATTTCAATTGATTCCAACTAGCTCAACAGCCAATTCCAATTAACACCCAAAACAAAATCATTTCAAGCTTGTAATGCTATAAGGTATCTCTGGGGAAGTGCAGGAAGGCACAGCAATGAACCTATCATTTCCCACCTGCTCAAAGGCAAACCCCTTCATTCAATACTCGATGCTTAGCCAAGTTTATCACCTATCTCTGGCTTCTCTTAGTCATTACATAAAGAAACCATGCCAAACATACTGCTGCCCAGGGCTGCAGAGGTCTGTTAACACTAAGAAATGCTGTTAATGGTGTAAAGGAGAAACAGGTTGCCTGGGCTGCATTCTCACTCTTTCCTGCCCATTAGAGAGAAGCAATCCCCATATTAAAGGTGGGAAGGAGGCTGCTGTTTTCCATGCAACAGGTGAAATGCATCAAGCACAATCTCCAGGACACAGAAACAGAAGATTTAAAACAGACCCAAAGGTGCTGGTCACTTGCATGGGCGTGAATGTCACCCAGTGACATGCACACACCTGACAAATAGCAGAAAAGAACTTTCTGTGCTAGTGCATTTTTCTTTTCAAGATAGATACGATCACTACATTAGTCATGCTAGAGCTGAACTGTCACAGTTCTTTTATTATTATTTACCAGAACGGCTATCAGCCAGATTTGTACTATTAAATTCCTATAACACAGAATTACTCTGATATCCAGGAAATGCAGTATTATGGAAGTGCTGTTATTCCCCATCTTTTTTCTGCTTCTCTCTTTTACAAGGTTCTTTCTGTGCTGGCTGCCCTGCAGGAAACCACAGGAGTCAAGTTGCACTGAGGGATAACACCCTGCAGTTTTGGGGGGCTGCAGCTCTCACAGCACTGCTCTCCTGAACCAGCCTCCATCCTTTTAAACCTTTTAAATTTTTTTAATATAAGTAATTCAATGCAGAACATAATTTTTTCAAAAAAAAATTCTTATTTTTTCTATCAGCCATTTTATTTCCTGTAATAGCCATCACACACTAGTCTTTTGAGCTGACTCAATGAAGAAAGCACTCCTGTTTTCTTTGCAGAATACTAATACGGTCTTCGGAAGCAACT
This sequence comes from Pachyramphus minor, assembly GCA_013397135.1. Taxonomy (NCBI): domain Eukaryota; kingdom Metazoa; phylum Chordata; class Aves; order Passeriformes; family Tyrannidae; genus Pachyramphus; species Pachyramphus minor. Next base: position 102,709 of record VYXB01009529.1, on the reverse strand, counting down.
TTCTAGATTGAAGCTCACAGAGGCGGCACAATCAGGCCTCTTCAGTGAGATGATGAAGTGGCAAAGTACTCTCTTGCAAGAGTCCCACTGTTCCACAAACCCAGCATCTTGCCTGGCCTCTGTGCAATACAGGAGAGAGGTTCCTGTAGTGGAGAAACATGGATGGAAGCAGTATGACATGGATGGCTTGTTGGCTTCATCTGCTGAATTCCTGATGCACAGGTGGACTCTTGGTTCACAAAAATGTGAAAATCACAGCCCTGAGAAACTGGCCTTCAGGACACTGCAAGGGACAGCCTTGCAAATCAGTGTGCACACCATCATCTCCAGGAGGATCCTGCTTGCACAGGGCTGCCCTAGAAAGCAGAAGAGGTCTCAGCAGGAGGAGAATCTTCCCTAAATTGGACAAAAGCTCATCAGATCAAGGCAACAAGCTGATCAAATGACAACCCACACTCTGAGTTCAGACATGTCTTCAGCCTTCAGTACAATCCCTTTAATGAAGTTTAATTTTCGGCAAACCCACAGGGAACACTGGGCTTCTCTCCCTGCTCAGACCATCCTGGCACAGCAAGTCTATTCACGGAAGCAGATGAAAACTAACTTTTCAAAATAAGATGTGGCAGGAAAAGGAATTGTTTTTTCACTGAGAAAGATGGCATTCTCTTAAGTGGCAACCAGCTGTAAGGGAAGAGACCCAGCAGACCCAACACTGATCAGCTCCAACCTCCCCACTTTGAATTCACACTGAGCCACTAACGTGGGTCTGAGTGGCAGCAGCAGGAACCAATAACTGCCAGCTCTTTCTTGTCACTTGTTTCTGGTTAGAATTAGACCATAATAAGAATAATACAACTCTAAGCGCCTCCTTTCTTTATCCCTATGCATAGGCGTTGTGAGGCAGAGAGAGGTGAAATGTCTTGGTATCTGTGTGGGAGAGCTGGGAACATCAAGTAGAGGGATTTATCTCCACTAAGCCCTGCTGTGACTAGGAGACCATGCTGTCTTACATTAACAAGCAGATTTCTGCATTGTTCAGGCTCTGTTCTCCTGCAGCAATTGCTGCAAAGAAGACAATGGGGACAGAAAGTGCCTCACACTCTTTAGGACTATCCCACCACCATGCACGTCCAAATGAAGAATAAGAAACAGCAAGATGGTTCCTGTCCCGCTGCACTTCACCTGAATGTAGTGGTCCTATCTCCCTCAGGAAATCACATAAAAGCAGCAAGAAAACTGCCCAGGACACCACTTTACTGGCAGTAGAGGCACATCCATTAGCCAAAATACTGTTTAATTTAATATTTGTTTACAGCTGCTAGGGATTTTCTGAGGTTAGATGCTTGTTAATCAAACCATAAAGCAGCCATTCAGCACCTGTCCCACAAAGTTTAAAAGCCAACTCCAAATAAAATATACGGGACCTGTACCAAAGGAATACAGCAAAGTATGTTTCCAACACAATTTCTCATGGTTCTCTTTTTTCTCCCTTTCTGGCACATCACCACCCACATGAAAGCCAAAAAGAGACTATACTACCTGGTTACACAAGGGGAGCCCATCACAGTAGCAATTCAAAAGCTTGTTCTGTAATCCAGCAAAATTTTTTAATCCATAAGTCTCACTGATTGACACATCTACCCATCCCCAAAGCCGTCCAATCCACTACAGCAGCAGCCTCACCAAGTGAATTGAGAACTTTGCTGTTGCATGTCCTTGGTGCATTAGCTGGAATTATTATATCCAGCTGCACAGCATAAAGCTACAGGAAACAATTTCATTAGGGTCCCATTAGGCTTAGATGGGTCAGTCTTTTAACATGCAAGAGAGTAGCAGGGAATAGCTTTGGGCAATAATATGAATGCATTGCTAAAACCATTATCTAAACTACAGATTTGTATTTACAGGCACAGGCTTCCACCCATCTCACAGTAGCCCACACCAGCACTTTGGGTATTTAATGCATGGTGGATCTGGTATTTAAAGCACTGTGGTGCTCACTGCAATGCTCCTCCAGGAACCTTAGGCACCACCAGGACATGAGGGTCATTCTGACTAGTTCACTACTTTCTGAATAACGCCTGGAAGCTGCCACTAGGCTGGGGAAGGACTCAAAGAAAGAACATCTGCTGAAAAATCAGTCCTACTTTGCTTGATGCTTTGCAATTTGCAATTTCCCATGCAACTACTGACCCACCCTGACCCAGCAAGAAATCTTAAAGGCACAAGTTCTTTATTACGCTGATTTAGGGTAACCCTATATAGGATATGGCACAAGCCTAATGATCCAACCACAAGAGATTCTGATTTTTTAAGACAATAATTCAGTTTATCCATTCAGCTAAACAGAAAGCCCCGTGTCATAATAAAGCTGTCATGATGTGCTGGAAATACGGTCTCACTGGAGGAACACATTGCAATTTTATATCCAGCTATTTAAGAAGATGAGACCAAGCCCTGAGTGACAGACACTTTGATGAAAAAACACATGAATTAAACATAATTATAGAAAAACAGTAAACCAGAACTAACCGTTGAGGCCCCCACGTTGTACTGTGACCACTGACATTTGCAATGGCACAGGGCATTCTCATTCAGACAGCTCCAAATCCTCCCTGAGCATCAGTAATTAAAGTCTGTCATGCAGCCAGAAGGAGACAGGTTTTGCCACCCCTAGTTTTGCAGAAAGTGAGGTCAACATCCCACCACAATCTGTGGGACTCCCAGCTGCTGGTGTGGCCCTGTGCACTCCCTCCTGCCTGGGCAGGCAGGGGCTTCACCTCCTCTTTGCTCTTTGGAATGGTCACCATGCCCTTCACTTTATTAGGCTTTTCCCTATGGAAAAGATACTGCACACTCCAACTAGATTCCTCCCAAAATTCAGATCTAGGACCTGCAGTCATAGTCTCACTAAGGAACACTCGATGTATCTCCCCTCATAAAATTAAGATGTAATTTTACACCAGCCTGTCTCTCTACATGCAATGTTCTCCATACCCATATTTAATCTAGTAAAGAGAATATAACTGGGTTCACAAAAACAGCTTTTTTCTAGGTTTCCATGCAAGCTCTTTCTCAAAACCCTTCTTTATGTCAACAGCAGACAACTGTTGTTGCTAGACTTCATCTAGCAGGGTTGGGAACTAACTAAAAAATGGCAGCTGGAAGCATTAAACATTTATTGGACTGGAGTGCATTGATTTTGGAAATTAACACTTTGCAAATTACTTCTATGTGAACAGTAATTAAACAGTCAGTCACAGTCCAGTCCACGTTCTGAGTAAACTGCAACTCTTTTTATAAAACATATGTATACATAAAAACACTAACACTTCTCTACTGATTTCCATCTGCACACACCAAATTGCTCTGTGATGATGAATTTAAATTAATTAGAACTTTGGAATGGTTTTCCACATAAACTTGGAACAGTGGGAGCCCTTGTGGCAGGCACTCAGGCATCATGCCAGTTAAGCTTGAAGGGAGCAGGAGTAGTTGATGCATTGCTTTAAAATACTAAGAACTCTGTGACCTCATGGTCCCAGCACTAGTAACGCTGGAGTTGAAGTGATGATAACAGTGGGATTGAACTGGTGCTTGTAACAAGGGGAGACACAATAAGAAAAGTTCAACTGATACTGCCAGGACCCTTGCAGGCTCCACATGTGATCCAGGAATAAAATCATAAATAGCATAAATTTGCTATTTGCTTTTGAGCCCTATCGTTCATGTGGGAATAGATTTGCTCAAGAGATATTGCAATTTTATTCCCTTAAGAAGAATATTCATCTCCCACTTGTACTATTGCACGAAAAGTAATGAGACTCACGCAGTCTTTAATACACTCTTTTTAAAAGAAAATATGTTTTAACTGTGCTTTGAAAGTAGCTTCCTTTTCCTAGAGGAAAGAAAGAACTACAGGTCTTTCTTTCAAACACTGTCCAATAGCCAGGACTATTTTCCCATTGACTGCACCTTCATACTCAGGATGGTAAGCATGTCCTATTCATTAAGGCACTAGTTTTCAGCAGTGCCTCATGAAAGGGAATGGCTGATGGTACTTTATTGACATGGAAGCAGTGGGTACCATTCTGCAACCTTTCCTTCTTCAGCACAGAGTGCTGTACACTATATTTTGTTACCATAGCTGGATTTATTCCATGCTCTGACTACATCACTGCTTTTTCACTTTCTCTCTTCCCCCAAAACATATGGACTTACAAACCCATCAGAAATGAACAAACCCACCTACACAGAGATGGTGAGCGTGTCAGTCAAACTCTGAGCTCTCCTTGTGTCCGTGCCAACAGAATGGCAGAGGCTCCCCACAGACTGTGCTCGGCCATAAGAAGCTTATTCTCATTTTACAGGCAATGCTGGGCATTGCTGTGGCAGTCAGGGGGGCACAGAGGGGCTGCTCTCCCTCGGCAGCCAGGGGTTGATCTGTGTGTTCCTGGGTACCAGCCAGCTGCTGCAGTGCATGAGTGGAAAGGCAGAGCTGGATCTACAGCAGCACTTCCACCCACACCATGAACCCTAACAGTGGCACAGGGCAGACGAGGAGAAATCAGAGGGCTCTTCTGGCTTAGCCCAGCCAGGTGCTGCGGGCAGTGTAGGAGGTATCTCAAGTGCAGGGGAATGGTGGTACCCTGCACAGATGCAGTTAGGAGCTCAGCTGGGATGTGGATGTGCTGGCAAGACTACGCTCATTTTATTGTGTGCACATACACACAGACTTCTTTTGTTTGCTTTCTCCCTTTCTGTCCCATTCCAAGGTGCAGATTGGGTTCATGTCCCCAGGAAGTCGTGAGCGAGTTGGCAGAAGAAGACGAAGAGAAGACGGCTGCCAGGAGACTTTAATGAGAGCTCCATCTACTCTCATGGTACAGTTAAGAGTCACATAATGAAACAGAGGCTGGTTTGTTTGTTTTTTAATGAGCTCTATTTATATTTGACTTTAACTATCCTCATTCATTTCCTCTGAATCAAACCTCCACTGCTGAAATCTTGTGCATCAGAGTTAATAAAGGGCAGCTATAATCTGATTTACTGCATCATTCCAAACACGAATATATTCACAAGAGGGGCTGATAGTTTACAGCAGCAATGTTTAAAGCAGAAGAATTGACAGCAAAATTGAACATAACTTCTCAGCTGCCTTGCTGAAGTAATTCCATAGACTTTTCTGAAGCATTTTTCCATGTTATTTTAACACTGAGAGGTTATGGTTGTTTTTAAAGGTAGGTTTATGCTTCACAAACTGGAAGCTGCTGAAAAGCAGGTGCCTTATCCAACAGATTTCATCTGGCTGGTAGTGTTGCCCAGGTTTCAAGATGTCAGAGTGGAAAACCAGAAGAACTGCATGTGAATCAACTCAAGCAATGCAAGATTGTCAAGTTTTTTACCTTCAATAATGCATTAAAAAAACCCCAACAAAATAAATCTGGGGTTTGCGACTTGCTCCCTGTGAAGAGGATTAAAACAAAAATCAGTACTAGTATTCCCTTAATTTCTCCCTGTCCTTAAAATAGCAAAGCCACTGATTCCAGCATACCTAGAAATCTGAAATGGAGATTTTCTCCTTGAAGGAAGAAATTTTGCCCCTTTTCCCATACTTAAGTTTTGAAACAAAGACAGCTTCATTCTAGAGGAGCAGCTGTGTAATTAAGACAATTTCAGGATGTACAGTGTCATTTGGGAGCCAAATACTATCTTAATTATGTGCATTAATATTCTGCTAAGAAGATGGTTATAAAAAGAAAAAAAAAGAGATAGTTCATGTTATTGCACAAAGAAGGCCGCTAAAAATATAAAAATAACCAAGAAGGGTGACAGTCCAAGACAGGGTGGGTCACTGCAGGGTGCAAAAGCGGCTCCCAGCTGCCGAGGAAGCGCCTGGCAAGTGATAGAGAACACCTGTATCTGAGCAAGGAGAGAGTGGCCAAAAGTCATCTGTTGTCAGAGGTGAACACTGAATGAGGGCCTTCTGTGTCAAAGTTGCCCTGTGGCTGCACCAGCTACTTGGGAAGGATTTTTGGCTGCGATCTGTTATAATTTTTTGTGAAGAAATAGGCAGAAAAGTGAGAACCAGAGATCAGGACTGGTGGGTTAGAGAGACGAGCCTTGTTTGCTGGACTGGGCACTGGGATGCCCTCTGATTGTGGAGACACAATTCAATCCTCATCTACAGACCACCCCTATTGCCAGGAGTGGGTGAGGAGCAGCGACTGGCCCTGAGTGGCTGCCTGGGGGAGCCTGGCTGGCAGGTACAGAGCAGCCAGTGCCCAGTGGATGGGGAGGAGTGGGGGTTAGGAGCTGGAGAGCAATGTCTGTCAATGCCCCGGATGGAACTGAGCATCCCTTGTCAGAGCCACAGTGTGATCCCACACTGCTGTCCCACCTCTAACCAAGGGTGCATGGCAAAACCACAGCATCAACTGATCAAGAGAGAAGAGAAGGGATTCCCTTACAGGTTAGGAAGCTGCAGCTGGGTGTGGAACTCCTGATTCCACGATGAACACAAAAACCCAACACAACGTCTCAGAAGAGCCAGTGGAGCCTTGCTTGTATTGGAACCCTGATTTAAGGAATTTGCAATTGTACAATGACACAGGCTCTCCAGTCTCAGGTGCATGAGGTGAGACTGGGGTATTTTTGGCTCACAGCCTTACTGAGGAGCCCTCCACTCCCATCAGCCCCAAGAAGTGAGGTAGGCTCGATATGTGAATGGGAGATCTTCAAGGAAAACCCAGCTGTTGCAAGAAGCAGAGCAGAGAATACAAAAGCATCACTCCTTCTGCTGAACAGGCAAGGAGCCGGCGTCATGCAGAGCTGCTATTCAGGATGAGACTTTGGTGTAAGTGCTCTTGGCCCTCCTGCACTTTGATTCTCCCCAGGAAGCACAGGAATAATCCTGCAGCAGGAATAATCTGCCTGTGTCACCAACTGGTTTAAAATAATGATGCCTACAAATGTTTAAGGACTCAGAATCCAAATGACATGTGGCAGAAACACAGCAGCCTGGCTGTCCTGAGGAGAAATGCTCTATTCTGCATACAGCAGAGGAAAGGGTGGGTTGAGGGCTAAACTACCAGTTAGCAGAGTCCAAATTTGTCCAATTTCTCATGTCCTACTAAGCCACAGGCTGTGGTGGTGAGGAACAGATACTCGGACTCTCTATTGCAGAATAATTTGGATGCAGAGCCAAATCTTGCCCTCAAATTATTCCCAAGATGCACTGCATGAAGGCTGTTACACTGCACAGGGAAAGCAGCAACATTTTGCCTTAAGGCTGGAATGGCATCCTGTGGTCCAGTGGCTCCGGTGGCTCCTTCTCAAAGCAGAAAACTCACCAGTGCCTTTCAGTATGGCCTCAGGAACCCAGCACAGGGATGGGATGAGATGGGATGGGATGGGGACAATTCAATAAGGGTACCCAAGACATTCCATTTTATCCAGGGATGTGTTTAGAAAACACTTCTCTCTCCCAGCTTAAGAGCATTTCACCTGCATGCTTTTGACACTACAGAGATGGAGAGACATTTCAGACTTTCTGTTGCAGCTTGTCATGCACAAGGCTAACAGCCCCAGTGCCATCCCCTGGGAGGGGGAGATGGAAGGGCACCCATCTCACAAACAAACAGTGGATTGTTACTCAACTACACAGAGGGCCAAGGTCTTATTAATTAGCACTGACATTTACAACAGAGACATGAGATCTGAGAGATACAAAGATGGAAAAATTCCAAAAGGATTAGGAAGCAAAAAAAGGCCGTGGGAGTTAGTTGTTTTCTTTTTTCTTATTCTGAGTTTTCCTTGTAAAAAGAGACTATTGACATTCGAATTCCTTTTTCCATTAAAACGGAAAAGAAAATGTAGACATTCTTTTGCTGTGTATCTAAATTGCAAGGTGCTGCACACCACTGAAACGAAAAAGGAACCCCTGGACTGTACAGTCTCCAGCCACTGGTTTTGTGTGTGGACCTGAAGGTCACGGATGAGGAGGTGTTCTGTGGAAAGGGTCTGATCTTTGCTTCAGGATTTCCAAAAACTGTGAAAGTTCACCAGTTGTCTGCTTCTACTGATACAGGGTTAAGCTCATGATAAAATAAAAGTATCTCCTCTTTCACATTTGCATCCCAAACCAGAATAAGCCTACTTTGATGCTCTTGTGGATTTAGCTTCTTCCACTGTCTTTCATGTGCTCCAGTTGACATCATCAGGCATTCAGATTCCTTGGATGAGTTCCTCAGGCATTGACCAATGGGATTCTGCCTCAATTCATGACTCTCTTCTATATGGCAATGCTAACAGCAGAAACACCTGCCCTGTTTCTGAGCACTAACTAACCCCATTTCTCACCTTCATCTCTGCTCTGTTGCTGATCCCTAGGAAAGGGTCTTCAGAATTCAACAGAGAACCTCAAATCTAATTCTGGAGAGGTAATCCAATGACAGTGATAGTGGGACAGAGGAAGTTTGGCAGAGGAAGAAGCAGATCCTGTACTTAATCCCAGCCACCACCTCAACCTCCACATTTTTTCCAGGGTGAACATGGGAGGATAACACTCACATTGAGCTCTGGGGTCCCCTTTCCTCTCCACTTCCCAACCTGTTCATTCAAAACTCACCAAGACATTAGTATGCCATTAGACTAGAGGGCAGAAGTCTTAACATCTGCAATCTGCATCAGCTGGAGAGGCAGGAGGACACAATGTATGTCTATGACTATTGGGCAGGGCAGAGACAACCTTCTACCTTTATTTAAAACCTTATTTAAACCAAGTCAGAAAACCCCATCACCCTGGTGTGGTTTTCCAAAGCACAACATATAAAATGCTCACAAAGCGCTACGATCCTCAAAACAGCTTTCCTCTCTCCTCTTGCCATCCTGCTAATTGTGATGTCTGGGGGCTATAAAAAGGCACAGCACAAGAGCATGTCTCTCATTCCGATCTGCTTCCGTGTTTATAGCCATAGCTTATCTAATGACACTTAGGAAGTGTTACCAAGGAGACTATTTGCATCCTGCGTGATGTTGCTAAAGCAACACTGCTAAATTAGATGCAGCTCTCTTAGCCTTCACCTACTGTATTTGCATTGCTATTAAAATGGAATAGTCACAGGCTTAAACTATATTTGAGTCATTCACTCATGCAAACACCTGAAAATAGTCCAATGGCAGCAGTTATGGAGTTTCCCCTTAAATCCAGCCCATCTAGGTCTCCATCTCTTATGTGTATTTCTAGCTTGACCATCAATGTGACCTGCAGACAAAACACGCCATCTTTCATACTGCAACCTTCCTCCATAGGACATGTTATCCTATATGTTTTGGCTTTTATTTGAATACATCAGGAGATTTTAACTGTCATAAATAATTACAGCATCTTAGCATTTGATGGAGCACAGCAGAATGCAATTTTTAAGTAGCATTAATTTTTGAGACACAAGATGGCTCAGAGGCACTGGAAATGCGACAACTTGCCTGGAGTTTATGGGTCAGCTGTTCATCCTTACCCTGAGTCTAGGTTCAGCTGTAAAGAGTCACCATTCAAGGGCTTCAAGATGGCCCATGGAAAGATTAAAAGCTAAATAATAATTACTTGTTTTACCCTAAATAATAGGGTAAAATACTCATTAAGGAGGTGATACTAAAATTGAAATAAATTAAAACTATCCATCACAGAATCAACTAGGCTGGAAAAGACCTCTGAGATTATCAAGTCCGACCTTTGACCTAACACCACCCTGCCTACTAGATCATGGCACTAAATGCCACATCCAGTCTCTTCTCAAATGCCTCCAGGGATGGTGACTCCACCACCTCCCTGGACAGCCCATTCCAATGCCCAGTCACTCTCTCTGTAAAGAACTTCTTCCTAATGTCAAACCTAAACCTCTCCTGGCACAGCTTAAGACAGTGCCTTCTTGTCCTACTGCTAGTTATAAACAAAAATAAAGGTCAGGGCTATTTGAGGTGATGTTACAGAATAAATTAAACATAGAAGCTCAAAAGACTACTGGTAGGAGGGAGAGTTAGCAACAGCAACCAAGAGGTGTGCTGGCAATGGTTTCCTAGGCAATTAACAACTACTCTAGAGTTTGGACATTTGTCAATATGCTAAAAACCATAAAATTCAAATACCTCCCTCCCCAACACACACATTAATGTAGAAATATGGACAACTGTCAGGAACTTTACAGCAATTATTACAATTGTGTAACAATGTATTGGATTTATGGTACATATACAATAAATATAATTTAACTGTATTCTTCATCATACCAAGCAGTGTCACACGCAAAGACACTGGACTCTCTGAACTCAAGTATTCTGATGCAAATCAAGAGCAATGTAAAACACCCACCGTTTTCTGTTCTGATGGTCTGAGAAGTACATTTTGGTCAACAACAGACAACAATAAAATGCCATCCTACCAATACCCAGCTGGAACTCTCCATCACTATTTAATATGTTTATTCCAAAAATAAGTCCTGCTTTTAACACTTTCAAATTTAACAGATAAACTCAGGCAAGGACATAAATACTTGGCATCTGTCACTGAATTCAATTAGCTTCCTGAATCAGAGCAAAAGCACCCTGTTCCAGCTCTGCTGCAGTGCATAACATGGTTTGGGTGCCTCTTATTAATAAATCCCTGCTTTAGCCCAGAAGCAGTACTAAAAAGCAGACCTGGGAGCATTTTACTATATATAATACCTCTGTTCCAACAGCAGATTTGATCTGCCTGCAGAATCTAATCACGAGAAGGTAACTCTCCTTCCTGCCGAACAAGCTGCAGCACAAGAAAGCACATGTCCAGAAAGCATTTCACCTGCCAGGGCTTGTAATTGCTTATGCCTGGGAATTTAAGCTGAAATACTAGAATCTGGACTGGAAAAGAATTTGCTAGCAGTGTTGGGCTCCAGGTCAGCCAGCCAGCTTTCGTGCTTTTAACTATATTTAAGGATGCTTTTCAGAGGACTGCAACAGAAGAAGAGCCCAAGTGAGTCAGTGGTAGCTGAACACCATTGCCTCCTCTCAGAAGGATGCTGCTGATGCTTTGCTGGGTAGGGCGGGAGTGACACAGGCAGATGGAGTTGAATGTCTGCTCAACTGGGTCAACGGACTGGGAATATAGATAAAAACCTCAAGTCCTAGTCTTTCCACAGAAGGCAAAACTGGATCTCAGGTCTGGATCACGTGAACTCTATGGGAATTGATGGATGTAGGATTAGTGTTCAACAGATGAATTGAGTCTTCCTCCTGCTGAACTGTGATGCAAAATATAAATAGATCATTTGACCCCCCTATACATCAACCTATTTTAGGACGAGGGGATGGCACAATCTCTTTCCTGCCTCCTTGCAGCAGCTGCGGTGAGTTCCTCAAGTCACATAGTCCTGTCACGTAGCAAAAACATGATGGTTCAAGTCTCAAGGGACTCCAGATCTACAACAGCCATACTCCCTCGTGCTTCCTCCCATGGAAGAACACAAGAAAACTCCATGAGAGTTTAGAAAGCAACCTACAGTCCTCTGTGGGAAAGTGTTATGTCCACCCAAAAAGGCAGCAGAGGGTCCTTTTTAGCTGCCCCTGCTCAAGGGAATCTTTCCCAGGACCCAGCCCTTCTTGCTGACTTCAGGAGTCCCATGTGAAACAGGCCAGGGGTATCTCCCAGGAAGGGTCAGAAATGAGGATTTGATTACCAGGAAGGCACAGAGAGGGGTTATCAACCTTGCCACCAGCCAGCTCCTCCTTCCCCCATGGGAAATAAGATCAAAAGGAAAAAGAGGTTTTTCTGCGCTAGCCATGCTTCTGAAATTTTCTAAGGACTTTCTGTTGGTTTTGGATCAGGTCCTAGACCCATGTGGACAGAGTTCAGTGTGTCTGGATTATTTATAAGCAAAAGGGTTCCCTCTGCAATCAAGCATGTAGAATACCGTATTAAAACATGCCCTGCACTGTATCTGACCCAATGGATTTGGCATGAAGAAGTTCTCAGCACACCCTAAGAAACGCTGCTGGACTGGGAGTTGTCATTACTTCCCTCATCTCAGTTCCTCCATGGCCTTATCTAAACTATGTCATAAATCTTCTGGGTTTTCTCTGAACTCTCCTTCTCTTGGTGACATTCTGTACTTCTGAATAATGTTGTCTCCATATGAATTACAAGGGACACAGTAATAATGCTCCACCAGAAGCCAGGGAAGCAGTGGGAAAACAGCTAAAAGCTACACTGAACTGTTTTCCTACTTGTAATCTTCTGTCATTCTCTGAGTTGGAAGATTAGATAACGAGACTATTTATAGTGGCATTGCTGGATGCGTATCACAAAACCTTTATTGTAAGACCACAGCAAGTATAAAATTTTAATTTTGCCTGCTACTTCACAGCTTCATTTGCAGCAAAGCATTTTTTCTTTTGCTGCAGGATTATTAATAATGGATGTAGCATTAATATTTCCAAATTGGGAGTTTACCCTCAGTCACCGTTCCCACTCATCACTCCGTAATTTGTCCTCCTGGGCTTCGTACTGGACTGACAGCAGGAGACTGACAGTATCTGCTCAGCCACCAAACACACTTTGTGTGGGCAAGAGCAACCAGAGCTCACTCCATTCCCTGCTACAGGTTCCACCTGCAAAACTTCTCAGGTTGAAATCTTAAGCTGCTTTTTAACCCCTCTGCTAAGTCCTCCAGTACACACCTCTAGGGTCCAAGAACAACTGTCTACAGGATCCAGATGATCTCCAGAGGCACCCGGCAGATGGTGAGAACTTTCTTCCACAACTAATGCAGGGCAGATTTCAAGCAAAGAGGAGTAAAGCTCTCAGCTGTCAGTACTTATCACTTGACATCTCAACTCTAAACCTTTAAAAACAAAAGGTATTTGTGGTTTTAATTAGGAAGAAATTCTTGCACCTTTATTTTATTTCATGCTTGTTAAGGATGTGATTGTTGAGAGGCTGTACCATTGAAACTAAATGATATACAGAAATGGAAGTAGGGATGTAGAAATCCAGTACTAACATCAGAGGTCACCCAGGTGCTTCATTATGTTTTCACTGCATTTTTTAATAAAGACAGTAAATTTCAACTACTTCTTTCTGTATTTGATGAACATAATCAATTAGGAACATTTTCTATTTTCCACTTTCTATCACATCTATTGAAGTGACTCACTCACTCACGTAATACACAGATTCTATTTGCAACATTTACAGTTATTTGTGTCCCATCTTCTACAGTGATTCAATATTTCTATGGGAAACCATCTCTTCCCTTCCTGCCTAGTAAATACTTGTTAAGTATAAAAAATAGACATTTGTCATGGACACAAATGATCCTGCAAGATAGGTATTTAAAAACACAATGGCACCAGTTGTCTAAATCAAAGAAATCATGAGTAATACCAATACAATTAAGTGCTATATTAAAGAGGTATCACTTACGGAGGAGATTTGAACTAACCTTCTGATCAAGATATGGAATCTGGATGGTAGATAAGCTCTGCACCCGTGTCTGCTTGGCTTATCTGGCCAAAGCCTGTGCAGTAGTAAGTTAAGACCCAACACTAAGATTTATACTGATGAGCAGTAGAGCACAAAAAACAGTCACATCTCCATCCAAATAGCAGTCAAAGGGAAATCAAGCAGAGCTTATGCCTAAGAGAGGACAAAAAAATGATCAGTGGGGTTTTTAAATCACATGTTGATATAGGGGCAGTCAACATAAATTTGAATTAATCAAGCACTACCAATTACACTTCTGACTGGGCCAGGGTGTAGACCACAGTTTTCAAGTGGGGTGAAGTTTTCAAGAGGGATGTTCAGACAGGGGCTGCTGGCAAAGACTTTCATATTCCCATTCAGCTCCCCAGGTAAGAAAACCAGTACTTCAAAAGTGTCCCTGATTAATTCCACTGGGACAAAGGATCCCAGATTTTCCACTCTGCTCAGCATCCCATGGTCCCTGGGCTCATGAGAAGGTGGGGTCCCTCTTTGCTAACCCACGGGTTAGTTACTGACAGCAGCTGACAGCACAGCACCGGGTAGTTACAGAGCTCCCCAGTCATTGCTTCACTGAATTGATCTTCGCAAGTTCTGATGCCAGATATAGGATGTATTCTGCTCATATCATAAAAATTATGAGATCAAGTCAATGGGGAATCCCTGCATACACCCATACACATGTGTGTAAGTGTCAGTGTTACCAGTGTGAAGGTCAAATACTGCTTACAAAGGAACAGAGGAGGGAAACTCCACAAGCAATGCCAGTAATTTTGAATTTATTTTTACTAAAATGCTATTACTGTTTAAAAAAAAAACGTTTACATTAAGTTGTAGCCAGGTGGGCACCAGTCTGTTTTCCCAGGCAACCAGCAGTAGGGCAACAGGGCATGATCTTAAGCTCTGCCAGGGCAGGTTTAGGTTGGATATTAGGAAGAAATTTTTTACAGAGAGAGTAATCAGACATTGGAATGGGCTGCCCAGGGAGATAGATGGTGCAGTCACCATCCCTGGAGGTTTTTAAGATGATACTGGATGTGGCACTTAGTGCCATGATCTGGTAACCACAGCGGTGTTGGATCAAGGGTTGGACTTGATAATTTCAGAGGTCTTTTCCAACCCGGTTGATTCTATGATTCTATGATTCTGTGAAGTAGGTTTTTTGAAACTAAAAAACCTGCCATGGCACTTTATGGCTGAAACAGACAGCAAACTATTAAGATTTACTTTTCAGAATTTTGCATTAAATAGCCCTACAGTTTAACCCAAGAGTTTTCTGACAGCTGAGAATCCTTCCCTATGCTTCAGCAAAGAGCTGAACCGAGGCAGACTAATGGAGGATTGTATAAACATAATACCACCATGGCATTCTCCACCCTGTAATTTTAAAACACAATCCTATTTTAATCCTGTAATTGAAAGGCCAAATAACCAGTAAACATGAACTTATACGCAACACGCTTTTACCAGCTCGGGATCCCCAAGAATGAATGGAGATGAAAACTTACCCCACATAGTCGCATTAACCCAGATCTTCACATGGGTAAGTATCCAAGAGTCTGCCCTCCTTCCCAGCTACTTAGCTAACAATGTCCTAGTTAGCCAGGTTAAAAGGCAACTCAGGGTCATGGATTCATATCGCACTCAGCAGAAACTTTAACTGCTTCCAGACCCTGACTTGCAGGTAAAATTCAGCTCTCATCCCCAAAACTACTTTGGTACTTGTGGCACAGAACTGAGCACCTGCACAGTGCTGTGATTAAAGCGAGAAACTACTCTGGGATTTGGCGGTTTGCAGCACAGCACTGAGCACCTACACAGTGTGTGATTAAGGTTAATCTTAGATCAACCATTTCTAGATGGAGACAATCCTGAAACACAGGTGTTGTGGATCCTACTCCTTGAGACAGCCCAGAACTAGATTACTCAGATGTCCAAAAATTTCAAGGCAGACCAAGTCAGAGCATGTGTGGATCCCCAGCTTGAAATAAGTAGCCACTGTGAGGGTACGCACTGTAAATAAAACAACATGTACTTATGTACTTGCCATGGGCAACGATTTCAGCGATGCAGAAGTAGCTGGTTCCTGCAATTATCCTAGCAGCAGTAGGTAAGAACAGCTGCCAAATCTGAAATATTCCAGGCCTCTGTATTAGAAATCTTCCCAGATATGTGAATAACCACAAAAGCTGCTATTTCAACAGTGTAGGAAACAAAATAAAGTGGGGACTACTTAGGCTTCTGTAATTGGGAGGTCAATGAGAGGTTCAAAGAGAACCTGCTTTCTCTTACTTCAAAAGAGCCCACAAATGCCTAAGCAACTGTATTTGTCAAAATCACGGTGTGCAGGAGACACAGTCTCATCCAAGAAAGCTTGTACAGGGCCCTAAACACAATCTCTTCTGTCCCCCAAATAAAGCCTGTGCGTGACTTGAGGCTGACTGGCAATGAACCACTGTGTAAACACCCAGGTAGGGATGCTCATGATAAAGAGGCCGGATCCAGCTAGAGACCAGCCAACATCAGGACAGGCTCTATCCCTCTATCTACAACTGCAGTGTCTAAACAATCCAACTGCAGCTTTCACTGTTGTGAAGAAGTTCCCATTTCAGCACTATCCTTATCAGCTAAACACAGGTAGCCTTAGGAAGATGCCCTTGGGAAGTTGATCTGAGTAGGGAAAGTGGTCTTTGTATGTCATAAACTTCAAAGGATTCCTCTTTCATGACCTCCTCCAATCTTCCATAAAATTGGACCCATTTTAGCATCCATAACATCCACTATTAATGAGCTCTACTGAGCAACTAACTACTGCAGATGGTTACAGCCTCTTTTTAAAAGAAGAAGGAATCATCTTCATTTAATATCCTTCTAACTCTTGTACTGGAAAAGACAGTGAAGAGTGCAGCTCTACCCCTTCTTTACATGCCCATCCCATGCCATTTCCCACCCTGGTTATCTCTTTTTCCAGAGACAAGAGTCCTAGTTTATTCAATCATTCCTTATATAAAATTAACTTAGACTTATGACTGTCCCCGTTGCCCTCCTCTGAACCTTTTCCAGTTCTTCTGTATCTTTCATAGGATTTTGGAAGTAGGTGAGCCAGGCCTACACACAATATTCAGATTTACACAACAGTCTATTAGTGGCCTCTATTTTCTTCTGTTTGGCTTTCCTTACAATTTCTAATATTTAATTTGCTTTTTTTAACTGCTACTGAGCCTGATAGTATTTTCAGCTCTATCACCCCACTGATGTTTTGGTTCCTATCAGTTTTGAAAAGCAGCCTTTCTTGCCTCTGAAAAATACAGGGAACCACCTGTGGTCAAGACACCACATGATTTCCTGGGAAATTTCTGACAAGATGCATCAATACGTCCACCAACAGGTTTCAGCACCCTATGAAAAGGACAATGGGAAAGGAAAAGTAAGAGCCATAAATTGTTGTGTCTGGAACACTTAGCAATTTTAGGCAGTTTAAATGCAATAAATCAAAGTTCAGTACCTAGGGAAAAAATTACTGCTTGGGAGAGGGTTGTATAAACCTGAGAACCTCAGACAGGTAAAACTTCGTACCTATAACCCAGACACACTGACAGGTCAGAGGAAAACTCAGCATGACCCAGAATGGAATGAAAGCAGAGGGGCAGAAAGCAGGAGGCAGCCTTCAAAGCCTTGAATGATGAAACTTCTGACTCCATAAGGCTGGAAGAAAATTAAATAGTACTTCAAAGAAGAACCAATTATGACAGCAATGGGAGCTGAGATTATCTCACAGCGTCACCACTGGTATTCCCCCAGTGCACTGCTTGCACCCCAACTTCTAAGTCCCATGACCATCAGTTGATGATGGCTTTTTACTGGCCCCCTTATTTTCTTCTAGTGAGTGCACAAAATGGAGCCAGCAGCAGGACAGTCTTTCAACAATATACAATTATCCAAATGCCCACACTGGCCAGATTACTATCTTCTGCATATATTTCACAAGCTCATGAAACACCAATGAAAGGAGAAAAAAGTTCGACATATTTATGTGTCAGTGGGATTTAATGTTTGGAACAGCAACTGCAAAAATGCGGGCAAAGACTGTATGATCATGACTGGTACCCTGCAGGGGCCAGGGAAAGCAGGAAAGCCTCTGCCTTCTTAGTAAAGTGCTGCACAACAGGCTGCTTTTCTGGGGGCTTGCAGCTAGAAAGGTGGCAACCCCCTTCATCAGATCACTGCTGACTCTGACTTCAGGTTTCCTAGCAAAAGAATGGACTAAGAACTGTTCTGACAAGGTACCAGTCTGCTTCATTTGATAATCTGGAGATATAAACCTCAAATCATCCCACAGAGGTCACCCAGACACATGAGTAAAAGCTCTCTGTATGAATGAGCAGTAAGTACAGGTGGCCATGGAAGCACCCAGCACAACATGACTCAGATCTTGATGGGAGCCTCCAGATGCCACTGTAATGCAAATAAAAAGAATAATCCATGAGTAATCACCCACTGCTGAAAAGAGTTCCCTGACAGCTTGGGCTGTTTCTGTAATATTGTGCATGCAGGTACATTAACCTGGGAGAAAATCAACAGGAAGGAATCCTGCTTGCTGTCACTGACCATGGAAATCTACCTTCCAAGGCAAGAGGAGGCTCAGGAAAGAGCATTAACCTGAGTAGGAGGCTAGAGGAGAGAATTTAGGAAAGGAGACAGTAATATTCTTAGCTTTTACAATGTAATATTGATCTGCTGTCTACAGCAATGGCTGAGATTTCTTGATGCTGAGGACATGGAGACAAGTGAGGACAAAGAGCTGCTTGTCCATGGAACACAGGAGATGGCATACAGGTCCTACATCTCACTTCTGACCCAAGAGCTAGAAAAAACTGCATTTCTAGCATCCTGGACCAGCAAATCTGGGAACTACATAACAGCCTTAAAAGAGTACACAGCCCACACATCACAGCAGGAAAGGTTAAATACATCCAGTAAGACTGAGCAGCACTCAGCAACAGCCAGAGACTGCGAAGAGGTAACACTAGGCAAGGAGGGGAACTTACTGAGCTACACCAGGATTAGAAAGGAGAGTTAAGAGAGGAGATTGAATAGACCATCTTGGAAGAACCAAGGGAGATGGATTGAAGCAGGGATGTATGTCTTGAGAAATAATAGAACTCTCCTTGGATGGAACAGTTCAAGCCAGACTGCCCTGACACAAGTAAATAAACAGTACACAGAGACACTGGTGCAAAGGTTGATCTTTTTCATCTCAGAATACAGGAGATTAGATACTGCTGGAGTTTTCCCACTTGGTTCCACTCCAAACAGCCATACACACCTTGTTTGATAGTTATCGCAAACCATATTTCAGAGAGGGCGGACAGCAAAAATTTCCTGGAGTTTATCTGGCTGCATCATTAAGGAGATTTTTACCAGATAATCGTGATCTTTTGCTCAGCATTAGGAAAGTACACAAAGGATCACCTTCCGTCACCCCGACAAACAGACACATCTGGGTTATGGGAAGGGAAATACTCACAGGAATGCTGAAAATAATCTCACCTCAACCTCCCCATCATGATATCACCAAGTGATAACCTCCTTTACACCACCGTCCAGGACTTCAAGTTTAACAGCTCCATCAGAACCATGGCATCTGATCAGCTGTGGTCCTGGAGGATTTGTGTTTCCACTGACTGTCTCCAAACCAGCCAAAGCCTGCAGGCACAACTGTGGCACCAAAATCTGGGATAACAATACAGACATGATATACTGCTTTGGAGTAAGTAATTTCAAAGTGCTTGCATCTAGCAGTTTCTAGTGAACATCAATGTGAAGTTCTTTTACAAAGGGCTTTTCTTTAACAAAAGTTAGATTTTCAAGTAGTGTCCTACTCAAAAAGCACCTCTAAAATCATCAGTCAACCCAGGGCTCCAGGTTTACTCTTGCAGGAGTCTTCAGAAAAGACCTGCCTATTTCAGATACCTGGTTTTAAAACTGCAGCTGAAGTCTTGAGAAACAAGCTGGGAGCTTCCCTCCTTATGCATGAACATCAAAAACAAAGCAAGTATTCTGCCAGCCATGTCAGTTTTTGTGAGGTTTCTGTGTTATGGTTTTACCACCACCAAAAGTATCACATGGTCTTCAGAAGATTTATGTAACTAAAGGTGACCGTTTTTAGTGGGACTCACAGAAAGGCATAAAAAATTGCCTCACATGCAGGAAACAACCCTACCATGTACAGAGATCTTACTTCTTACATAGCAAAGATGAACTTGTAACGTTCAGGGACTCAGTTCAAAGTCCCCAGACCACCCTGGGAAACAACACAATCATAGCTTTCTTTAGCACAAATGAGCCCAAATCACCCCTTGGCACCAAGTTAGGAAGAGGTCTTCATAGAAGAAAGTACTAGATGATGGCCAACTTATCAAAGTTCAGTGTCCCTAACACTGAGCCACACACTGAAGGAAGAACAATTGGGGACCTTCAACCATAATACACTTTACAAAATGTTAAATGGCAGATATATAACAAAACTGTGTGACATTCATACTTTCGCTGCTATGCCTCAAGTCCATTTTACAGAAACCTGTCAAATGCAATCAGACTTGTTTATTCCACATTTAAATGTAGGACCTGAGGCAGTCAGTGTTTTAAAAAAAGACAGAAAAGGCACATATTGTCCCTGGCAGTTGGTTGGTTTTTACAACAAAGGCAATGCTTTGTTCAGTCTTTATTCCAAATAAAAATTATTTCAATGCTCTGCCACATTACAGTCTTGAAAACATTTCTGCTTGCTGTGTCAGCACAGGTAGAAATCTAATTAAAATGGAAATTAAAGGAAGAAATAAAGAAACAGAGTGTCATTAACACACAATTCCCACCCTCCCCTCCACCCCCCAACATCAGGTGATTCATACAGAGCATCTTCAAATCTCACATAAGCCACTGATAATGGATTAAGTAGCAGTGTCCCTTCTGGTTCCAGTTTATAAATTCTTATCTGCTTAAGGTTGCTCCATAAAGACTTCCATCTGACAGCATGATTCTTAAAGAGACAAATCCTCCCTGGCAGTTTACAATTGCATACCAACTACTACAGCATTGCGTGAGCCTTCATGTTTGCATTGATAGAGGATGATGGTTCACTGGTTAGAGTTCAGCATCCCCCTCCTTGCAAGTGTAATTTTAAGCAGAGCCATTGCCTGGGCTGAGTTTCTGACTGACTTTGCCCATGACATAGCAGTAAGCATTCCTAACGTGTCCGTGTACGGCCATTAAAACAGCCATGATATAATCACCCTCAGTTCGCACAACTGTTCCAAAGCATCCAAGTACAGACGAAGGGAGCAGAGAGTCTTAACAGAACAATAATGCAAGCATCAGAAAATCCTTCAGTATAACAACCAGTTCTCCAGCTCATCATTAACCATTTCCACTCCCGTAGACCATGCCAAAGAAGTGTCCAAAAGCTTCTAATAATGAGGGTGAACAGCACCATCCGTATTTTCCATACTGGTGGCTGCAAATTCTGCAACATACAAGGGAAGCTGCAACAAGTTATGATCTGAAATGGCTGTGGGAGCAGCATCTTCCCTCATTCCCTGCTTACATAGAGATGTCTGACATCTGCTACCCTTCATCATCCAGTGCCTTTGGCTGTGAAAATGAGCTTAGTGAAGGGGTACCCAGGTAGTGTTGAACACACCTGCTGCCCAAGGAAATCCCTTTCATGAACAATGGGTTACTTTCTGCTACCACCCTTCCAGCTTACGGCAAAAGGGGGGTTAAAAGGGCAGGGATAGAAGAAACCTTGGGCACCTCTCCTATTCACATTACAGAAGTCATCCCCGTCCCATTTGGTCCCAACAGGTCCCCAGGATTTCAGAAAATGGATTTCATCCTTATGAGGAACAGCAGCCACATATGCTGGACAAGGAGCCCCAATACTGCCTGCCTCCTCCAAACAGGACTGACCATCCCATGCACACATATTCCTGGGGCACCCAGAATAAACACCAAAGCAAAGCCTTCATTCACCCATAAACACTTGGGGATTCACTGGTGGTCCAACTCCTCTGACTTGTTGTCCCTTGCTTTCCCGGGGCAACTCTGCCTGGAAAGACCTGTGCACCAGTCAGCCACCCATGGGGCACTGCTGGGGAAGAAGTGACAGTGCTGGGAGCATGGCAGTGGGCTCACACCGAGAGGGCACGGGGTGCAGGCATAGAGCCATCCCACCCCGGGGTGTCCAAGGAGCCCAGCCTGTCTCAAGGTGTCCGGGATGCCTGTTCAGCGTGGGGTACTCAGGGTACGGTGAGTACCCCTGGGGTACTCGGGATCTGTGTCCTGCCTGGGTGCCCATCCCAGCTCGGGGTGTCTGGAGCACCCATCCCCCTCCGGGCTGCCTCAGATGCCCGGGGATGCCGCGGGTGCTCGTCTTGACCGGGACGCTCAGGGTGCCGGGGATGCCGGAGGTGCCCGCGGTG
>VYXB01009529.1:0-80639 GCA_013397135.1 Pachyramphus minor | reverse complement strand
GGTGGCTCCGCGGCCCCCCCGCCGCGCCCCGTCGCCATGGAGACAGATGTGCCGCCCCCCGGGAGGGGGGGGGACGCGCCGCCGCGAGCCGCACAGATGTGCCACCGCTGGCGCGACAGGTGGGGGCACGCGGAGACTCTCCCGACCCCTCCCCGCCCCAGCTCGGTCCGGATGCCCAGGAGGACACACCCCGAGCGGCAGACGCAGGGTCAGGGACGTTTTTGCCCTGCGTTGCATCGCCGGGACTGGGCTGGACCTCCTTCACACCTGCTGGCCCTAAACCCGCGTCCCCAGGGCCAGCCCAGCACCCTCCCAGCGAGGAAATCCGTGGCTAACCCCAGAATTCAAACCCTTCAAAGAAGCTGCATCATACAAGAGCACCCATCCAACCAGACCTGCTGTGCCGGGATGCAATTAGGGTTCTCATGGATGCAAATTTGTCAGAGTAGCATGGGGGAAGGCAAAGTGAGTGGGCAAGCACTCCTTGCCCTGTCCTAGGGCAAGTGGATGAGCAGGCAGATAGTCAGAGGAACGAGTAGGTCCCTTAGTTGTCCCCAGCCTACCCTACTTTACTTATGCCAGTGGCTCAAAGCAGTGACGACCTCCAGTCAAGCTCGGTGAAGTGGGGTTGGGAGAAATGGGAAAAGGGAAACACTCTGCTGGCAGATCTCTTATGAAGGGTCAGGAGCTCCTGCTGGTGAAGTGTCAGCATGAGGCACTGCCTGCGCAGATGGCTTCTGAAAACTGCTGCAATATGAACTCATCCCACACAAACTGGGACTGCCCTGTGTGGCTATAGCCCTCTGTGCAGAGATGAGCCTCTGCACAGCTCCATGTTCAAGAGCACCTGTGCTGCAGATACAAACTCACTTGTCCCTGCACAGGGCAGGCCCACATGGCTCACTTTCTTGCCTTAAGAGAGAAGGTCCTGTGTTAAAACCACACCTGTCCACTACCTGTCCATTATGGAGCCACCCAGGCCAGTGAGTTGCTCCACAAAAGCATCCAGGACCATACAGGGTAGTGAGCTTCCCCTTGTCCTCACCCCAGCAGCACCTCGGCTACAGTGGAATTTCTGCTGTGGTGGGCACAACCCAAGTCCTGAAGGAGTTCCATTGGTACCACAGTAAAATCAATCCACAGCTGATGTTGCCTATTGCATAATTACATTACCTTTTTCTTTTTCTGCAGGTTCTGGAGACATGGTTGCAAGCTTCATCTAGAGTTTCAGTGAATGCTGAAGGCTGAGGGCAGCTTCCATTGAGCTATGTCAAGGCTGTAAAATGTCTTTTTCCTTCCTTCTGTTGAACAAAAACTTCATGTCCTTCCAAAATGTGATTTTGTCCATCTATCCATTCACCTCCACCTTCCACTTTCCTTCCTCCTATTAAATGTAAGAAAAGCCTGTCCTGATCAGGGACCACGTATGAACATTTTCACCCTGAAAACTATTACTGCTGCAATTTCCCCAATCAGAGAGCCCTGTTTTCTGAAGCCACTCAAGTACCTAACTTTCAGAGGTGAAGGGGAGGGTTATTTCTGAGGTTAAATAATAAGATTTGATGAGAAATACTGAAAATCTTCACCAAAATCTGATGCTGAAATCCAGATAATGATTTGGTTTGGGATGTGTGATGCAGGGGGCCAGGCTGAGGATTCATTACTGTCCTGCCCAGCCTTCGATTGTGTTATGGGTGAGATGTGCACCATGTTTTTCCATCCTTTCTCATTCTCTAAAAAGCAGAAAGGGATGACCACACCAGTCAGAGTGCTGCCATGATAGTGTGGGGTTGAACTCCTGCTTGAAAACAAGCCCTCTGTGTTTGGTGCTGCCAGTGTATTGGGTCCTGCTTTAGCCCCATGATAAATCCACCAGCTGCCTCCACATGCAGGAAGCTCATGAGCTGAGGTGGGCCAGAGATTGAGACTGAGTCACATCTTTATTTATATCCTTTGTGAACACTGTATTTCCAGCCAGCTCATTACAATGAACCCACAAAGAAACACAGGACTGGAATGACCCTTAGATGGGCAACTCTTGCTCCTCATCATACAGTATCTGTCATCCTGCTGAAACCAATTGTCTTCAACAAACAAACAAACAAGCAAAAAACACACTGTTCTTTCTCTATTCCTTTTCTCTAATCTCTCTCTCTGCTTGTCCTTGAATTGCAAGTAGTCTTGAGTAAGGAAACTTCATGTTTAATGTGGCAGAAAGAGGTGTCAACAAAAAGCAAATTATAATGGAAAGAGACATCTTCCCATGGTGTAAAATGAAAAAAGGAAAAGCTAACAGAATTTTGGACTAGAGGCATAGGGGACATCCATATAGTATCACAGGAAACATTTCTGTGCAGTCATCCTTTAAAAGAGAGGCACTTAGCGTGCATCATGCCCACTGCTCACTATGCCTTGTGCGATAGCTCACCGTGTGGTGCACCTGGTCCCAGAAGGACTTTCTGCTTTCTGCTTCCACCAAATCCTCTCTGAGTTTTAGACACCAGTCACCACTTTAACGTTGGTACCATAGTGTATTTAACTATACCCCAAAGGCCGACGGATTATGTGCTCAACCATCTCTCTTTTCACCTTGGAGAACCAAGTTAAAACATAGTTACATTAGCGAAAGGAGGAAGCCTTATAGATCTGCTTTAACAACATGTTCAGCTTTCATGAGGGATGGGCTTTGCTTTGCCTGACACAGCAGCCTGCAGTTCACACCGTGGGGAAGAATGCAAAACAGCACCAGGGGTTTGCTGTGATCGTATCTTGGTTCATTTTATCAAAGAGTCCTTGAATTTGCTCTCAACACCGCTTGGAGAAGGAGTGAGAAGGAGGGGCTGCTGGCTGTCCTTGCCAACTTATGTCAGCTCTTCCTGAAAAAAATGTTGAGCAGGGTGAGAAATATGCTCTGTGATCACAGGGGCCCTTGATAGACAAAACAGGATCACACTGATTCTGGCTGGGGTTTTGCCTTTTTCCTGTGCTCTAGCAACAGGGAGCACTGAAACAGCTTGCTAAAACTGCAGGGCTTTCACGCCATCAAGTCAGGAAATTCCTTCTTTCTTAGTATTAGTGATATCAATTAAATTGGCTAATTGCATTGACATGCAATTTCTTGGTACTGATTCTGTCAGGTAGCAGGGTCTGGTACGGAGCTTGCTGTGTAACAGAGTGGGATGAGTTTGCACCGAGTTAAAACTCCTCTCCACCTTCTGAATTTGTGCATGGGTGCCTGCCTACTAATTTGTACTTTATGTTTAGAAGTCAGTGGGGACAATGCAGCCTCTCCATTAACTTCATCTGAAGTTATTATCAGCTCCAGGAAAAGTTCTAACATCATAATTATCATTATGAGCAAACACAAGGAAAAAGGCACTGAACAGTCACACCTGCTCATGGAACAATGTCTACTGCCTTAAGTCAAGAAACCACCCATCAATTCTCTACCCAAAAGCTGGGTGCAAGGATGAGCTCCAGGTGTTCAGCTCAGGCATATGTGGAAGAGGAGAGAGATGGGATGTGGAGGAGGATTTCTGAGACAGCTGGAGGCGAGGGTCTATGTGCAAAAAGAGCTTGCTGGGTGATGGCTGGACAGACTGCAAGGTTTGGTATGCAGGGATGCTTCCAGACTGCCAAGGGAGCAAGACCAGATTGAGTGCATTTTCATCTAAGGACTCTGGGTATTTTGCAAAGATCACCAACTCTGGAGTGCTGTGTAGCAATGAAGCAAATGTAGTTAAAAATTCCTTTTGCAAAGCCTATGTTTGTTCTTTCTAGGCACATCATCCCTCAAGGGGTTACACAAGAAACCAGGTAACCACAAACAAAGTATAATCATGAAGAATCACAAGAACATGAAGCGTGAGCCACCATTGTCTGAGATATGGGCAAAAACATGTCAGAATTTACACCCTGAGAGGATGCTTGGAGTAGGAGGTGTGATCCAGGCAATAAGTGTCACAGGATAAAACACAAGGCAGTAAGTGGACACTAGCCAGGTCCTTTTGGCTTTGGCACTCCTGGGTCCAGCAGCCTGGACCACTCACTGATACGCATATGAATTAGGATACTAAGAAATTGGACTTACAATGGCCTGACCACCTGTTACACACCTTAGGAACATCAATCTCAATAATCCAAAGTAGTGAATTGAATTTTTTCCTCATTCTTCCTGTTTTCCTCTATCTTCAGATGGGGACACTGAGGCAACAAGCTGATTTGGCATATTGGCACTTAAAGCAGCAAAGGGACTGAGGGTGGGAATATGCCATACATCCCTTCCAGAACAAGGCTTGATCCACTGAGCCCTGCTGATTTCACATACCCATTAACGTAATTGTTCGCCTTATATATTGAAGAAGGATCTCAAGTTGCTTGCTTTGCTGTGGTTAAATACCTGGCATCAGAACTTCAACAGATGTGGAAGAAAAAGACACATCTACCCATGAAATGAACAGATCTGCCTGCTACAGGGAGAAAAGATCATCTGGGAGATATTCACTGCACCTAATTGTTGGGCTGATCTCCTAATTTATGTATTTCTAATTGCCTGAACGACAATGGCATTCTTGATGTGGCATGCATCACCAAAAAATTAAATGCCCTTCAGCCACTCAGTCAGAAAGGTTTGCTCCCATTGCTGTCACCTCTGAAATCAAGGCAGAGTTGGATGTAAGAGCAACAAACAACAGAAGCAAATTCAGCATTATTCTGTTTGTTTTCTGACCTTTACATTTGTACTTCTCCCATTCATCGGCAGTGGATTTGCATGAGAGCAGAATCTGCTGTCTGACCTTAAAGGCAAAACCACAGCAGTACTTACATGACACTTGAGTGCCACGTATGTACACAGATATCCATCCTGGAGTCTGCTGGAAAAATTATTTTCCTGGATTGATACTCATGCAACCCAACGGGTTCCTATTCCTTGATGCCCCTGTGCAACAGCAGAGATCTCATACACAAGAGAACTCAATTCACAACAGAGAACAACAATTGACCTCACAGTTAAAAATGTGTCCTGCTGTAAGTCTGCTAACTCGAACTTCCAAGTTTTGCATCATGTAGTGTCTTCACCTGATAGACAAAGGTTTTCCAGAACCAGATCAAGCTGTAAACATGCCATTATATTGACTTTCCATTTCTTTCTGTTGGTTGCTACATTCTCTCTGAAACTGCTTGTGTGAAACTGCGGAAATACGTACAAATCCCATAACTGTATTACATGAAAGAGCAAGAAAAGGAGGAAAAGTAAGAGAATTGCTGCCTTTGAACAATTGTTTCCTTTGGGAAGTTCCATTTTAATGAACAATGTCACTCTGTTTATGCAACAGAGGTCATAGTGAGGGTCTGACCCCTATACTGACGAACAGAAACTTGAGAGTTGCTTTTTTAAGCAATTTCCAATGTATTACTTATGTATTTGTTATTAACTATGCTCAAAGTCAGTCATCTGAAGACAAAAAATAATCCAGGAGAGAATAAACAGAGTGGTTAGAAAATAAGAATTTCTTCAGACATACTGGTCACATTTGTTGAGCTCTGACATATTAAGTATCAGCTATACTCTTGCAATACTTTGGTGAGGCGAGTTTAAGTCCATTTTAATTCAAGTGTATTGTGCTACTCACACTGGGGAACTCAGTGGGGCCTGTTGAACCCCAGGTGTACATTAGAGCAAACCCGAGGCTGCTTCCTTCCATAGTAGAAAGCTTCAAGGGGCACATTTGTGCCCTATCCCAGTAGCCCAAATCTCACCACTAAGCTGGAGCTTACATGTAAGGCCAGTAATGAGCAGAGGATATTTCCAGGGGAATCAGCTCCTCCCTATTTAAAGGGTCCTTTGATCTACCAGAGAAATCTAAAAGGAATTTAGCACAGCTAATAGTCAAGCCTTTGATCTTCCCTTTGGAGTTTCACCGGCTGTCAGACAGCCTGCACCCCTACTTCCAGCAATATGAGCCAGACTTCTCTCCCTTGCACATTACAGTGAATTTGCTACCTCCATAGATTCACCAGTGTTGCAGGGTTTTTTGTTCCCAGTCACTCTACTTTTGGGTCATTTCTCCCTTGAAACCTTTTCTTAGACAGTGGAGCTTTCCTTCAGTCTCACTTTCATCTCTGTCAAGGTGGTGGGTATTGCTACTAAGGTGGCAGGCAGCGTGCTGTGGCAGAACATAGAGTCTGAGCCTTCTAAAGAAGATCCTGCATTCTTTCCTGATCTAAATGGGTTTAAATTAAAGGAGGCTTTGATGACAGATGCCAGTGCCAACCTCATATTCTATTTCTGCATCTAAATATTTGAGCTAAATTAAATTTGCTGCTGAAATTGACACTGGAGGGGCCCAGATTTCTAATTGGGTCATTGCAAGCCAACTTTACATCAAGCTGGGAAGTCAGCATGCTTGAGAAATGTTGAAAAAAAACCCTAAATATTTACTAAATGTAATGAGTTAGAGAAAGGTGAAGTGTGTTAAGTCTGTAACTCAAAATGTGTTTGACATCCTCAGTACCTAAAATGGTGGTTTAGATTATCAAAAGGAAGGCACACAACAGTTTTGGTATACTGGTCAGTAGTCAACTGTCAAGGCACTAAGCATGTCTTGACCCTATGTGGTATTTTACCTACATGGTAAAATACCTACAGGTGGAGTTATTTTACAGTAGTATTTCCCAATCATATTGCACATGAGGACTGGGAGTGTTTAAACAGCATTTTTGTCCACCTCCTTTTCCCCCTGAACACATTCCTCCCTGGAAGGGCTACTGACAGCCCCTGACCCCACTGCTAGCATGGTGACAGATTGACCTAATCCTATTCCTATCCAGATCCCTCAACCTTTCCCCTTCTGGTTCCAAGATAGCAGTGCGTCTTCACAGCTTCCAAGGTTTATAAAGTCCAAATAAAGCAATAAGCGAAGTCTGGTTTTTGATTTCCCAGTTTTCCACAGTCTGCAGAGCCCACGCACAGCCAACAGTCAACACCACCATGCAGAATGAAAAAAGCAGTACCAAACAGCCAGACAACCAAGAGAGTCTTCCCACATCAGACTCCACCTTAGACTGGTCCTAGAAACAGGATGTGTTCAGTACTTGTCCTCCTGACAAGCTCCCACCCAAGTCAGTCAGGCCCTGTGTAGTCCCTGGGGCTGAACACCACCTTCAGAGGTCCCCAGGCTGGCTGAGACTGCTCATTAAATCCTGCCTAGTCCACAGAGGGAGTCCCAAGCAGATTGCATTGAAGCTGGCTGAATCTCAAAAGGATGACCTGGAAACTGCAGCAATAACCTTCTCTACCCAGTCTACAGAGCCCTGCTGGTGGCACTGGATGTGCAGCCTGAAGTCAGCCTTTCTCTTCTTTACTCCTTGATGCAAATGGTGGGAGCCAGCAGAAACTCAGAAATGTCAGGTTTGGTATCATAAAGTCCCATTGACTCTCAAAGATAATTTGTAATGCATTAAAATAAGTAGCACTTCCCACCAGGGGAATATTCACAGACTACTTAATTCAGCAAAACAGATGCAACTATTTCTTTTTCCCAGGGTGCAATCTGATCCCAGAAGCGAGAAATAACCCCACAGACAAACATTAGCCTTAATTTTGGTTTAACAGCCAGGATCAGCTACGATAAGTTTCAAAATTGTTCGCTTGAAATGCATAACTAAACCAGGGAGGAACAGGGGAGAGCACAAGTCCCCGACAGAGCTTATTTAAATAATCTTCCTGACAGATCTGTTCTTTTCTCAAAATTCCCAGTCTCCACAACAGATCACAATATGAAATCAGATACTGTCACTGGGCTCTGGTAAATGGGAACATAAGGACTAAACACTCCCTTTCCATATGAATAAATACTCCAATTCAAACTGCACCACTCTCATTGTTCATGCTGTCATCAAAATCCTGCAGGCAGCATTATTACAGCCTAGTACTGAGCAGCACCCATCATTACTCACTTCACAAGCAGATATAGATTTTCAGCTCTCATTTACTGACGAACATGTTCCTGACATGATAATCTCTTCAAAAGATTCTCCATAAGTTATACCTACTGGATTCTAGAGGAAATTTGGCATCTGCCTAGGAATTACTGATGATATTTTCAATGTCTCTGAGACATTTAGGGAACAAATTTCCCTTTAATTTTAAGACTGCAAGCAAAAGAGAAGCTAGTACATTAATAGACTAATTTTTGCAGTGTTTTAAAGGCTGTCTGTTAAAAACTTCCAACTCCCTTCCAGTCTGAATTCGCTGAGTTGCAACTTCTATGTCGGTAGAGCTTGTTAGATGTTTTTCTGTTTGATCCAAAAGGTAAAGTAGATACTTATGAATTGTACTTCCATCATTTATCCTTCTTCTGCACAAATGGAACGGGTCACAAATGGAACGTGGCCTGAATTACAGCCTTACTAGTAATTAAGGCCAATGGTCAAGGCTTTTGCTTTTTTAATTCTTACAGTCCTTTTCTTCACCATCTCTATCTTTGAATAGTCAAAAACATTTAAGGTGGAATCTACACTCATTTTAGGAGGGAATTGTGTGGCAAGAGCTGGGTTTACAATGCTTCTGTCTACTTCCAGAGTGCACTTCTAGCTAAAAGAGGACACAGGCAATAAAACAATGATTATGCCAGATTCAGAGATTGAGAATTTGATAATCTGACATAACCCAAAATACAATCCCTGCCTTACACTTATATGGCTTTACCGTTCTGCTCCACTGCACAGCGTAGAAAACCGTGGCTGTAAGCCAGCAAACACCCAGGCGAAGTCAGATCCGGGTGCTGCTTGTACTAAGGGCAGCTAAGCCAGTTTGTGGTTGTTCTGTGGCCACTGTGTACTGGCTTGGTTCCCCCTAAAATCATCTTCAATCACATAGAGATGATTTACTCCTAAGGAGAAAGAGTGATTCTTGACAATGAATCCAGGGAGGCCAGATGAAGAGAGCTGGGAAAGTGGAGGTGAATACCAGAAACTGAAAGTGCTGCTTCATGGCTGGGAAATTGGTTGCAAGAACCCTGCTCAGCCATTAACTGCTGGAGACTCTGGTTGAGACCAAGCCAGGGAGGGATCAGTTCTCTTGAAGCTCCTCGCTCACCTATGCTGTCAATTCATTGTTGTTTCTGACATGGACCCCAAACGTTTTCTGTAGTGCCCCTCAGAGTCACTACAGCATGTTATTTTGCAGAGATGAACTGCCATCTACTAAATAAAAGTGAAAATGTAGTGAGGTTCAAAGACAAGAAATAGCTCCAAGGGATATGCTCCACTTATAGAGAAGGGAGGGGAAGAGGCAAGGGCGGGGGGAATCTGCCCATGAGAAGTCTTGATAAAGGGATGGGGATTAATTTACAGCAGCACATTTAGTGCTGTGTGTAGTACCAAAGTCAAGACACCAAGTTCCCCAGGAGATTTAACACAGGACAGTTCAGGGGCATTCAGAGCTCTCAGAAAAGGCCCATACCCAGAGCCCTGTTACTGCAGATAAACCTAAAGGAGAAGAGGAGTGGCTATCAGGATGCCACAGGATCCTATCATCCCACACGTTGTGATTCTGTCTATTTTCTTCAGAAAGGCAGGAGTGGTTAGGCAGAGACAGGATTTTACCAAAGGCAGCGTGAGAAGATGATTATCCTCTGCAGAACACAAGGCACTGCAGGTAATTACTGCCTGTGGGACCACAAGGATTTAGCAAGGGACAGAGGATATAGAAAATTGCAATGTACCTTAAAGACCATTTCTGCTGAATCCATGATTGTTAGTATTAAGTGAAGTTAAAAATTGCAGTCCATAATCTTGTCTTTCAAAGGTATTTTGTGCTCTGCACTGAGCACTAGGACTGAGAGGGCAGAGTCTGTTTTGTCATGAACCATCTGTCTCTGATGATGGCATGCTTTTGTCCTTAACTGTTTACGAGAATTTGGCAGAGGGTGGATGGTGATGATGGTGGTGCAGCTGGAATGGTTGGTTGATTTTACCACACAGTTTCTGTAAGAATTACCTGCTGCTTTGGATGAAGTTTTTTGCTCTCTTGGAATTGCTTCTTCTTAAAACATGCATGAATTACTCCTCATTATTATGTACCTGGTGACAGCAAGCACAAACATGCCAGAGCAATGCAGCAATGAATCCACCTGCAGACACCTCTTCCTCCAATCTTCCCTCTGATAAGGTATTAGAGCTCAAGCTCTGAAGTTTTTAGGCTCAGAGATAAGCTCCAATATGTGAGAGAGAAGAAAGAAGAGCTGAGGAGGGAAAAGAAAACTGTACCTTCAAGTCTGAACATTCTGAGATTTCTAGGATTTACTCACTTCCCATTTATCGTGGCCAAGCATAGATGAAATCTGCCACAGGGATCATCCACAAGTCACTTGTCATCACAGAGAGTATCTGCTGCTGGTGAAAGGAAGAGACCCCCTCCCCGAGAAGGTTAAGGAAGGCTGGTATTTTCCTGTGAGAAAGTCAGAATTGCCAGTCAGATAACTGCATTTATGTTCACAGCATTCTGGAGACACACAACACCATATAAATATCATAAATATACACAGAGAAGAAGATTAATGATGTGAGAAGGTGGGTTATAAACATACATAAAGTCAAAATCTAGATGACAAGCCAATCTTGTGAAACAGGACTCTAATTTTGCTGGAAGATGAATTGCAGCTACTATGAAGCATCAAGTTTTAAATGCTTCAGGGATGTATGTTTTAGGTCAGGTGGCCCTGGCATCAGTAGGAAAATGAAATGGTATTTTTATATCAGAGCATGGATTTTATTTAGGATTGGAGGTCACCTGTCCTCTGCAGAGGAAGTGATGACCAGACAGCAGCATGTGTGTACATGTGCATGGGTTACAAGTTCTCACGGCTTCCGCAAAATTTAAGATGCTTGGAAAAGCTCCTTTGTAGCAGGTAAGAAGAGCTAGAAGAGAAAATGTTCATATTTGTCTGTATTATGAAAGTCTCCTCTTCACGGTTTCTAAACAATCCTGTTATTGCTGCTCTTGAGTGAACTGCCTAAAAAGACAGCAGTTCTGTAGCTGAGGCACTCTGCACTACAGCAGTCCGTAAAACAAGATAGATTTTTATCTGGAAGAAAAGACTTTTGGAAAAGCAGCAGCAGCCAGGGGTAGAGAGATGTCAGAGCCTCTCAGCTCTTCTCACACAGGCTCCATCCTGGGTGACAGCGGCCACAGCGGCTGCAGCTGCCGCCCATGCAGGGCTGTGTCTGCTCGGATGAGGAGCAGCTGAGGCTTCATCTCTGTGACTGCAGTGCTGGGAGCCAGGATGGTTGGCAAAGGGGGCTGTCAAAATATGTGACTGCAGGCTTCTGATGAGAAAGAGACACTGTTTGGAGGGGATTTTGCAGAAAAATACCACAACGAGCTGAGTCTTCTTTGACTCACTC
Organism: Pachyramphus minor; assembly: GCA_013397135.1. NCBI lineage: Eukaryota > Metazoa > Chordata > Aves > Passeriformes > Tyrannidae > Pachyramphus > Pachyramphus minor. Next base: position 69,230 of record VYXB01009529.1, on the reverse strand, counting down.
TGAGGCAAGTTTGGATTAGCACTGGTGCCTGAAAGAAACCTGAGACAAACACAAATCTAAATCCTGACCAGTTTTAATACTGATATATGTGGTGGTTTACACCTCATGCCTCTCTGCATGCACATCTTTCTGTCAGAGGGACGTTTTTTTAACCATCACTGTACATGAGAATAAATAACTACATAAGGCACTCAAAGACTAAATCTCCCACTTCACAGCACCAAGGAATGTAGAGATAAGATTAATTTTAACCCCTGTAGAGAAAGATTGTGTTTTCTCATAACAAAAAAACATCTGGAGTGGTTTGGTTATGATGATTTCATGCATACTTCACTTTTCTTAGGAAACTCTGCTTCATGGATTCCATTTTGATTTTTGTGTACTTTTTCACCTTTGCAAATCTTTCTCAAGGTCCACCAAAAAAAAACCAGAATCTCCACAGTAACTAGTTTTATTTGGTGCCTACCTCTGTATTTGCATCTACACCTGGAAGTAGATCTCAAGGAAGTTCAGACTGGACCTTAGGAAAAGGTTCTTCACTGAGAGGGTTGTCAGTCACTGGAACTGACACCTTAGAGAAGTGGTCATGGCACCAAGCCTGCCAGAGTTCAAGGAGCATCAGAATGATGCTCTTAGACACATGGTTTAATGTTAGGTGGTCCTGTGAGGAGCAGGAACCTCCACTCCACAACCGTTATGGGTCCCTTCTGTGATTCTATGGTTTTCAGCAGAGTGGAGCAGACCGTGACCACCACCTGTCTCTGCTAGTGGGATCAGTTCACTCTCAGTTACCTCTGCAGTTTATTCGCAGTATATAAGAAAGACTCAACATTGCTCTATCACATTTTCAGCCCAGAAAATGCCTGATGTCTGCTAAAACTCCATAAACATTTGTAGTAGAGATATATGAGATGAGCATGAGCACAAGCATTCCAAGTCACTTTTCTCTAACCTTTGCATGTGCTCCAGCATCACATCGATGCTGTGGGAGTTCTGACAATTGAGCACACCACGGCAGTGCTCATCCGCCTGGCACCACTTCCAGGGATGCTCAGCACTCCCAAAAAATCTCCCTCTTGCCTCTGGGTACGATGGGACGGACAGGCGGACGGACGGAAGGCGGCGGGCGGACTGAAGGCAACGCCCGGAGGAGCCGCAGCACCGCTCGGTGGTGACGGGTCCCTCTGCAACTTAAGCATAAGGGCGCCAGCTCGCTCTTCTTAAGCGCACTGCTTAGCACCGATGCATCAGTTTGTGTGGCACCAAGAAAAGCTGTTTTCACACCGTTTCGAGGCTTTGCTCTGCTCCCTTCCTTCCCACTGGTTCTAGTCCCTCTGGATGCAAAGTCCTTGTTCCCCAGTTTTTTTATACTGGAGTATGCAGCAGTAATACTGGGATGCTGCTTCTTCATAACCCTATGCCTGACTGGAAGACATAGTCAGCTGTGCTTAATACCTCGAGTGGGAAAAAAAATACTGGGGAAAAAAAAGAAATTTCCCAATAAATTTCTCTTTCTATCTTTACAACTTTTTTGCATCCTTGACACATAAGTTAGAGAAACATAGGATCACTCCTCACAAAAGAGCTGTGATATTAATCAGTTTGTCTCTAGGGAACTCATACATCATTGTTTGCGCATCCCAGACGTACTGAATTCAACCATATTCACAGTCAGTGCAGGTAGATTCACGTTAAAACAACATATCTGTAGCCACAAGATTGTTCTAAGAAGTCTGTGCTTTGGATTACATTTGAAAATTCAAGAGTCCTTATCTAGTACCCCAAATGGTACTGCCTGAATTGCTGGCAAAAGTTAATAGAAAGTTGACTTCATACATGACATATGTTCTTGATTGTTAACATAGAAAAGCTTGTAATGAGATATGAAGACACACTCAGCAGGTTATTTTATAAAGCCATATTCCCTATGGTTTTTATTATGCTTTTATTATGCTACACTCATTTCAACAAAACAGCCAGGAGAGGAGTGACAGGAAACCAACCTGTGCATGGGATTTGAGCTCTGGCAGCCAACACCTGCAAGTCAGGTGCTAATGCACCTGCTAACCAGAAGCATCTCTGCGTGATGACAAAAAATAGGTGGCAGAATCAGTTTTTAGATGTGACTTACCTGAGGGGTTTCGGTGAACTAACAACACAGTACAGATAAACATTTTGAGTTAAAAGCTGTGAATCCAGTTATTGAAGGACATGGTCTGCTTCCTGGAGTACTCACACTGGACAAGGTCTATGCTAGTCCCAAACTCCAATGGCTGCAGAGACCCAGAGTCATAGCACTGAGATGTGTTTCATCATTGAACTTCCATTTCCTTTTAAACACGTAAACAGTCTGTGACATCTCTGCAAACTGAAGACAAACTGATCTCTCAAGAAAAGTTTATTTATGGTTTTCAGCCTGTAAACTGTGAGCTCACCGGGGCTGGAACTTCATTTTAAGAGTTTGAGAAAACAAAACAAAACCTAAAACAAACAAACAAAAACCACTAAAATAAAACAAACAAACAAAATACACAAGAAAAGCTAGTTAAACATCAGCAATCTTAAAACTGCTATCTGGGGCCTGCACTTCTGTTAGTAGATATATGAGCATTAGTAAATCAGAAAACATCTGAAAAATCACTGAGCTGGGATATGAAGGGATCAGCACGACTTCTTAATTCCCTCTCGAGGTGGGAAGAGACTCCATCTCAAATGATGTCACTGTAGCATCAGCTCCAAGCCAAGCAGATAAATGGTTTTGCAAAAAGCTCTCTCAGTCAGAAATGGTGTGAATTAGGTCAAGGTTGGCATAATGCAGAGATCAGAAAATGAAGCTTCTACGTAAGTCAAAAAGCAAAGTGCTAATACCCAGGAGAGCAATATATAATGAATTCTTAAGAAGAACAACACATAAGTAAGCCATATATTTTCTCACCAGCAGTCAGCTGCATGTTGGTGCTTTAATGAAATTACAAGGCAAAACACAGGAGTATCTTATCTCCAGAGAACTTCATTAGTGGAGACAAACTACATTTCACAATGCTGCCATTACTTTTGCTAGCATCTCATTAGTCATTTAATGGTCATTATTCATTATTTTCTTAGCCTGGGCAGAGTATGCAGCTGTGTAAAAATACTCATATTCACAGAATCACGGATTCAGGTGATTCCTCCCCCCACCCCCCAGAGCCAAGAGAGCTGTAATTTTTCCCTGCTGCCAGTGACTATCAGGAGTTTGCATAGGAGGAAATATTACATACAGTATATTTCCTTCTTCACGAGCAGTTGAAATGGAAGTGAACTTCTGCTGTGATAAACTGAAGATGCTGAAAGATTTCCAGGCAGTGAGGGGTGAAATCCACTGTCAGGTTTGGAGATAAAGAGGGCAATGATATTGCTCCACTGCCCTCACACATCAATGGGGGACTGAAATTGTCTGAAAAAGGTCATAGAAAATAAAGCTTGGTTTCAACCCAGTAGTCAAATACAGACAGGCTCCCAAGTTGTCTACCCATGTGCCCAGGGGTTAGAAACAGGCTCACCTGAATGACAGAGGAACAAGATACTCGTCTACAGACACTGCTGCTGGTAAAAGCTATTTACAGTGTTAATGGCCTTCACTCAAACACAAGATGTCATATTTCCTCTAAACCTTGAAAAAGCATTAACCCTTGTCCTCTGAATACACACAGCCAGGTGGAAGGAGTTATCCAGTGTACCATCTGAGAGGTGCCAAAACCAGAGACTGGAAGACAGTCCTCCTATGGTGACCTGGGAAAGCGTAGGTCCTCTCACATCACAGGGATGTGGCATTTCACCAGTGATTTACACATCCTCCCAGCACCTGGGGCGAAGGTCTGCGCAGATCCACACTTAACCCCATAGGGAAAAACTGAGGCAAGGAATACACATTGCTCAGTACCTGCTCCTTGTGGCCATACAGTGTTTGTTTTAACCAAACACTGTGTGGAGATGGCATCTCTGTGTGGCATTTAATTATCCAAGACATTAGAAAGGAAGAAACATTCAGAACTAAACCAATTTCATAGCCATCCCCTGTAGTCTGTGAATGTGCTGGGCTAGTTCTGCATCCCAGATTATCCTAGAGTAACTCCACAGCCAGCAGCAGAGGCACAAATAGGAGCAGGGTGATAACTCAGTCTCCTGTGGTGCTGGTGGGGGGACCCTGATTGCAGCATGCACTCAGACCAGGACAGTGTCTCTAGGTGGGTCCAAGAGTTGCTGTGCCTTTGCAGATAAATTGCACAACCACCCATTTTTAACAGGTGAGAAGAAGTACCTTTTTTTCCTTTGTGTCCTTACATCATCTAAGGAGCAGTTGACCAACCCATATAACAGTTTTCTAAAGATATTTTTCCTGTGACAGGCATTCAGGGCAGAAAAAACATCAGTCCAGGTAATTAAATAATTTGTCAAAGTTATAAACAATTGCAAATGGCTCCTAATGAGGTAACTCGTGACCTCCCATGCCACAGGCCAGGAGTGCTCCTGCAAGAGCCCTGTGGGCTCTTCCTCACTGCCAGGAAAAGTGCTCTTTGCAATGGCCCATTTCCAGCAGAGCAAGCCTCGGGACGGGTGAAATGTCTGCTCCTGCACAGTGGCTTTCCTTGGGAAAGATAGTCCAGCTCCAGCACAGAAAAAGAAGACCGAAGTGTGACAAAGCCACTCACATCCCCAGCAGCTCCCTCATTGCTGGGGTTTGGGGGAGGCCAGGAACCAAGCAGGGTTACTGGCATAGCCAAGGTGCTCCTGCAGGAACTGACCCAAGGTGAGCGTGGAGCTGGTGGCACAGATCAAGGGCCCAGGCATGCTGGACCTGCACTGCTGGCTCTCTGCTCCCTGCCAAAATATATGTATAAGGGCTTGCTCTGGATATGCACAAGTCCAGAAGGCATTAGTGCTGCATGCACAGCATCAGTGCTGCTCCTGCATCGCAGGCTTAGGCACAAAACCCACCACACTGTCCTGCTGAACTTACCCTATTTTAAATGACCAACTCAAGTTTTGATGATGAAATGATCCTTTTTCTCAAAGCAAGAGGGACTGATAGCTGTGTTGCACCAAAAGGGCTCTCACCTCTATGGTGAGGGTTTCCCACAGTTGTAGCCACCACTCACTCCATCACACCAGACAAAAAGCCCCCAGCTGGTATTTTACACCCATAAAGGAGCAAGGAAAGGAGGCCCCCTCACTTGTGCTGTGTTCTGTCATGCTGAGGCAAAAGCAAAGGGTTGTCCAACACAGACCTCCAAATGATGCACTGAACAACAGCTTCCAGTGCAGTTTTGGAGATTTGCTGCCAAGGAGCAGCTGCCTTACTCTGAGAGCTACAGGCAGCCTCACAGCAGGCTCAGAAAAGTGACTACACCGCTGGGGACATGGGGCAAGGTCCACTTGCTGGAGGAGAGGAGGTAGATTATTTTAGTCCTTGTTTCCTCTTTGTTTCACCCTAAGAACTGAGTAATCAAATGTGCTTAGTTTTGAGAATCATTTTGAACATTTGTCCATGTCTACCAATTTGCTTACCTCAATAGGCCTTTCTTTTTCCCCCTGGAGGCTTCTCATGTCTTTTTCCACAAGTTAAGGAATATTCCCTTTCTTCTACAATTCAAAAAAATCCATGTCTCAGCTCTGAGTTACTGTAAGATCCCACATCACAACAGAGCACAGTGATTACCCTGAAGCATCCTTTACAGACCGCTGACACCAAGGCCAGGAGATTGCACTTGGGAGAAGTAAAATTCCCTTGTAGATTGTCCTGTCCAGAGGATGTTTCTAGAGTAAGTTTCCTACTCCTTTTACATTTTATTTTCATGAGCTGTGAGGAACTATTTAGCTTTTATTATGCTTTTTCCCAGGAGAGATGGAAAGGAAAAATTATTTTTCTAAAGTAATTGTTCTACAGAGAGTGCACAACACTTTCTGAAGCAGAGTCAGCACATAAATGCAAGCCATTAAATTAGAAACCCACTGAGTATTAAAGCAGTTGAGAACCATGACCAGCTGCACCCTGGCTAAAAATCACCTGTGGAGCTCAGCCGGGGGTCGTGATGCCCTATAACAACAACTTGAAGGGGTCCTGATATCCTATAATGGCAAAATGGAAACATGAGCTGATTAGGCATGGGTTTTTATTGCTGATGGATGAACATTAACAGTCATTTCATCCATAGGTAAAGGAGAACACAAATATTGTGGCTGGATCAATTGTAGTTCATGAAAGTAACTGCGCAAGTTGCTGTTCAGATTGGAGGAGATGACATTGTGGCCCTGTGAGTCATCTGTATGTGCCTGTGAACAACTACAGGTACCCTCCCAGCTGATCCCTTTAAGCGTGATCCCATCAAGGCAACCAGCCCTGCAGTGGGAGCCAGCGTGGGCAGAAACCTCAGTGCTGGCAGCAAGTGTACTTCAGTGGAGATGTTTCCTTTCTCTTTTAACAAAATAGGTAAACATAACACCCTTTCCCCCACCCCCACACTCCTTCGTTTCCTGAATCCATTTGGAAACTTGAACTGAAAAGAAATCTGAAAATGTTCTCAGAGGAAAGCTGTGTAGAGAAAAATGGTGTTGAATATGTCCTTGTATGGCAATGAGTTGTATTTATCTTTAAAATAAGCTTTGAGAAGAAAAGAGGAACTGCCTCTGGGATATTTAAAATGGACAGAAGATGATAATCCAGTACCGTGGAACAAAAGAGCCAGCTGCTCTGATTGCACTGTGCCCTCTGATGGGGAGCAAGCCCTCTGATGTGCCTCAGTGCGAGGGCCTCGGACATGTAAGTGTGTTACAAATGTCACAGTACCTATAGGATGTGTATCCAAGAGCAGCCTTTGTCCCAAAGTCCCGTTCCAGGCTTTGAAAGTGATTCTTACAGCCTCCTGACTGAAGGGTTGGTCCTTTCAGCCTATTTTCATAGGGAAATCTAAGCTCACAGTAATGTGGTGTGCTCAGAGCCAGGGGTGTGCTCCCTGCCTCCCCCCACCCCACTCAGGGTTGGGGACATGTGTCACCAAAGAGAAACAGGGCGGCAGCAGTGACACAGATAAGCACTTTTGACTTACCTGATTTCTTCTGGTTGATGAATCACTCAACAGCCCTCAATCAGCTGAGAGGGCAGCTGACAGGCATCCACCAATGGCTCTCCATTGACTGTTACCATCTTCAGGAGGGAGGGACCCAGCACTACTGGAGGCTGTCACTGGCTAGCACAGGGGACAGCCCTGAAAATTAAAAACAAGGTGGAAAAAAAAGCTGCTAGAGGCTGTATCCATCACCTCATCTAGAAAAGCTACCAACCACTCCAGAAGGCAAGCATTGGGTGAGAGATAGACCTGTGAAAGCCGTGTGCCAGTGGGGAAGCCCCAGCACAGAGTTTATCCATCTGCCACAGCAAATCTCTTCCATCCTCATCCTCCTGCCCTGACTGACTGAGGGCTGAGCTGCATCCCCTGCCCTGTGGCAGCAGAAGAGACAAAGGGAGACAGGCTGTTCTGGGCAGCCCAGGGATTTCCCAGCAGGAGCACCCTCTGCCAAAACAACACAATGGACCGTTTCCGGATGATCTTCCAGTACTTCCATTCCAACTCGGAGTCTGTAATGAACGGGATCTGTGGGCTGTTAGCCCTGGCTAGTGTAAAGATGTATACCTGCTTTGACTTCAGCTGCCCCTGTCTGCCCCAGTACAACATGGCATATGGCTTGGGGATCATGTTTGTACCCCCCGTCATCCTCTTTCTATGCGGCCTCATCCTCAACAGACAGTCCCTGGTGATGCTGGATGAGTGGAGGCGACCACAGGGGCACAGAAAGAAGGACCTAGCTGTCATCAGGTGGGGTTTGCAGTGGGAGCGGCATCCCTCTTCTCCCCTGCTGCTTAGCTGTCTCTCTCCATAGCTTTGATCCTCCTGGTAATTAATTTTCTTGTTAGCTCATCTCCTGAGACTCTTCTCCATGAGCCTGGAGGGGCAGAGGCATGGCAAATGCATTTACTCCAGCAGAAATGAAGGCAGTCTATCCCATCCCAGCAAAGGAGAGCAGGAATGCCTCAACACCTGAATTTGTGACATCACGCTGGCAAAGTGTGTTGCTGCTTGCCTTGTCATGCACTCACAGGGTGTCTCCTGGGGCTTCCATGCACAAAAAGATGAGGCATTTCCGCTTAAATATGCAGAAGCTGTGTCATTTTCTTATCATTAGTCTTGTGGTTTCCCTTGCTTCAATTGAGTTTTTACTGACTTACACTGGTGAAAGGGAGAGGAGAATCCCATTTCATGTGTTATATACAAAGTTTTATGCAGCACACAGGTTGGCTCAGAGTGTAGCAAGAAAGGCTACCAAGAAAAGGAATTTTCCGGGTAGAAACTGAACTGATGGGAAAAGAAAGTGTGAATGTGGAAGACAAGGGAGAGCTGATAAGGATCTGTGCATTGGAGACATAAGTGTACAGTCAAGGCAAGCATGCAATGAGGAGACCATACACTGACTGAATGCAGGCAGTGCACAGAATACTGCCATGTGCTGATGCAGGTTTCACTGGGAGGCAGCACCAACAAAGAGATCCCAGAGCACAAGAAGCATCAACTGGGGCAATCCTGGGGACAGTCCTGGGAGTCAGTTCCCTGGCTCCGACAGGGCTGCTTGGCATGGAACAGCCTGCATTCATCAAGGCTCTGGATGAGGAGAAAGCTCCCAGCGTTTCCCCACTCACCTCTCTCTCTCTTGCCCCAGGTACATGTGTTCCTCCATCGTGCAGCGAGCCATGGTTGCCCCTGTCATCTGGATCATAGTCGCCCTTCTGGATGGCAAATGCCTGATCTGTGCTTTCAGTGGCTCCATGGATCCCGAGAAGTTTGTGGGCTTTGCCAATGTCACCCCAGTGCAGGTGGAGCAGCTGCTGGCCAAAGTGCCCTGCAAGGATGATGAACTCATGAGGAACAACACATCCCGCAAGGCAGTGTCCAGGTACCTGCGCTGCTGGTCCCAGGTAGGTCACTGCTGGCAGAGCCCCTCATGTCAGTGAGGTGCCCAGGCATGTGGCATCTGCTCCTGCTCTTCCTTAATTTGTCACCACTTCACCATGGTCAGGCTGCTCTGTGCTTCTTTATGCTTTAAAGAACTGCTACCCTCAACAATAATCTCAAGTCACTCATATAGGGAAAAGGAAGCCATATGGTTTAAGACATATGGTTTAACTAGCAGAACTTTCTTTCTAGAAGAACCAGCAGCTTCTAAACCCAAATAACAAAAAGCAGGATGCAAGGAATGTAGATGTGTCCTAAGGCACTGTCCAATGTCAGAGGTTCTTTCTAACTGCTAACCCTGTAGACAGGACCTGCTGTTTTAAGAACAGTGCAAGCACAGGCAGATGAAAACAGCTTGCTCAGGAATGATAGAATGGAACATGACGGGGAGTGAAGCGCTGACTGGATTCTGGTCTTGGTACAACAGTGGTAGGTCAGGGATGGAGACGAGTGGGAGGTCATTGAAAACAAGGTCTTCCCTCTTACCAAAGGGAGCTGCATGTAGTCCAGGCTGTCTTCACCCTGCTGTGAGGACTCCTGGGCCCTGGAGCAGAGGAGGTGGCAGAGGAGGATCTCACTGGAGAACCAAAGGAGCCACCTTTCCCTGGGGCACTTCCATGCTCAAAAAAAATGCCTGTCTGCTCCAGGCTAACTTTGCAAACACTTATCCTTACTGAATGATTGATAGACAGATAAATATCCTACATTTTCTGGAATGAGATTACACCAACCCTCTGAGTGCAGTTTGGGGTGCTGGACTTCAGGGGCAGATCAAAGACAGGAGTCCAGATATGCCACATCTCCACTCCAGCCACACAAACTCCCTGTCTTGCTGATACAGGCAAACAGCTTGTGCCTGTCCTTTTGTCTGTCTTGCTCACAGCTTATTTCTTATCATCCAGGCACTTGGCTGGAGCATTTTATTGATCCTTATCATAGCAGCTTTTCTTGCCCGCTGCCTCAGACCTTGTTTCAACCAGGCCACCCTCCTGCAGGCACGTCACTGGAGCAACTACATTGACATCGAGCAAAAGATTTTTGAGGAAACCTGCTGTGAACACAGCCGTCTCTTTGCTCACCAATGCATCCTCCACTTCTTTGAAAGCATGCAGCAAGAGATCAAACTGCACAACTTCAACTTGCCTAGGGAGGGAGAGAGGGATGAAGGAGAGGAAGATCTTCTCCGGGGCATCACAGGTCAGGACCAGGTGAACAAACTTCTGAAAACATGGTACTATGAAAAGCCTCCCCTGGATGTCAGTCAGGCAACCCAGAGACATCCCCTGGGGCGAGAGAGATCCCCCCTGCCCTGGGAAGACAGCCCCAGTACCCGCTCCAAGTTTCCCCAGCACACCAATGTGTAAAGAGGGCTTTGTCCTCCAGACACTGAAGGAGCCCTGCCAAGCCTCTGCACAAAGCAAGGAGCAGTGGGCAGATGATACTGGTGATCACGCCTTCCTCCAAAACCCCAACTCCAAAGGCTCCACTTCAGGGCATGCCTAGCAAAACTTCCAAAATAAACAAGCTCTGAGCATCCAAAGGTCCCGAACTCAGCCACTGTTAATGACATTTCTCAGCCAAGGGATTTGTGTGGCACTTTTGCCATATTAAAGAGTTTTTGGCTCCTTACAGCTGTAATAAAACTGTTCTGGCTTTAGGAAGGATTTATCCAAGGGAGCAACATCTGGCTGTGTACACAAACCAACTGGAGCAGCAGCCTCACAGGTGTGAGGAGCTCCTGCCCATTCCAGTGAAACCTGGTTCAGAGGGTTAGCAGTGCTGATTCAGAAACTATTTAATTGGCAATTCTTTTAGTACCACACTGACATGTTTACTCAAAAAGGCAAAACCACCTCCAACATCTTCCCATCTGCTGAGAGCTCTGGCTGCCCCCTCAGCCCAGCTGCCAAACTGTTCTGCCTCCCTCTAACAACCCATCAATATTTCCACGCATTTTAAAAATAAAATGTGGCAACACATTGAAATTCGTGGAGCAGCATAACTTGAATTGAAGATACCCCTAAATAAGTGTCCATGGGTTGGTTTGAGTTGGATTTGCAGAAGGAAAAGGAGGCTTTGCTTAGCACATCCGGAGGCACGGGACTGTGCTGGGGTTCAGGCACCTGCTCTAAGCACTGATGCTGAGCCATAGAAAGGACACACTGACTCTGCCTAAGAAGTCTGAACAAAGATTTTAAACACTCTCCTGCTAGATTTGAGTACAAACCAATCTATCCAAAGGATCATCCTTGCAACACCTATTTGGGCATTTCTATCCATAGTTAAAAGCTGTTTAGTTGTAACCTTATCTCTGAGCCTCTAATGCTGATTGTTTTCTCACCTGCCTTTTCCAGCCCCTATTGTTGGCCCCTGGGGCCAACCATGGTGCCAGTGTGACTGATATTTCTGTCCAGTGTTGCTGCTTGGATTCATTAAAGCCTTTACTGCAAACTAACCCCGTACAGACACATCTATTCCTCCAGGCTGAGCCTCACACTGGTGTTCACTTTGTCCATGGGAGCAAGGGGTGCAAGGTGAAGGGTGAGGATGGGGGTGAAGAATAAATGTCTTCTTGGGCATGCATGGGCAGATGGGGCAAGCAGGGCTTCCAGGTGGAAAGAAGAGGGTGGGAAAGAGGCAAAGACACCTTGGGACTAAATCCAAAATGAGGGATCAAAATGAAAACGCATATATTAATCTCCCAAATTAACTTGTGAGGCTGCCTGCAGGTGGGTCATCTTCTCCACAGGATGTTTGTATGCATGGGTCAGAGAAGGAGGAGGTACTCAGCAAAACGCTGAGAGGCCAAATCACTCCATGGCCCATCTGTTGGCAGCTGCATCCCTCTGCCATCCAAGACCCAGTCAGGAGCTGCAGGGCACAGAGATGGGCTGCAGAGCTTTTCTTACTTGCATAGCAAAATCAGCTCTGGCTGAATACTTGAGCTCTCTTGGACATGCTCAGAGAGTGCACAAAACCAGCTGTGGCCCATGCTGCTTGGGAATAAAAGAGTGGTCTTCTCACCAGGAGCTCTTTAGATCCAGGGAGCTTCTGAGCTCTTGTTTGAAATCAGCATTGAATTTTGAATTTTGTCTCTGGTTTACTTTTATCAGACACAATATCACAAATCTGAGGCTGTGACTCGGTTCAGACTCACCATTCCATAGTAGACAAATTGGCTATTTTCCTAACCTGCTCAGAGCAGAAGTCTGTAGCTCCCTTTGCATGCTGTTTTCCATGTTCTCGGGTTTTAAGTCATCCCAGAGCAGCCACAAAATATGAAATGCAAAAAAGGGGAAGAGGAACAGATTTGTTATCTGTGCTGGGAGGGAGAAAACAGGATGTTTAAGAGTGCTGCTGTAGATTTTGCAGGTCTACAAAGGCTTGCACGCTTTTGGGTCAGTCTGGTCCTGGATTAGCTCCAGCTGGATGGGGCCATAGGTGTTCATTCCTCCCAGCCTCCCTGAGTCCCATGCTGTGTTTCATTCTGAAGCATTTTCTCCATTGTGGAAAGTGGATCTGTCACTCTATGGTAGGCGAAGAGGCAATAGGCACTAACGCAAAATGCAGAAAATTCTATTTAAATAGAGGAAAACATTTATTTTGAGGGTGATGGAACAGGCTGCCCAGAGAGACTGGGGCACCATCATCCATAGAAACATTCACAACCTGATGAAATGTGACCCTGAATGTGGTTTGTGCCGTTGGAGTGGACCAAACAATCTCCAGAGGTCCCTTCTCACAAGCCCTTCCACACAAAGAGTGTGTGCCCTCCTGTGGAAGTTGGGGCAGAGAAGGCTGTTCACAAACTTCAGCAGCTCTGTCTCTCAGGGCTGTTCTGATGCCTGACCTACAGATATGTCTGATGTCCTCAGGGATCCTCATCTGCCAAGAGCCTGTGAAACAGCAGGGCTGACTGCAAAGACATTTCCCCAGTCACTTCCCAAACTCTCCTGAGGGCAGTTGTTATTGCTTTCACGTCCTCCTCTCTATACCCTACACTGACTGTGACATGCAAAGCCCTCCTTAACTCTGAAGCTTGGACTCTGTCTTGGCATCTGGCTGCAGGACCCCAAGGGAGGAGGGACTTGGGAATGTACCATCTCTTCCAGGACCTGGTTTCCAAAGCACAGTAAGGTTAGAGTTGTGGGAGGAAGCATCAGCTCTCCCTTCTCTTGCAAATCAGTCGGAGTGAACTTGTTATTGGGAAGCTCATGGAAACAAAGTCCTCCCTAAAAGGCAACATGGAAAAAGAGACTCAGGCATTGGCTTCTATGGACTCTTTTCTGATTCCCACTGACATATTGCTGGCTTCAGTGAGAACTGCTAGTGCTGCACACAAGCAGACTCAGACCCTTCATTCATGTTTAATGAAAGGCAGAGTCTTCCTAGAGATCAAAAAGCTCTCTGCTTTTTACAAGGTTGATTCACGCAGGCTTTGATGTGAACTGCCCTTCAAAAAGCCACTCACTGGGTGAATAGGGAAGCCAGCCTGAGCTCTTAGCTAACAATACAATAAGCCTCATCTATATTCGTGCAGCAAAATCTCTTCTCATTTGATGAGATCATGCAATTAACCTCTCCACAGCAGGCAAAGCTAAGACTGCTCAGGTACTACCCACGTGCTTTCTTCTCACCTCTGAGGTGTCATTGTAGGGTGAATCAGCATCATCAACTGAGCCCCAGGGCTGGTGTAGGGGAAAGGTCAAAAACTTCGGTGCTGACTAATGGTCAAAAGATCTGGTTTGGTTTCCTACCTCTGTACTGACAAACTGCAAAACCTTGGCGAAAAGCTTCTCCCATGTGCTTGCCTTCCTTGGTGCCATGTCCCACAGCCACCAATGCAACCACNTGGCGAAAAGCTTCTCCCATGTGCCACCCGCCTATGTACAGCTTGCCTTCCTTGGTGACATGTCCCACAGCCACCAATGCAGCCATGCTGGTGTCCAGTCAGATGTACCTTGATAGTCATGTCAACAGCACAGTTGGTTTCTGGACTGCCTGCAACCGTCTGTTTTACTCGTAGTCTCAGTAATTCCCCCACCTTTTGGCCAGCTGTAGGGAGCAATGTAGTGCACCAAGGCTGCTTTGTTAACTGGGAATAGAGATGCAGGAGAACACCACCAACACCATCCACTTCTTTTAGATTTGTGCTGTAGAAGCTAAGCCTGGCCTAACCACAAGCAATCATATATCATGAGTGTTTGCCTCAGTTCTGGCAAGCTGGGGAGGAGTCTGCCTGGTCAGATCTATGCTGACAGGTGTGCCCTCGGGTCTGCAGAGTTGACAGCAATGAGTTTTCACTGCACCATGCACTGGAGCCATGGGAAACGTGCCCTTAGACACCTTAGCCTTGGGCCAAGGCATATAGCCAAATCCCAGCCTCTCCTGCTGAATGGATGCACATTGCTGTCTCAGGTTGCCCTTGCTTTGCCCTTCCCAGAAGGATTCAAGGGATCTTCAGAGGAACAGTAGCTCCACTGCACCCTCAGCCCCCAGGGTTCCTGGTACCTGCTGACCTGATGGGCAGGAAGGGTTCTGCACAGTCCAGGCCTACAGGTCATCTGGTACTTCTAGGAAACATGGTCCTTTGGAAAATAGCATCTACCCTTCGGCCAGGGCAGTCACTGGCAGGCTTTACACATCCTTGTTGTGTTCCCAGTTCCTGCACATCCAAAATTCATCAAGGGGTTGGGGTTATACCCACAAGAGGTAACTGCAAGAAAATCATTCAGCCTCCAGCACTGCCATTCAGAGCAAAGTGTACTCAAGCCCTTCAGAAATGCCCATTGCAAGTGGTTGAAAAGAAGAAATTTGAGAGAAAAACATGAATCTCAGAGCCCTACTGTGCAGGGAACATCGCCTAAGAAGGCAGAGGTACCCAGGGCTCAGATGCTTTCAGCAGGACCCACCTGCAGAGCCTCTGTCCCTGCAGCCCTCTCTCCTTTCTATGCCCTTTTTTCTACTTCCAAAGCCAGGACAAACACTATGTAACTCTAGGTGTTTCCAGATTATTTGAGCCAGAGTTTGAAGGATATTTTAGCAAGCCCTGAGAGCACAGGATTGTCAAAAACAGGGAGCTACAAGTGTCTGGCTGAAATGCGGACTTTTGCAAGATGGAAAGAAGCCACTAACAGACCACTAATACAGAGCACCAGGAGCTTTACATCTCCTTTCTCTGTTTTTCCTTTTCCCTTTCCCTTCATTCTGCAGAATAAAACAGAAGAGGTATTTCCCAGTGAAGCAGGTACAGAAGAGGGGGCTGACAGACCTGCAAGGTGCTTGCATTAGATGCTGCTGAGGCAATGCAGACATGGAGGGAGGGGGGAAGTTCTGGCATCCCGCTTTTCTGTGTGTGTCAGCACTGCAGAGGTGGGGTGTTCCTTTCAGTCCTGGGAGGAGCTCCATCTCCTGCATTTGCAAACAGGTTCACAGAGGCCAATCAACCAATTCTACATGTGCCCAGGGCACAAACTGCTTTGGGGAGGACACAGCCAGGGTAACACTTGCACCCTCCAGCCAATGGGACTGGTGGCTGAGAGACTGCAGAAATGGGGATTTGGGGAAGAAGGAAATCAGGTTTTGCAAACCAGAAACAACCCAGGTCCCATAGATCCAAAAAAGAGCAGGAGGAAACAAATTCTAAACTTTTGCAAGGAACAAAATCAGCAGAAAAAATTGTTTTTAAGTATTAGGGCTGTAAGAGTGCATGAATGAAACAGTGAACTGCACAGACACTTGGTGATGCATATTTTTGAAAAGGAAATCTGAAAGAATGAAGTAAACTGAGGCCACAGCTTGGACCCCAGAGGGAAGAGGAATCAAGGGAAGATGGACAAATTTCGAATGATCTTCCAGTTCTTCCAATCCAACCAGGAGTCCTTCATGAACGGCATCTGCGGGATCATGGCCCTCGCCAGCACCCAGATGTACTCAGCCTTTGATTTCAACTGCCCCTGCCTGCCACTCTACAACATGGCCTATGGGCTGGGCATCCTCCTGGTGCCCCCATTCATCCTGTTCCTGCTGGGCTTTGTGCTGAACAACAACATCTCCATGCTGGCAGAGGAGTGGAGGCGTCCACAGGGCCAGCGAGGGAAGGACCCAGCGGTCCTGCGCTACATGTTCTGCTCCATGGCGCAGCGGGCCATGATCGCCCCCGCCGTCTGGGTCTCGGTGACACTGCTGGATGGCAAGTGTATCACCTGTGCCTTCTGCACCTCCGTGCCCGTGGAGACCCTGGGCAATGCCAGCCACCTCCTCCTCTCCCAAGGGGAGATACAGCGTGTCCTTGCCCGAATTCCCTGCAAGGAGATCTACAATGGACAGGAGCTCATTGCCAACGAAGTGGCTGTCAGGTACCTGCGCTGCATCTCACAGGTAAGAGGCATCATGGCAGTGCCCTCACTGGTGGTCTGGGGGGCACTGCCAAGGCACTGCCAGCCTTAGCTTTCCTTGACGGAATCTCCTTGTTGACATCAAGCTGCAGAAGGAGAGGCTGGTGATTTCGCAGGGGTACAAGGTGGTCAGACTCAGCTCTGCAGTGTTATGCCTCCAATGTGGTGCAGAGGCTGTAGCTGTAGGTTGTCCTGATAATTTGGTACCCCATACTGCCTGGGTGGCCTGGGGCTGCAGAGCAGTGACACACAGCCAAACCATACGCAGAGATTTATTTAGAGCAAGTTCAGAAGGGGCTGATGTGGATGTTAGTAGCTGGCAGGCTCTCTCATTGCCTGCTGTTGCTCTTGCTTATTATTATAACATGTGCAAGCAATGGGCTGATAACTATCTATGCCACTTGCCTCTGCTACTTGCATGGGAATAGCCAATGTGTGTTTATTAACCACCCCAGGGAACCACAAATGAAGATGTGCCACTAACTGCTTGTCCTGTGCTTAATTCCTCTCAAGCACTCTGCTTCTGGCTATGCTGGAGACAGGATGCTCTGACCCACCTGTCACTCATGCACTCCTGTTTAAAAGCACCTCTTCTGCCTGACCTCCTTAGGGCAGACAAAGGTTATTATCCCATTTAAGAGAAATGGAGCCACATGGACTTCTCCAAAGACACAAAGCAGATTTTCTTGGGTAGACCTCAATTACCAGCTGCTGGGAAACATTGGGAGCTGCAAAACAAGAGGTCCCACCTAAATACCCCACTCTCAGGTGCTCTTTTAGGGCGCTGCATTTACAGTGGGGTTCACCCTCACAAGCTCTGCCTGCACAGACTAGCAGCAGCCTGAGCCAACACCGATGGTGAACAAGACAGACTGGTCCTGGCTGTGCCCTCATCTCACCCCTCCTGTCAGACCCCATTAACAGGGAAACTGTCACTGCTGCTCGCTCACTGTAGATGTTACTAAGTCCAACAGCTCAGAAAAAGAGTTAGACAGCTGCATAAACACAGAGTATCTGGAACGATACTGCAAGTCAAAGGACACAGACTGTCCTAGACCCAGGTGAGGTGCGGTCGTATCGGAGGCAGGACCAAGGGCTGGGCACAGGATTCAGCCTGGTGTTATTTATGGTCACTGCCTGCTGATGCTCTACAAGGCGAGAAGTGAGAGGTGCTACCTATGTGGGTGCACTGGACAAAATTTCAGTGCAGATGCACTGACGTGGTAGATAGGGTCTCCTCATCCAGCCTGCACTGTAAACACAGACAAATGTCAAACAGCCCAAAGGGGAGCCAGGCTTGTTCGCAGCCCGGGGCTCCTGCTGGCTGGTGGGAAGTGTCGCGCATGTGCTCTGCCTGTCTGTGATGGGTCTGGTTCCCCCTCATCCCTGCAGGCCCTGGGCTGGTGCTTTGTGCTGCTGATGACCACACTGGCTTTCTTGGTCAGATCCCTTCGGCCCTGCTTCAGCCAGGCTGCCTTCCTGAAGAGCAGGTACTGGTCCCACTACATCGACATCGAGCGCAAGCTGTTTGACGAGACGTGTGCAGAGCATGCCAAAAGCTTTGCCAAGGTCTGCATCCAGCAGTTCTTTGAGGGCATGAGCACAGACCTGGTGGCTGCTCGCTGCCACCTGCCCAGGAAAACCTCTGAGGATGCTGGGGAAGCTTCCAAGAAGCTCTTGGGCATCACTGACCAGAGCACCATGAACATGGCTCTCAAGAGCTGGCACAGATGCAAGCCCCCATTACACCTTCACCCACCTGCCCTCCCCAGTGGAAATGGCTGGGCAGGTGAAGGGCAGCCCCCTTTGCAGCCCTCCACACCCCGAAGGGAGACAGCTGCCTACTACAGCTTGGTGTGAGGGGGCGTAGGGCTATGTAGAAGCAGATTGCATTTCTGGGAGATGGGCTGCAGAGGGCACAAACAGGGCATTCAAGCCAGGCAGAGGCAAGGGCCAGCACCACAGCAGCTGCAGGGGAGCAGGCACCAAAAAGCCTCAGTGGTGCTGATGTGATCCCATCTCCTCCCACATCCAATCCTATAGCATTGGCAGTTCAGGCAATGAGTGTTGTGCCAAGCAGGACTACTATGCAAGGTCATGATGGACGAGCCCTGGGGATGCTGAAGGGTGCGATGTGGTAATCAGATGCGCTGTGTGTCCCACACCAGCAAGCACCAGGTTGGTGTTGTGGTGGTTGCCAAGAGCGACACGACCAGATATGCAAAACTTCCTCTCTAGTACAACGTGCTTGGCACTGAGAAGGGCATGTGGGTTTAGGCAGTATTAAAAATCTCCTGGTAGAGAAACAAGCTGGGGGTGCCCCTTTCTCCTGCCAAGTCATGAAACCCTAATAGTTTCTACACATTCTACACATTCTTCCACATACTACATCCCCACAGACACACAGCTTCCAGGCCAAGAAAAGCTTTAAAATAAATTTGACCCAAGCAATGAGCTAGTGAAGGGATATCCCATATGCAGCTACATGTGACAGGAACAGCATGATTAGTGTCATAGGGACTATTCAACAAGGAGTCCACAGAGATGCTCCTTGAAGGAAATGTCTAGACAAGGAGAACCGTTATCATTCAGCAGCGGAGTGGGGAGGGAGTGGGCCAGGCCAAGATCCTACCACAAATCTGCCTCAGGATGGTTTGTTCTTATAATTTTTCCTGGATCCTTCTCTGACATAAAGACTGTTGTTAAAAACCACCTGGGTGTTTGTTTAAAGAGCCAAATAAATAATTCAGGCTTACCATTCAAGCTCTGTATGCTCAGACACAGGATTTATAAAAGCTATTTACAAAAGCTGTTGGTGTTTCTTTACTTTGATGCGATGAAAAGAGCTGTGAGGGCCCCAGGCCAAGCCCGAGGTGCTGGGGCTGTGCGAGTTGCGGTGTTTTGCTCAGAGGAGAAGCCAGAAGGTACTGCCAAACCTATGCAATAGAAGATGGCTGCCCATTTCCATAGAAACTGGGGATGATGGGATGCAGGCCCTTGAGGTGACTATGGAAATTGCAGCCCAAACGAGTGTTTCCCAGTGGCCCTCATTTTATTGCCAATATGCAGAAGGAAAACCCCTTTTGAGGGATGAGTTTTACCTCTGCTGCGTCCCTTCTAAGATGCTCATCCCCTTGAAATTTCTGCTGCGGTGTTCTTGTTCAAACAACTTATTATGGCTGGCTGGTAACTGAGGTGACTGTCATTTGCATAAACCTTAATTATCAGTGTGTAACTCCACAGAGGCTGTGGGGAGAGGAGAACAAAGGACCAAAAGACGAGGAAATTCTCCTGGCTGCTGTGAGAGTGCCTTAGCAAGCCCATAGTCAAGGGCAGGCTGAATCTGGCTAACTCCCAGGACAAAGGAGTGTGACACAGTTTTGTCATTAATCTTCACACCTCAAACTTTAATTAAGGCACCTGCCCTGAAATTAATAGGCACAAAACCTGATTTACATAGCAAAGGAGATTAAAAGATAAAGGCAGTTTCCACTCCTATTATTTGCAGTTCAGTGCTGTCCGTGGCTCACTGAGAAAGGCACCCTCTGACTCCCCATGGTGGTGAGGAGCATGGAGGGATGGCAGGCTCCATGGCACAGCCATTAAGGTGCCAAAATAAACAGCATGCATTTGAAAAGGGAAGCTTTTGGACTTTTAATTCAGACTTTTAGGATTAGAGCTACTGCCCAAGTAGCAGCTTCAGCAGTCGCAGAGATCAGACAGTCCTCATAGATCAGGCAGGTTGTCCTCTCCATGCTGGATTTTGAGGACGTTGTTCATTGCCTTTGGAAGGAGACCCTAGGGAACCTGACATGGCCCCTGGGATTTCAGCTGGGCTGCGGTCCTAGTGCTGAGCCCGTTTAGCAGCAGCACCCTGAGTGTGGAGCAAGCCCCAGGGTCCCCATCAAGCCAGGGAGTCAGCTCCAGGTAAGCATGGAGGTGTGGGAGTGCCAAGGGGTGCACCGCACCCAAACAAGTGGGAGCTGCAAAAATCCGCCTGAGGACCCCAGATCTGAGGGAAGGAAGGAAGACTTGGTCCAAAATCCCATCGGCTGAACCGCCAACGCTGGGCCAAGCCCAGATTTGCTCCAGGCAGAAGGGAACGTGGGTGTTGCTGAAGACTGCCTGTGCTGAAGACATCCTCTGGGGAGGGTAGAGTTTAACCCCGAAGACAAGATGACAACGAGGCTGGGGAAGGAGGATGGGGGCCTCTGGCTTCTGCAAAAGGCTGGTCAGGAGCTGGAGCTGAGGGACAGATGGCAGAGAGGAGGGAGCAATGCAAGGAGAAAGTGAGCTGTCCTTGGCTGCCTCGCAGGCATTGCTCAAGCAGAGGAAGCAGAGAAAAGCTGCAGACAGGAATGCACCGTGCTTGCCAGACAGCAGGCTGTGCCCAGCCCTGCACACGTGGCCCCCAGCCCTGCTCAGCCCCCAGCCCGCTGCAGCAGCCCCACTGCTCAGTCCTGGGTAGTGAGAAGCAAAATTTGGCTGCCCCACAGAGCGTGATGGCAGGTTCATGCTTCTCTTGAAAACCCAGCCAGGCGAGTGCCTGTCCTGCTGGCTCAGCCAGCTTCCATGAACTCAAGCAGCAGTTTCTGCCCCTTCTCATGGGACCGCAGGATTCCCCCTGCCTGCTTAGGGTGGCTCCCACCAGAAGGACTGCATCCTCTGGGGACCACGGGGGCTGCATCCACCCCCCAAGCTGGGGGGCATCCACCATTTCCCCTTCGCAGTCCAGCAAGGCGCCTCAACGCTCCCATTCTCCAGAAAAACTCCAGGCCATCCCGGTCAGCCATTGCACAGCTGCATCGCGGATCTGAAAAAGGGCAATCAGCTTTTTCCAGTGACTCATTCTCTGCTTTTCATTTCCTTTCTTTTTTTTTTTTTTAATTTTAAAGGCACAACCTCAGCCTTTCACGCAGCAGAACCCAAGCGCTGCTCTTTGCCCCACCCAAGAACAACTTCCTCCCTCCTCCCAAAAGCCAAAAGCAGAGGGCATGTTTCAAACTGAATAAGGAAGCCTTAACAAACTCTTAAGGCTGTTTTCACCAGAGTTCATTTCACCCATCAGGCTGGCTTCAGCTGCAACCCCACTTCTGCGCTGCTGGGAACCCACCATAGCCAGAGCCCGAGCAAAAACCACGTGAGGGGCTGAGAAGGCTCCAGAACTGGTTCCAACAACTTTTCAAGTAAGTGATTTAATTTTTTCTTATTTTCATGTGTTTTAGGGAAAGACTTTAACAGAGGCTGCTAAAAAATTATCTGCTGCAAACAACTTTTCCCTTCCCCTCCTACCCAAGCCTCTTCCCAGAACATAACTACCAAGCGGAGGCAGGGTAACCCCCCTACCCCCCAAACAGCATACTTCCTTTTGCCAGCTCCTCTGATTTTTGCTTTGCTGTTTGCCAGGCTCTGTCAGGAAGGTCACAGGGCTCTGTTTATCAGGGCTGTTTGTGAGTAACTAATAACGGGGGCTTGAACTACAAGTTTGCGGGTTTAGCACCTGGCTGCAAATGTGGTGTTCCACCAAGTGTAGCAGCTGGATATGGAGGCTTGGCTCCCCACCAAGTGGTGGCAGTTTTTGATTGGTCTGTCTCCTTTGCAGAGGGAGTTTTGCATATGGAAAACTGGGAAGCTGCAGGAAGACATTAAGGGCTGCTTGCAGTTGAACTCAGTGGATTTTAAAGCGGTTGCCACGGGTTAGACACAACAAAGAACAGAGGCCAAATTTCTACCCCTGTTCCCCTCCACTTCCCCATGGCAGAAGGGGGTAAACCAGAATTTGTCAGGGCAGCAGATGAACTGAGGCACAGTAGTGAAAGCACAGTGCATGAGAAAGCCTTGTACAAGAGATCATAAGGATTAAGGTGCCTTTGTCTCTTCTGCATGAATGTCCCTGAAGTCCTGTCACTGTGGTTGGGGCTGGCCCAGGGAAGCCTTGCTCTGTGCGTACCAACTGGGAGATGCTGGCACTGGGGCAGATTTCAAGGCAGCCCTGATGTGGGTCAGGCTCCCTGGGAGCCCCAGACGTGTGCCAATGCTGCCAGCACTGCAAGCTGCCAGAGACGGTTAGGAAGGATCCGGGCACTCCACTATCTCCAGCAAACCCTGGTGACAGCAGTTCCCCTGAAGCTAGCAGGTTTTGTCACGTGGGTGAGGGTTCCCAGAGCTAGCAAGGTGCTTGAGGCTTCCTGAGATGAAACCCTGTGGGGATACGGTGCAGACGGAAAGTTAACTAAGAACTTAATTAAATCTATCTTGCAAGCAGGCTGGGGGGATGGAGATCACTGCAGAGAGCATGGATACATTCCCCAGTTATTTCCTTATGCTTCAAAAAAATCAGGGGACATGCCCTTGGTCCTGAGTGCCTGCAGCCCAGGCAGTGGGGTATAACAAGTGTTGTGCTGGGGGAAGCTACACAGGCAAAGGCAGTGAAGCACATGTCTGGCACTGACATGTGCAGGTTGAGAGGCTCAATTTCAGGGCAGCAGTTGTGACTCTGAGCTGGGACTGCAGGCCAGGACAAGGGAGTACGATTATGTCAACCAGCTGTGGGAGCAGAGAACATCATCCTGCCACACCTAATCCTAGCAAAAACTCCTACGTAATAGCTCTCCCAGCTCTATCAGCATTTGGTGTTTGTATCCCAGGCCATCAAGATGAGCTCTGCTTTCCCAGAAAAGCTGGCAGCAACTGCCCTTAAGTATCCCCTCACCCCTCTCAGTGGAGGCTGCTCCTGTCTGGACCTCCCATACCACATCTCCCTGCACCCAAATCTGCTGGGCTGTCTCACAGCACCCCTTGCTGCCTCCCTCACATACCTTTGCCCACTAATTAAGTCATCAAGTCTAAAGAGGGAGGCAAAAGCCGCACACAGCACCTTC
Organism: Pachyramphus minor; assembly: GCA_013397135.1. NCBI lineage: Eukaryota > Metazoa > Chordata > Aves > Passeriformes > Tyrannidae > Pachyramphus > Pachyramphus minor. The sequence continues at coordinate 45,908 of VYXB01009529.1, read as the reverse complement.
AAGGCAGTGTGGCACCAGCAGCCATGTGCCGCATGCATCTGGGCTAGTGTGAGTCAGTGACAGGGCTGGGGACGCATCCTAATGCCAGTGCTCTGGTCCAGTTTTCCCAGTAACATGGTGTCCTCCTTCATTTTAGGTTTAGATCATCAAGAGTCTGGCAGTGACGCTGACATTAATTGCCTCTGCGGGAGGTGACTAAAACCAAAGAGGTGGAAAGACAACGACCATGCAAATGACAGGGACAGGAACAGATGTCCCACCTGTAACCTTTGCTGTAGCAATGCTTTTGGAGAGCTTACTGGGAAACTAAAGTGTCAGAGGTTTCATATATTGCTTAGGCTGAATCCCTTTTCAGCTCCTTTTGAAGTATCTCTGGTATCAGCAATCAGCTCCAGAGGCTGGGACACCAGGTAGGAGGAAGGGACATCAGTGAAGGTGTCGTGCTCCTGGAACAGCGCCTTGCACATCAGCTGGCACAAGGCCTTTTTACCTCCCATTGGAGTGTTCCTCAGTGCTGGGAGGTGAGCCAGCACAGCACCCCCCCAGCAGCACACACCTCCTCTCATCCCCAGGACGAGATGGCCGCCCTCATCGCTGAGAACTTCCGCTTCCTCTCCTTGTTCTTCAAGAGCAAAGATGTGATGATCTTCAATGGTTTGGTGGCCCTGGGCACAGTGGGGAGTGAGGAGCTCTTCTCAGTTGTTGCCTTCCATTGCCCCTGCTCCCCTGCCCGCAACTACATCTATGGGCTGGCTGCCATTGGTGTCCCAGCCCTGGCCCTCTTCCTCATTGGTGTCATCTGGAACAACCACACCTGGAACCTGGTGGCCGAGTGCCACAAGCGTGGTGTAAAGAACTTCTCTGCTGCTGCCACCTTCCTCCTCTTTGGCTCCATCATGGGTCGGGCAGCTGTGGCACCCGTCACCTGGTCAGTCATTTCACTGCTAAGGGGGGAAGCTTACATCTGTGCCCTCAGTGAGTTTGTCAAGCCATCCTCCCTGGACAAGTTTCCAGCTGAGTACGGGGCTGAGGTGCTGGCCAGGTTCCCCTGTAGAGATGTACCGGCAAACCTCACCAAGTTCAGGGACGAGGTGACACGGAGGCTGAGATACGAGTCCCAGGTATGCACACAAGCGGGAAAGCCACATGGAGTGGGTAAGACCACCTTGCCATGTCCTAACACAGCCTCTCTTTTCTCTCTCAGCTCTTTGGCTGGCTGCTTATTGGCATTGTTGCAGTCCTGGTTTTCCTCACCAAGTGCCTGAAGCACTGCTGCTCACCACTGAGCTACCGGCAGGAGGCTTACTGGGCCCAGTACCGCTCCAATGAGGACAAGCTCTTCCGACGCACAGCCGAGGTCCACTCCAGGATCCTGGCAGCCAAGAACGTGAAGCACTTCTTTGGCTTCGTGGCGCTGGACAAGGAGGAAAAGGAGCTGGTGCAGGAGTTCCCTGTTGAGGGTGTCCAGCCAAGCCCCCAGTGGAATGCCATCACAGGTGTCTACATCTACCGGGAGAACAAGGGCTTCCCCCTCTACAGCCGGCTCCACAAATGGGCCAAAGGAGTGGAAGGGAATGGGCCAACCCCAGAAGGCCATGAACTGCTCTTTTTGGCTTCCTAAGACAGATGGGTGCTGGCAGTGGTTCCCCAGACTGCCTGGCAGGCCTTCCATATCAGTGCACAGTGACAGATTCACTGGCAGAATTCCTCCCGGCAGGATTACTTCTCTCAGCAGGCAAACAGGGACCAACAGCCTCAAGGTACAAAGTAATAAGCCATACACTGAGCTGGGGAACCTCTCCCTCAGAGACAACAGTCTCGCTGCTGTTCCCAGAGACACAGGTGAGCAAAGAATGCAGCCCAGGCTGCCAGTGCAGCCCATCTGATGCACCAGCAGAAGCCTTCAGGAGTGAGAGATGAGCACAACATTTCTCACAGTGACTCCTGCAGTCCCACTTGCCTCCCCCATGGCAGAGGTAGCCCCAGCCATCCTGCACATCTACTTGTTTTATTGACACTGGTATCTTCTCAACCGCAGTTGTGCAATGCCTGTTACACATGCAAGCCCAGAGCACTTTACACACTTCACAGTACAGGGAAAAGAGGGAAACAGTAAATTCCTGTGGAAAGGGGGATGCAAGATCATCTGGGAAGGAATGGATCAGTAATATAGCCACACATTAAACAAGTGAAAGACTAAGGCAGGAGGAATCACCAATGTTCCTGGTATTCAGAAAGGCACTCTGTAATTATTAAGTTGAAATTTGGGTAGGACACCAAACCCCCTTTGTTCTTACTGAAGTGCCTAACAATTGCTAATGAGCCTAAATGGTCTTCCCCATTTATAAACCCAGAGGAGGCACTACCAGCAGAATAGTTTTTGGGTGAGGTGGTGAGGTGGAGGCTGAGAGGAATTGCTACAGTGAGACACACCACTGTCTGCAGCTCATTGAATTTCTCATCCAACCATCAGATAACTTGTCTTTTTTTGGGTTGCAAGTTGCAGGAATACCTCAACCAGAATTAGTCTTACACATATGTATATATAAACATATATATGGTGTATATACTACATAACTGTAGTGAGTTTGTTGTATTAATGGAGCATCTTTCTTGGAGGGGAAGGAGGGTGAGAAAGCTGCCAGCCAAAAAAAGCACATTGCATACACCCATCTGCTGCACTGGGACTGCAGCCCTGGAACAACGAGGGAAAGAAGAACAGGATGGGGAATCTGCCCTCTCCCTACACTTCTACCACTGAATTTTCTAAAACTCTTTCCACTGCCTTAAATGGTCCCTGTGAACAGAAGGTCTCTTTTATGGACTTGGCCATACTCTGAGAAATCAAAACCAGAAAGGTGTAAAATTACTGCCCTCACCATGACAGTGTAACTACGGCTTCAAGGCTGCTCTTTCAGCATTGCACAGTCCCTCTTCTCCCATGGGTCAGCCCTATGTACACAACACTGTTTCAAGAGCTGGCAGAACAGTGAAATTTGTTTTTCCTGGTTGTACTGTTTCATTTTAGGTACAACTTCCTTTTACACTGTATCATTTACCAAAAAGCCTTAAGTTGTTACAAAAACTGCTCAAACCCACAGAACTCAGAGGGGCTTACCCACAAGAAGATTTGAAATAAATTATTAAATGCGAGTTATTTTTCATTGCCTTCTGAGTTGTTTTTTTTTTTCAGAGTGGTACAAAAGGCGTAATTTAACATTCTCTTTGAACTGAAGAACTGGGAAGTTATTTTATCTTTCTATTAAACATTCAGATCCTCTCCTATTCAGATCATCCTAGAATGTTTTCAAGTATTACCACATATTACAAGTTAGTAACATGGTTTTTTAGTTATTCTTGCAGTGAGTAGCACAAATCTTGTACATCAGGACACACAATTGCAGCAAAGGAGAGAAAATTATATAGAAACCGTTTTACAAGTATGGTGCCTTGCAAGAAAGAGCTGGAGGGTATTCCCTGACATAAAGAGGCTGGAACAACCACTTAATGGGTGAGGCATCCCAGGATCCCTGCTCAGCTTCTCTACAGATTTGCTTTGCATTTGTGGGAAGGCTTGGCTCCCAGCCTCCCCATCAACTAATCTGCAGAAATTATCAGATGGGACTTAAATGAAATTGCATTAACTTGAGATGAAAGAGAATTCATTTGCATTTCTTCTCACTGGCCCTCGAGTGTGAACATGCAGACGCGCACACCACCCCCACACAGCCAGCAGACACAAGGTAACTTGCTGGAACAAAGCAGTGTTCTTCTTACTTCCTTTATTTCCCTTGCCTTTCTCCTTGATAGTCCCAGTTGTTCCTTTCAACCACCTCCACTCTGGTTCCTTCTCTTTCCCGCTCTGAAGGAGCAAGACACATAATGCTTGAGAATGGATTTTTATCCTAAGAATAAACCATTGGCACAAACCATCTTTTGCTCTGTTTACGTCCCTTCTGCATTAAATCCAGTCACTTTCCTTGTGCTGAGAAGGGCTAGAGGCTTGTCCAGCTAGTCCGTTTTCCCTCCCTCTTGTTGGAGAGGCATGTTTGAGTGGAGAGCCAACAGTGAGGAAGCAAACCACCACACAGAAACATTTGTTTGCAATTGTGGAGATTTGTTTTTTCTCTCTGCCATTCTAAACATGGTCCCCACTGAGGCAACCCTGGGCTTCTGCCCCTCATGGCCCATCAGCACCCTCATGAATATCGCTGCTGTTCCTGTCACTCATCCTCCCCCAGTGACAATGCTGAGGTGAGGGACATTAACCCACATGGCTTTCCACACTGGCACAAGCAGCCAGGCTTGTGAAAAGCCAAGAGGGAGATTGAGCAACCTCTCTTCCTGGTGTGCCGGATCATACAGGCTGTAAACTCACACCCTCTGCTTTTCCTCCAAAGACTGACAACAACCAACTGCAGAGCAGCCTACAGGTTGCCAGGTAGAGCACACTTCCCAGCACCAAGATGGGTTCAAACCAGGCTCCCCCAGTACAGAGAATTACATACAGGTCTTTCCCTGCCCACTGTAGAGACTATAATAGCTCCAGTAATGAAGAAGAAACATACCTCAAAGGGATCTTGGTTTCTACTGCAACGCTTATTTACGTGTTCTATTATGCAACTAATTAAACCAAAAAAAAATCCACCATCATTGGTGTTCTTTAAAAAAAGCAGCAGCTGCTACTGGATGTTGCAACCAGCTTCCTCCACTAGAAGACCGTTAAGCAAAATCTGAATACAGTACCCTGCACTCCTTGGGGGCAAGAAGTGAAGTGACTTGTTTCTGGATCCCAGTGGATTTGGGAATGAATTAAATGCTGAATCATTCAGTCTTGCCAACACTGGGCATTCACAGAGGCAGAGGAACTGGGTCCTGCAGAGCTCTGGTTGTGAGTTCACAGCACTTACAATGAGTAAGACTCCCTAAGTTTGGCATTTTAAAGCTGGGCACCCACTCGCTAGTGTCTATGCTGGGTAATCACAGCTGTTTGCACACCCTGCTTTTCCCTGTGCCTTGAGTTTTCCTCTGTAAAACATGTGGATGATCACATCCACATCTTAGTGGAAAATTACAAGAATATAGAATCATAAAGATAAGGACCATAAGGCACTGACATCAGTGACAGAGCCTATGTGGGTATGTAAGACACCTGGCTTTTTCCAAGCAGAAGGTTAGATTGGGTTGACTTTTTTTCAGCACAAAACCCCCACTTTTTTCTTTGACTTCAGTGATTTCTCTTAAGAGACAATGACTACTGAAAATCACAATTTTTTCTGTCATCAATCCCTGGCAACTTGTTACAACAGATGGTTGCTCAGAGAGGTTGTGAAGTCTCCATTCTTGGGGAAATCAAAACCAAACTGGATGTGGACCTGAGCAAGCTAGTCTAGCTGACTCCTGCTTTGAAGAGGAGTTGGAACCAGGTATCTCCACAAGTCCTTTCAAACTTCAACTGTGCCACAATCCTGTGCTGCTCTGACAATTTCCAGGAGCACAAAGGCACCTGAGATAGATCTTTTGAAGTGTTAATTCATCCAAAAGGCAAGAATCTTCTCTGCTATCTTGACAGTGAGAGAAATCAATTTATAAGACATTATTGTTCTTAAAATCAGTGCACCATAACTGCACCACCTCCCCCACAAAGTAGAACAGGTATGGCTGATATTTCTATTGAATATGAAATAGTCTGTATTTAAAAACGTTTTATCAACAGAGTAGGATTATTTGTAACATCTGGAAAAAGCTACAAACATTTACCAAATCTTTCCATTTCATTGTTTTTTCTTTCCAGGCTGGTTTGGTCATAGACCAACACTCTCCAGAAACTCACTGTCCATGGACAGTCACGGCAGAATTCCACACTCTCAGTTCCCACACTGCATGGAGAGTCAAGTCTCTCTGCTTTTACTTGCACCATACTTAGATGTCAGTAAGGGAACTCTTGGCCTCCACATACTCAAGTGCTGCCCTTTTAACAGCGAGGACACTTTCTGCTGTACCAAATTTCTTTTCATAATCCAGGTAGCGTTTGAAGAAGAATTTCATCTTCTTTGGTGCCAAGCTCAGGTGTACGACCCTCTCAAAGATGTCCCTGCAAGAAACCAAAGTGATTCAGATCGCTGTGCCAGTGACAGCACTCAATACAAACTCTGTACCCTGTCTTTTAACAAGCAGAAAGTCAGGGGAAATATTCAATCTGCTGTAAAGTGCTCATGCTTGAAGAAGGAGATTCCTGATAATTGGCCAAAATCTCAAAGCAGAAGCTTTCTATCTGCTTGCAGAACTCTAAGGCTGCTGGTCAACTTAAGCAAAGATCCATCCACTGTATTGGACTCTGCATTCATTTAGTAGATGTGGAAAATTACTTCCTTTTGTCAACTCTCAGAAAAGAAAACAGAAAAAAAGCACTACAAGATTTAAAAGGGCTTGATCTCACCCTTCAGATATAAGGCAATCCCTCCAGAGGGACAGATGAACCTCAGTGCAAGGCCTCTAGTTTCTGTAATGCAGGTCACTACTTACAAATCAGACTCCCTCTGTCTTATGGAACTCTTCCGAGTCTCCTCAGTCCCAGCAAGGACTTTCTCTAGGTGATAAAAATTCTTTCTAGCTCTGCTCTGGGAAGCCCTGTACAACCTCACTCTGCAGGGCACCTCTGCTCTTTTTGGGTGTCCCTCCAGGCGCTGTGTTCTGCCCCTTCCCAGCCTGGTGCACCACAACTCACCGTACTTCCTTCTGGCTGCCGTGTTTGATCATGATGTCCATGTAGATGGACCAAATGTCTGTCCGCTTGGGATAGCTGCTGAGGGTGCTCTCAAAGAGGGCCTTGGCATGCTCTGTGTCCTCAAAACGGAACTCCAGCTGTGCAAACCTTGAAATGACATCCACATCTGGAACAAGTAATGACATGTTAGGGTATCACAGCAGCTCTCTCCATATGAACAAACACAAGTGATAATTACACCAGCAGAGGCAAGCACAGAGACAAAAGAACCATCTCTACCCAGAGACAAAAGGCTCTGTTATGAAGTGGTTCTGGGCTAAGGTGGGATCAAAGTGGGAGAGAGAAGGGTCACAGTTCACGTCCCATTTCAGCTCTCCGCAGGAGAGGTTTGCTCTTACACTCAAAATGTATCACAGAGCAACTGTGGGCAGCCCCACAAACTTGGGACTAGACCAAGTGAACGGCCGTAAAAGTCAAAGTAGCCTTTGCTCTGGGTGCTTTGCTTTTGTGTATCACAGCAAATTCTATTACAGGCAGATTTAGCATTGACATCCAGCTTGATATTTCCCCTCCTGAGAGACGAGGGCAGCATGTTCAGCATCAGCTGGTTGCACTTTTCACTTATCACAAACGCTGTCAGAAGCAGAGATATCAGAGAGCAGCCCACCTCCTGGAGACCTGTCATCATTAAGATCCACATTAAGGATGGGGCAGAGTGCTTACGTTCTTTGGTGGGCAAGGCCTTGAGAGCACGCTCCAAAAGTCTGTGTGTAGCCTCAGTCTGGCCTTGCTTCAAGAGGAATGAGGCATATTTCAGCCACACGGATTTCTCCTGACGAAAACGCTTCAGCATTGTGTGGTACAATTCTTCTGCTTGCTGGAAGGGCAGAGTTGGGTTAGGTCACACAGATTCATAACTAAGACTTGTAGCTTTAAAACTCTTATACTTAGGCCAGGTACCTCCAAACACTTATGACAGAAAAGCATCAAGGCATCCTTGTCCACTGTCAATCATAACTATTAATTCCAGTTAGGAACAGGACAGGCCTAACATCTGTCAGCTGGAAGCCTACACAGCCAGCATTCACAGTTTACTGGTGTGACTGAATGGGATACGTGCCTGGGACATGCCTGCACTGTCTTACCTTGTACTTCTCAGAATTGGCATAGATGTCACACAGATGCTGGAAGACTTTCAGAGGTTCATTGTATTGGACAGCTCTCTCGAAGACCTTCATCAGTGTCTCCTCAGTACCATACATGTTCTCCAAGTTCAGCAGAGCTACCCAGACATTCAGCTTCTCCTGTTCTTCCCTCAAAGCAGATATAAACAAGAATATTTAGCCTTTGCCAGTGTTCACCAGGTTTTTGCAAACCAGCCTACATACACTCACTGACTTGTAGCCTGCCTCCAGGACAAAGAAAGAGGATATACTGCTCCCTGAAACACCACTTTTGGAATAGAGCACAGAAGTTGTTTCACATTGCAGTTTTTGATCACTGTTGTTTGTAATTAAAAACCACAAGGATGATTGAAGAAAGCACAATATACTTAATCATGCAGTACAGATGGCAGCAGCCCCACGGCAAAACCAACAAGACTTTCACAGTTTGCTTCAAGTCTTGATTTAAGGACAACACCACAAAGCATTATGCTCTTCCAAACCCTTCTGACCGCTCAGGAGAATGTCTGTGTACCCAGTAACACCTTTGGGAGTTACTGTGCTCGTGAGCTGCAGCAGGTCAGCTGTAGGGCAACTGTGGTGACTCAGGCCAGACCTTCAAAGTGCCAGCTGACAATTGGTACCATTTAATCCTTCTGAGCTAACTGAAACAGACTCCGCCACTCCACACATACTGATACTACCAGTGTTCTTTCACAACTACCCCATCACAAGCCCCATTATTACCTGAAAGAGATTGTTTTAAGTGCTCTCTCTGCTACAGCTCTGGCCTTCTCAATCTCTGTAGCCTGGAGGTGGAAAGCCATGTACTGCAGCCAGAGGATGGAACTGTTGGGACTGCTCAGCACCAGGCGGTCAAAGTCATCTGCTGACTGGGGCTGTCGACTGGGATCCATCAGAGCTGCCTCTACTTTGCAAAGCTCCTTCTCCTTGTTCTGCTTCTCTAGCTCCTTCTCCTTCTTTGTTTTTTTCTTTATCTGAAAGAGCAAAACAGGAGGACTGAGGAAGTGCAGGCACTTCAAGGGGGAATAGTAAGGCCTCAGTATGTCCAAGGATAGGCAGTTTCCTCAGGAAGAGATGAAGCCAATTGCTTAAGAGAAGAGGGAAATGGTACACACCTCCCACCCCTCCATACACTGTTCACACCTCAAGGAAGAGCAGCAGTAAACAAAATGCCTTTTCTTTTAATGAAATACAATGGGGAACCAAATACTTTGCTAGTCTGGCACTCCCAGCTGCAGGATTCACACTTCCCTCCCATTCTTCCATCTTTACCATCCACAGGCCAATACTCATCACTATCCTTCACTCCATAAAAAAACAGGATACATGGGGAGAAATTGTTCAAAACTGGGGCATGGTGCTCGATCACTAGGGTGACTCAGATCTAAATTGGGAACTGACAGTGCCATAGTTCTCTGACTTGTTATCCAGGGCAACAAAGCATCAGCCATGCATGGCCTTCACAGAGGTGAGTTTTGAAGGACAGGGGAAATCCTGAAGAGCAAACATGAAAGGAGTCCATGAGCTGGTTTCTGATTTTGCTGAATTGCTCACACTGGAAAACTCTTCTAGAGGTTAGAGCATAAAAGAAGACTTTTCTGGTGTTTTTCTAAATAAGAGGACTATAATTTGAAAGGTCTTTCATCTCCAGGTTTTCCTGTAAATTTACAAGACTCCAGAAAGAAAAAAACAGAGCTGGCATCAAATAAAAAAACATTTTACTTTCCTGAAAATATTTGTTTGACTTTAAATACTTAATTTTTTAACATGCCAACACAAGAAGCCCTATTCTTCATGCAGCCATGCTACAAGGGCCTTTTCTCCTCTGCTTCAGAGATACCTGCTACTAACTCCAGTGTTTGAAGTAGTTAAACAAGTTCTGTGTCAGTTGTCAGAGACGTTCCCTTGGGTTAGAAGGCTTTGCTCTGGGGCAAACAGACATGCAAATACCAAAACATCATATTGCAGCCACGATTTGGTATCTCCTATAAAGACAACACTAGAATACAGTACCTTAGACTGTGGATCCTCCTCCTCCTCACTCTCTGAGCTCTCTTCCTTCTGATTCAGCACAGGTATATCCATTGCATTCATGTCCTCGTCCCAGGTGAAGCCCATGGAAACCTGCAGCCTGGGAGCTTCACCAGGTTTCCTTGTCTGTTTGTAGGAAGACAGAAAATGCCCTGAGTTTTAATTTTAAGTTTTTACACTGAGATCAGACAACTGCTCTTTGCTTGTGGCATCTCTCTGGCCAGTACTATTTACTTCTTAAACTGCAGCAATGATACTTATTGTCATCCAAGGCAGAACTGACACATCTCAATAGGGCTAGAAAGTCATTTCAGGCTCCTCCAAACTTCTCACCTTAGATTTCTTTTTAGCTGCCTCTTCCTCCTGGTCATCCTCATCCTCCTCCTCACGGTAATATACCTCAATTCCACTGTCATTTTCATCTGCTGGGCAGATCTTCCTTTTTTTTGGCTTCACCTCCTGCAACAAAGGGAAATGATTGGATGGTGGAGAGCAACAACTGTGATGATCTTAAAGGCAATTCTGATCACTAAGTAAAGAGCCTGACAGCAGAGAGAGGGCAATGCTCTGGCAGAACATCTTCCACTATCTTCTCACATAACAGAGACAGCAGAGAATAAACCCACGCTCACCTACATCAGGGTGTCAAGACCAAAAGGACATGCCACACAGGCAACACAAGCGGGCTGCTATCTCAGCTCCCACCCAAAAAGAACCTTTCCGACCTTTGCTAATCTCCAGTGCCATTTAATTTTTTTTCCCAGTGTGTATAATTCCTCAGCCTCATCCCAGTGGATCTTCCTAGTTCCTTCAGTATTTGAGCCAAAGAAGTCCTTTAGCATGTCCTGTGCAATCACATTCCTACCTGCCCACTTTCAGAGTTTTCTCTTCTCCTTTTTGTCTTCAGCTGAGGCTCTTCACTTTTTTTCTTACCATCTGCCTCTCTTTTCTCCTCCTCTGCACCGTACTGTGGTAGGCCTAGGCATTCAGGCAAGACACTTGGCATCCCAGTGTCCTCAGGCAGGAGAGAAAGCTCAATATGTTTTTCTTTTCCATTTACACTGTGGTTTGTTGACAGGAGTAGAAGGACAAATGAAGAAAAAAATCAGAGCATTTACAATGACTGCAAGTATCTGAAATTCTTTCAAACCTTCCTGTCTTTTACCCTCCCTTTTTCTGTCCTCTCCTCCTCCATTGTCTCCTTTATATTAATTCATGGTCCTTTTAAAGAACATTGCACCTACCAAAGCACTTTAGCAGTGAGCAGCTTTCCTTCAGGCAGGTATTTTTCATATAAGGAGTGTTTCTGTACAAAGTAAGGGGAAACATTCTGGAACAGGATTCGGCCCAGAAGAGAAGTGGACAAGCTGAGAAGAGGAAAAAAAACAAAAATAAATATTCCACAGGGGGACAGAAGGGGAAATAAGGTGCAGTGATTGTATTTCTGGCACCACTAGTTCTGTATAGTGTCAAACAAACTTTCCCTCCTTTGATTTCATAAGCTCAAGAAAGCATCAATGACATCTTGACTTCCAGGAGGAAATTCATTTTGCGACATCACGTTACGTCAGAGACCAAACAAGATTCCACAACTGTACATTTGAAATAAGTTCTCCGAGACACATCACGTGCCAGAATAATATTCTTAGGTTACTCACCCAAAGAATACACCTGATGGAGTGATTGATTTGACGTAGCCTCTCACTAGCTGGCCTTTTTTAACATCCTTAACACATGTTATTTCAACATCTTCCACTTTGTTGTAGATCTTTGGATTTAGCCTAAAAGAACAGAGAAGTTAGAAGCTACAGAACTTGCCTGAATAATTCACACTGCTCTGGATATCAAAAAACAGATCAGTATTAACAACAGCTAGTACTCTCTGGAAAACATTCTGGACCAGAGACACCCTTCAGGTTATTCAAATGTACTAAAGGACTACCTGCATCTCTGCCAAGATATATGTAGCATTATGGAATACACATGCTACTGCAAACAAAGCCAAACAGATCAGCCTAGCTTCCTCTGACAATAGGAAAATGAGGAGAGTAAAATGCTGTCTGAAATTCTGCACATCATTTGCTTGTTTTTTGCCACACTTATTTCTAAGATGCTTCATTCCACATGGTTTACATATTTTTGTTCAACAAGGAAGACAAAGCAAGAGGCTCAGTTTTAAGAGATATTTAGGGCTAAGTCTGCTATGTAATCAAAATGGTTAAAATGCAGCTGAACACTGAAGCTTAACATGTTTGTATTGCAAATTCAATGGCAGAACTTTCCCTTTCTTCCCAAATAAACAAACAAGATAAGTCAGGCCTAGGAACTATGATAAACAGAAATTAAATCTGAACCCACTTGAGCAGCTCTACATTAAGTGTCAGACACTTCCATGTTTGCTGACACAGGAAAGTTGTTCTGAAGTAGGAACAAGTATCCTTTAAAAAAAAAAAAATGTAGTCCTTGTCCTTTGAACACTTTACACTGATGTGCCCAAACCAACGGTTACTATATTTCACTATCCTTTTCTTTCCTAGTAGGAGACCAACAGATTAGAGGGATGACACATACCGGGATTGCCGGAGAGATAACTGGATTTTGCCGTTCTCATTGGAGAGGATGTAACACCTGCATGGGAGAGTAAGGGGAGAATACAAAGCTTTTTAACCCATTAAAATAGCCAGAGGTAGGATAGATATTTCACTAGCAGAATGCAGCTCTAGAGGAAACAAAGCATTCTGTTCCTTTGAGCACTTGCTGTCTAATGTAAACCAGCACGACACAACAGTTCATAAAACCAGCCAAAGGGCTTTTTGAAACACATGCACTTGCTTTACCCAGTCTCTATTGCTAATACAAAACAGTTAAAGATTGTTACATCTGAATCACTTGGCCCGTTGCACTCTCCAGCATTCCCAAAAAGTCTGTGAAGCAAGGAAATGCAATTACTTGTGCATTACAAATGTAAAGACAACTGAACTGCCAAACAGGCAATTCAAAGCAGAACTGGGATATCTGGTTTCCTTCAGTCCCATCAGCACCTTACCTAAGAGAGTAGCTACTCTACAGCCCAAGAAGGGAGCTGAAAAGGTGCTCCTTCACAAATGGAAAGCACAAGACTTTCACCCAAATGTACGTAAGGCAAGTCAGCATTACTTCTTAGCCACAGGCTGGACCTTACTGTCTGGAGTCATCTCACGGCAGTGGAAAGCCTCTCACCAAAGAGAGATATTTCTAAGCTTTGAAGCCTGAGGGTACAAGGAAGAGAATTACTGACCTGACAATCTTGCCAACTTTGAAGTTACCCAGAGGATCCTCTGTGTACGTGTCATTCAGGTGAAAGATGCTGACTTTGCCAGTCTTCCCACCTGGCAGTGCAATGGTCAAACCAACGTGTGGAGTCACCTTTGTTACCATGCCTACAGTGATGGTGCCCTGCTCCAGTGACTGAATTCCTGGAAAAAGTGAAGGAGGGAGAGGGCTTCATAATACTTGAAAATATGAAGCAGCAGGAGTAATAAGTCAGTGAAGATAATTTTAGTTGTCTTAGTTACATAACAAACCCACCAGCTTATGGCAAGGTGCAGTCTATGAAATCTCTCAGGTTACAGCAACATTTGCCTAGGCCAACCCTAGTTGCACAATTCCAAGATCCAGAATCATTGTCAAATATTGACAAATGTACCATCTCATGTCTGAGGTCAGAAGAGAATATGTTTACGAGGGCTCAGAGAAGGACTTCAGTCTGAGACAGTCGAAAAGTGATTCTTTAGTCTAAAGGTCTGACCTCTCTTGTCTTACATGCTGTTACATTTAGGTCAGGGCCCCAGGGTTAGTTCTGTCCTACAGGCAGGTACAGCTTGACTCTGGAGTGTAACATCTTCACCTCTGGGCCCACCTCTGAGTAAAGCATTGTATGTGGCAGGGTCCTGCTGTTAATGCTCCACAATACCTGTGAGTGACAACCAGAGGTTTGTTTCTGTGACATCTGTTCCAGTCACTGTAGCTGATATTGCCTGGCCAATTTTAAAGCTCTTTTCTGGATGTTTTAAGACCTGAAAGAAAAGGCATATTTTCACTTATTTCCAGAATATGAGCTTTGTACAACTCCTGACAGATGTTTCTTCTATGGACCTTTACACTTTCTATACACATCTTATATGTGCACATTTGACTGATAGCTCAGCATTGCTCCAGTGGCTCTGCTACCCTGAGTCAAACTAGCTGCGGGCACAGAACTCACTTGTCAGTGATGCCTAAAGGGCAGAGCACTGGGTTATGAGTTCACATGGATGTCAGAAGTGTTTGCAGTCATTACTTGTGGCCATGTGCACAGAAAAAAAAAAATCTGTGTAGGTCACCTGTAACAGCCTCTTACCTTGGTGTTCATAGACAGCAGCAGATGAGGAACTCTTCCTCGAATGTCAGGGGTGACTTCTACCTCCAGCCAATTTTTGAGGATGTTATACTGAGAATATACAAAATAACAAGAGAAGACAGCATAATACCTCGATGGAAAAAAACACCTTCCCTGGCAGAAATTTTTCACAAATTTTTAAGGCTAGAAAGAATTAGTCCAGCCTTGGCTTTTGCACCAAGCAAAAATGGTGATTTGGATTCTACTCTTACAAGCATAACACTGCTGTGGTTTACAGGCAAGTGTACACAGGGGATCAGCAGTGAGTGCAGTTTGTGGCAGACTCAAAGGCCATTTTGCTCAAGTGTAAGGTGGGAAGCAACTGCTGGCAACAAACAGGCATGTTGAACAGGATGAGTTCAGCTTGATTCCATCAAGTACAGAACATTTTGACCTCTTTCTCCTACTTTCCCTATAAGACACTGCAGTTGGTATGGGCCACTCTCATTGTTAATAACAGTGTCAGTGTTTAGGTCTGAGCTAAGGCCCCTGAGGACACCCACACTTGCTGCCTCCCCCAGCACATTTCCTAAGAAGACTCTGACCTCACCTTTTTTACAAAACAGGTGACTGTTTGTCCCACACTGTAGAGTCCAAGTTTCTTGCACGCACTGTCTTCTTTATGGTTCAGCATTGCTGTGACTTCCCCTTCTCTTTCACTGTTTGCAAAAAAAGAAAGAGGACATCAGTGACACAGCTTTGGTCCTAATGATGAAGATGGAAGTTAGTAGCCTGGGAGATTATGGTGAACCAGCACCATGACAATGTCTTTGTGACATTCATCCCCATTTCCTCCCAGATGCATCTTTCTGTAAGGAATTAATTCTTCCCTGGCCATAAGAGGGAATTTTTCTAAGATGAGTAGATATGCTAAAGTCCAGATTGTCAGACCCTGAAGCCAAAAGGACATTCAAAGGAAATCATGTGCTACAAGAGCACATGTACTAGGAGAACATAACTCCCAGACCCAACTTAGTGTGAGAGAAAGAGCCCTGGCCTCACTGCATACACGTGGAGGTCCCTGTTCATGGCTGGCTCCTTCACAAATGGGAGGTACAAGCGAGGGAACCTCCCAGGATATGAAGTTTGTGAAGCATCTGCAGACACACAGAAGCCAACACTTACCTTGGTCGAATGCTGAGCTCTGGAATGGATTGAGTGAAGTGTTGATGGGTGATGGGCAAGTACCTAAAGAAGAAGAAAAGGATCAGAGTTTCTCATGCTATCCCCAGGCACCCACATTTAATCCCTCTGCACTGGCAAGAAAACCCAGGTGCAAGCCCTCTAAAACTACCAGAGCCTTCCAGTTCCAGTTCTTCCTAGTATTATTTCAATGGCAATTTAAGTAACCAAAATACTCCAGCAAATTTAGCTCAAATTTAGACATCTTTGTTCTTGCAATCTATACTCAAGATAAATACAGCAACACAAGTAGACTGATAATTCAGTGAAACCTGCATCTGGGATGAAATATAATAGCAGATTTCCTCAGGCCTCAACTATTCCAGCAAAGGCAGCATCTGCTGACTGAGGGAACGGCCTAAACAATCTGAACTGAGTAACTATTTCACCCCTTGCATTCCCCCAGAAGCGATATCATGTACATGTTTTCCCACCTGTGAGTATTCACATCTCTGCCTCCAATGACTCGAGCAGTCACCTTCTGTCCAGCTTTCAGAGTAAACGTTGGAAAAGAGCCTATGGGCACTTCATCCAGAATCCGGGACGCATGGATTGAACCTGTCAGCTTGTCATCAATAGCAACTGTAACATGGGTTGGTTTGACGGATTTAACAGTCCCAGTAACAATATCCCCTGGGGAAAGCGAGTGTTTCACGGCAGGAAGCATCTCTTCTAATACTGTCTCAGATTCATTCCGGACCCTCACAAAAAAATTCTTCTTTGCTGGGCCTTGCACTGCTAACAAGACCCCGTGGTCATTCTCTTTCATCACTCTTAAGGTTGCAGAGATTGTTTGTCCCACCTTCAGCTTTTCCGAGTCAAAGCGGAAGGTGTCGTTGAAGTGAGATGGGATGGGCACAGCTGCCAGCTGGCCTGTTTCCAACAGGGACACCAGGGCAAACTGTTCTGTGATGTGCTGCACGACAGCAGAGTGCTCGGAGTTCTCTCTGAGCCGCTAGACAGAAACGGAGATAGTCACTTCTCCTGCTGAGATTTTGATTCCCTCCACCCTCTCTCCCGCAGTTCCAAAAGAGGAAACAGTCCCCCTTGACATTTATTAATCACACACAGTTTGCCAGGCAAACAGACACACAGATCCAAAAACTGGACACATACTCGCTTGGGTGTTTGTTTCAACAGTTCTTCCCGCAGAGAAACATACACCTCGGATGTGGGGGCATCCACGTGAAGAACCAACGCCTTCATTTTCTTACCAGGGACAATATTTTTTTCTATAAATGAGAATAAAGAGATTATATCCTGGTGACAGAGAATTCTGAGCAACTGAGATAGCAGCACATGACAAACAGGAAGGGTTTAATTCCTGGAGACCAAAAACTGCTTAATTATTACGGTATCTGAGTTACAAAGTCAACTTAGTACCAAATGCATAATAAGTTTCTTTAAGAAAAGATTCTTCCAACATTAAAGGCAATGAGATAAAAAAAGGTAGCTTTTTATTTGGAAAAAAAAAATCTGATGCTTTCATGGAAAAACTAAATTGATTTTATGAAGATACAACTCTTAAATAATGCACACAAGGCTGACTAAAACCAAATTCAAGATAATAAAGGTTTTGAAAGAGATTTTCCTAACATTTGCATGAAAGTATCCTTCGTCTATGTGTTGCTAAGGAAAAAAGAAAAAAGAAAACAAAACTCTTCTGAACACAGAATTGCTATTCCTCCTGGTGAAGTTAGCAGTTTATCTTGCTTTCAATTGGTATATTCATTACCTCAGCATGTATTTGTTTGGTTCTGCGCAATATGACACTTTTTTGCTTTAATTTTTGAATTGCAAAAATACTGAAATTGCAGTCCTGTTTTAAAGTCACATAGATCTTCAGAGAAATTGGCAGCAATTTCAGATAAAGCATACAAGGAATATTATTCCAAAGCAAGAAGGAAAAAAACCAAGAAAGCTGGAGCTTGTATTAATACTTTGTCTATATACAGTATGGTTCAGCTAAGGATCTCAGGGCACAAACTAGACTTTACTAGATGCCCAAAATACAAGGCAGGATTAACAGAGGCACAGGTAGGTTTATATTATATTTTCCGAATCACACAAATGGGTTGGCAAGACATTAGGAAATAAAACTACTCTTCAAGGCCATCCATACTCTGATCAGACTCCTCCCATGCTAGCTTCCCCATCAGCAGAATTCATTTCAGGACAGAGGTTTTAAAGTACAAGACTGAAAACCAACACAAGGAAAGGAAAGACCCTCACCTCCCACATGGTAGCGAGTGGCGGTTACAGTCAATCCTGTGACACAGCTGCCACTGAACAGTGCAGAACCATCCTCCCTGACATCCTGCACGACCAGCTGCAGCTCCTTCCCAGGCAACAACTCACAAAGGCCTTGGGCCATGCTGGACTCCCCTAAATAAACAGAAGAAAAAGCAGGAGGTCAGTTTTGCTGGTATTGTTTCTTTGCAAAACAAAGACAATCCTCCACATTTAGTCAATGATGCATGAACAAGCATCAATATCCACCTTCATAAGGGAAAACAAAGTTTAGGCTCCTAAATCTGTAGAAATACAAAGTCAATTCTAAGAGTTATTCAAAGTAGAAACACTTTTTTGACTATAAGGATCCGACAACTTCAGAGAGAACATTTCCAGTATTATAAAAACAGTGGCACACAGCACTGCATACAGAAAAAGGTGAAAGCAAAGTAGATTAATATTAAAACCACAAAACAGAGCTGTCACTTCACAATTATAGGAAACAAAACATTAAAAAACACTGGATATAAGAAGAATCTAAAAAGGCAAAGTCAGAATTTGATAAAATCATCTGCAATACCTCCAGTGTACATAACACTAGAAAAACAGCACATGAGAAAACCTTTCCTGGAGGACCTGTGATACAAGTAGGCAAATCTATCTGAACAAAAACTCATGCTCATCTAAGTACTGGGTTTGGGTTATCACAAGCAATTGAGTGCCTTGAACTGTCTAGTTAAGCAGATCCTGGCGAAGGCTCAGGGCAGTTGAAAACTTCCTCTGTGCAAATCAGGCATCCCACGCCCAAATATCAACAACAAAAAACAACTTGAGGATCACAGCATGCACAAATGCATATTTTATACCATAAGAACAGCAGGAACAGTTCCTGACTGCAGTAAAAAGTCCTTCGCTGCCACAATTAAAAAAGCATTGTTAGAAGAAGGTAGAAATAGTGATTTCTCATCAGTTACAAGTTACAGCATACAAATAAGACACCATTAGTTGTCAATGATTCCTC
The DNA here is from genome assembly GCA_013397135.1 of Pachyramphus minor. Lineage (NCBI taxonomy): Eukaryota > Metazoa > Chordata > Aves > Passeriformes > Tyrannidae > Pachyramphus > Pachyramphus minor. The sequence continues at coordinate 27,111 of VYXB01009529.1, read as the reverse complement.
CTCATTTTGATGGACAAAGGTAGTTCTATTTGCTTAACCACAGTAAGAGCACCTGCTGCCTGCTGTATGTAATATGCAAGGAAGGAAATCCTTCTTAAAACAAAGCCTTCTCCTTTATTATTTTAGCCCTCCAAAAGCATCCTTCACTTTATATAGACGTACTATTCTTCAGAAAGCACAAGGGGAAAAAAATCATTACTTTACCATCAGACAGATAACTTGCCCAGCCTTTCTAATGTCATGGCTAGTTACACTGATGCACTGACTTGGGTCCTTTCATCACGTTTCAGTACAGAAAATTGATCTGATGTCCATGCTCCTTCCTATATCTATCCAGGCACCAGTACTACTTTTTCTAAACTAAGTAATTAGCAGGGGTTGGTCTCAAGTGCCTGTTTCTAAAACATGAATTTGCAAGCAATGAGAGCCTCCCATATTGCTTAGAATCGTTCCCTTCTCAGGCATTTGGGGAAATTCACATTTGAGCATGGAGCAGCCTGTTTTGCTTCACTGGTGCTTTGCAGCAATGCACTCAGGCACATAGAAATAAACTCGTGGACTTTCATGAGTCACTCTTCCCCTTAAAAAAACAAAACCAAAACCACAACAAAAGCATATACTTCCACCTCTAGTGGCACATTAGATAGATTTCACAGCTTGCTCAATATTCATAAGCTCTTTAGAGTTCAACATCTGACAGATGACTTGAAAAATCAGGTCTGCAGGTTAAGGCTCTCAAAACACAAGAGCAGAGAGAACTAAAAATTAACCATTGCCAGTTTCAAAATAAACAAGCCTGGAAAAAGGTTTTGGTTCACAGAATATCCAGTCTTATCCTGGCCTTCCTTATTACCAGCTCCATTAAAAAAACAGAACCCATCCTTTTGTACCATTCTATCTCCCTTCCCCTTTCGGTATATGGACCTCACAGTGTATCTATCTATCCCCTTATTTTGATTATCTAAGCTTCAACCCAAAATCAATGCAAGAGACCTAGCAAACTTCAGAGAAAAGAGCAGCTTCTTTGGCTTGTTTCAGCTGTAATTCCAAAAAGCCCGTTGTTAATGGCAGACACTGCATACACATCCTTTTTCTAATAAGCTGCTCTTGGAACTGAAGTCTTTGCTTGAACTGACCTTTCTTTCACTTAAAAGAAAATGGTTTTCCCTTTGTGTTCCTTTAGAGCCTGTTTTATTGACATGATCCCCTCTAGCAAAACATGTGTAATCTTTTACCTCTTTTCAACAAGTCCCTGATTTCTTTCAGCTCCTTGAAATATTGATTCAGGAGGGAAAAGCTCTCTGTAGCAGAATCACCCGAGCTGCACTCTGACACCTTCAGATTGAGGAGCACACGCTGCTTCTCCTCATCAATGCTCATCACCTTTGCAATCACAGTCTGTCCCACCACAAAGTGGTCCTTGGTGTCTGTCACAAACTTGTCACTCATGCTCTGTGCAAAGGAAACAAAGGGCAAAGGTTACTGAGCACAGCTGCTACCTATCAAGCACCCACAGTGCTATGGTTTGAGTTAAAATTTCATGGAAATGCATAAGAGAAATTAACACAGACTAACAAAGCCCCATCAATTAAAATTAATTACTGAAATCATGTGAAATCCTTGTTGAAGCTTAAGCTCACTTGATTAAAGCCCTTTGTTTCACTTTGGAAGTGAATTAAAATGCACACCTAAAACCTTTCGTCCTACAGGAGGAAGCCGTGCAAATGCAGAGTCTGCAACCCAATTGCTCCCTCCCTTGCTAAAAGCCATGTTTCAAGCAGCCTGATCACACACACGTTCCTTACTGAGGTGAAGGCATTGCTTACCACTTTGGGTGCCAGTCCTGTCACACCAAAAGGGAACTCCACAAACACTCCAAAGGGCATCACATTCCTCACATAACCAGTCAACAGCATGCCAGGCTGGATTTCAGAGAAGCTTCTCACAACTTGCTCCTCCTGTACAGCAGAAATCACTGCAGACTTTCTGCTCAAGATCTGAACAACCAATTAAGAAAAATGAGAAGAGATGAATGAAAGGAGCATGATGCCAAGCAAACCTCTTGGTGCTGCTAACCATTGGGCTAGAGCACTTGTTGCAACCTACAGAATACAGGAGCTCTAAGTGTGGCAATTCCAATTTCTGCCTTGATCTATTCACACAAAAATTTAGCAATTGATGTCTTTAAAGTAGCTCAGCACTGAAGACACATGCTCTACATAGCAGAAATATCAACTTTCTAATATTTCAATTCTGATTTTTGGTATAAGAACAGCAACCTTTGTTAAGGCGTCATAAGACTAACAGCCTGGTGTCATAAGATTTTCCCAGCTGGCTAGGAAAATCAGCCAATTCACAAACAAGTCCTGGTTCTGAAGGGATTTTAGCAGCAGATGAGCCTCACTTTTAACACAAGTTATAATGACTCTTTGAAGTATCACTAACTTGACAGGCACTTCTACTTCAACACACTAACTAGTGTATCTTCTGTTTGTTGCAGATACTCTGGATTCCTGGCAGATACCTCCTTCCCCCCATTTCGTTTAACTGGTTGCGGTGGCAAAGGATACAATGTGCTCTCCCTTGTCACTTAGGCACATAACTCTGGGCAGGACATCTCCCTCTTGAAGACAGTGCCACAGGAGCTTGGAGGTAGCAACAAAGTCAGAGAGGTGCTGCATGGGGATCCAGGCAACCATGTCGTCTTCATCTTCTAAGATAGAAACTTCTAACCCATTATCTTTCTTCTTCAAGACTTTCACATCAACTATCTGAAAGGAGAGCAATACAGCAATATAAAATTCCAAGTGTTTTTGAAGGTATCTCTTTTGATGCACAGGTTACCAAATGTTGTGCTGCAGGGACCCTGACATCGCCTCCCAGGTATATATGAGAAATTCTCACATCAACAGGGCTGAGCCTAAAAAGCATGCCAACACTGATACTAAAATAAAAACTAATTCTCAGTTCCCAGAAAAATAAAGACCTAGAAACATTCTCTCGGTTATGATTTTTTATTTGAGGGGTGAAAGGAATAATGTAACCTAGAACTGTCCTGTTCCTGCAGTAACAGTACCTGCAGGGAGTTGGAAACTGTTCATTGCAAAGACAACAAGGAAGTGTTTCAATACCTCTCCTATTTGATATTTCACATCTTGTTTTTCCTTTGAAGTACATTCCCTTTTATCCTCAGGGCCATACTTGCTTGATAATCTGAAGGACAACAAGAGTCTTTCCTGCTCGGGCTCACATTTTAAGACCATTACTTTAACAACCTGCAGAAAAAGAAAAATAAAAAGGTAAAACAGATATATAATTGAGGTGACTCTCCTCCTCAGTGTGCTAAACCTACAGAATGAGACAGGAAAATACATACACAGCACACTTTTCTCTCAAATCTGAGGACAGCAGGTGTGACTACAACTTGACTACAACTTAACAGGTTCAACCAGAGACTAAAATCCTTCTGATCACATAGACAGAAAATGGAAGTACACAAACATTAAATTACTTGCTACAAGTATGTAGCAGCTCTGTTGCAGAGTTCAGAATAAAATTCAGACCTCTGGATCTGCAGTCAGAAATCTTGACTAAAAAATTGCCTTTCTCCTTAGCCAGCCAAGAAACAGGAGGATTAAAGACAACAAAATCACCAGAAAAAAATAATGAAGAGGGCTGAGATTGCTATAAGCTTGTCCACAAAAAAGACCAGAACTCGGTGAACACCACAGTTCCCAAAGTGCCTGGGATTTGAAACCAACAGGAAAACCAGAATAACACATAAGCAGAAAATGTCATATTTATGATTCTGTAGTTAAGAGTTTTAACTTCCTTAGAAGAAACTGAAGCCTAGAACCCCAAAACTTCTACTGAGATCTAAGTAACTCAACCATGTGTAGTCCCTACATCACATACCAAGCTGCCTCCCACACATCAGAAAAGAGAGAGCCCAGAAAAAAAGGCAAGCCTATGACATACTCGAAGAAGAGCTGCCCTTTTTACAGCCTAATCTGCTTAAATGGAGCACAGTTAGATAGTGAAGTGAAAGGACATAAACATCTCTTGGTGTAGCTATTTCTTCAGGAAAAAACCCATGCTGGAGTGCACTAAACTGCAGATTTCCATTTTGCATTCAAACACACAGCCCAGCATAAGTACATTTATTACCTGGCCTTCATAGAAGACTTTATCTGGACAGGGTACAGGTTCTGTGCTCAGCTCATTCTTGGGTACCAGACCTTTGACATCATTATAGAACTTCACAATGCAGCCAAACTCCCTTGCACACACCACAAAGCCATGTGTGATCAGACCTGGTTTTGCATCTTCATAATTTGTGAGGACTGGAAGCTTTGACTGGATGAGACTTTTCTTTAGAGTAAGGATCAGCTTCTTTCCTGCAGGATTGCACTCTAGCACCTACAAGAATGGAGTACAAAAAGGTTCAAACAGCATGTCTGCCCTTGCCTGGTCAATCCAGCTGCTAAATACTCAAAACAGAAGAGCACAAAGCAGTTGAAGATCCTGTCTGGCAGCTCTCACCCGACACTTGACTTCATCTCCTATGTTGTATTTCTTCTCAGGCTGCTTCAGGATCACATCAGCAAGATGGATGGATGGCACAAGTCCTTTAATCCCATCAGCTACTTTCACCTGCATCCCAATGGGTTTCAGAGAAAGCACTTTGCCCTAGAGCCCAAAACAGAGGAAACAATTGGTAAATCCAGCATGAAAAACAGGCCCTGCACAGGTAGGCAACAGCCAAGACACTACAACACGTATTGTCACAAAATCTAATCACATTCAAAAAAAGGGTAATCTTAGACCAACTTACACTTCACCCAACCAATCTGACCCATTAACTTTTATATACTCTGGTTGTTGTACAGCCTCTTCTCCTTAAGCATAGGCTACTTCTGCAAAAGCCCTAGTGACTCTGGAAAACTAGAACTGTTTCCATAGACATATCCAACACAGCCATGACTGAGACACAAGAATGATCCTAACTGAGTAACTTTCTGCCCATCAGCTGATTGCGATGGTTCATAAATGAACTTTTACTTGGAGTGCAAGGTGAGTTTTAGTTTCCTTCACTCAAGTTTTCCTAAAAAGGTATTCATGACCACAAACAAATGACTGACCATGGCTAAAATTTGATTGCCTTGGCCACATCATGAATAAAAACCTGAACAAATTGGGGAAAAGTACTGCATTCCATTAATTAAGTCCTGCAAGGAAAGGTTTTTCTCATTTTTGTCTCACTAGTCTGTACTGTAAGTTGAACATACATCAGGTAGAAGAAATGCTCATTAGCTACATCATTGTCCTCAGTCTAATGGCCACACAGTTCAGCATAAATCCTTCAGAAACTCACCTGCACCACTTCACCTGTGTGGATATCTTGGTATTGCAGAAACCGTGCTTCAATAATCTGACTAGGAAAGAGACACAACAAGAAGACCAATCAGTCAACTTGAAGCAAATCAAGGATAAGACAAGACAGTCCCCTCTTCGACCTGTCCCAAATATCCATTATTCAACACACTACCTACAGTGCTCTACAACTCCAAAGTTCTGTGTTTTACTCCAACTGACCTATCTCCCAAAATAGCTCTCTGGACATAAAGTTCAGGGAGATTCACCCAGCTCCATTCCAGGTGACAGTCACATAGGTATGGCCTCATGAAAGGAGAACTCATCATCTGCTTTGCTTAAAGCCACACAGATGGAAATACTAACAAGGAGGAGCCAAATGAGCTGAAAGATCATGATCCAATTTCCTGCTCAGCCATAGTCTTCTGACTTGATCTTGGCAGAAGTAATTTAGCCTCCCTGTGTCTCGGCTCACCAACTATATAGATGGTGCCTCAATTCCAAAGAGTTATGGGGAAGATATGCAAGGTGCCTGCACAACCTAATGTGACACAGAGATACAAGTCAAAATCCCCAAACAGCAAGTTCCAATCCAGCAAAGCAATGCAATAATTTCCACTCTCAACCACACCCTTAAACCAATTTTCTGTAACAGTCCTTGACACTCACTGCTTCAGAGATACAACACACATCTCATCCATCAGGCTGTAGTCAATGATCCGACATTTGTGTTTGCATCCTGCCTTAAATGCCCCAGGTTTAAAGGATTTTCTGTTCTTTGAAAGATGCTTCAACTAGAAACAAAGAAATTACAAGTTAGTGTTTGGCAAGTGGAAGCACTGATATAGATTTTAAGTTGAAGTGGTAGCATTTGACAAATTTGTTCCTCTAACATTCTCTTTGTGCAGCAGGTTTTACCAGCTCTTGCACAATAGCCCTCATACATTTCAATTCGAACAAGGGGAGGATGTATGATTTGACAAGTATCTTCCACAATATCTTAATTTGTTTGTATTGCCTCACAAAGAGCATATAGGTAGGAGGTTTTATTTTCTACTAGCCTGCTTTCCCAGGAGGCTTAGATAGATATGGAGGCCTTGCCCCACCAGCCTGGTACTTACCCGCGCAAAGGCAAGAGTGCCATCATCGAGCTCAAAGAGGGCACCAAACTGCTTATAGAAAGCTTTCACTGTGGACTCCTCCACCACGGCCCCCAGTCGGTCACTGGAGAGCTGCTTGGGGGATCCCCCGGGATGGAGGAAGGCCGGACGCAGCGTGAGCCGCACCACCTTGGAGCCGGGGTGCACAGACAGGATGCAAGCCTTCACCTGGGAGAAGATGGTGTGTTCATTATGTACAGATTTGTAAGCAAAACACGAGAAAGGCACATCACTCATGCTTTCAGACATTCTGCTTGGTATCTGAACTCTTTGTCCATGTACAAGCATTTCCTAGTATTAAACTAAGTCATCCCTTCAGCTCTAACAGCTTTACTGAGGAGGGATTTTTTTCCTTCTATCTATTGTTTACAGACTAGTCTGGTATCAGTGCAGGGAGGGGATCATGACCACACAAGTTGTGTTTCTATCCCTTGCAAGTCTCTCAGGCTTTCTAAATAAGTCTTCCAGTAACCCAGGAATGGCTTTGCTCTTCACAGCTCTAAAGCAGTCCTGACAGTAATTCAAGTAAAAGGTTGGAAAGAGAGCTATCAGTAGTAAGATTTCAGAGGTAATTCCACAGAAATGTTGGAGAAGGTAAGCAACATACCAACTCCAGCCATCCTCCACCCTCCTTACCACTTGATCTGGAGAATAGTTCATGGATTTCTCTGGGTCCATGTGCATGAAATCCACAATGCCAGTAAAGTAGGACAGAAATGTCAGTTTCATTCCAAAGGGGGTCACCTAGGAAGGGGAAGGAAAAGGTGTCAAAATTAATTTGCACTCAAGTTTTCATGCAGCACAGAGAGCAGTTCACACATTTCAGGAAAAGGCACTGTCAGTGTTAATCAACAGGCACATCATAAGAGACAGGAAAACTGCTAAAAATTCTGCTTTGTACACTGTGTCGCAAAAACAACCCTGTAATTTTTTGATAATGCTGTGTGTACCCTGAAGACTACTGCTACCCTGTTGAATACTTTACCTAGGAAAAGGCCAGAGAAGCACAAAAAGGATCTATTTTGCTTCAAGCTTCATCACCAACTTCAGGCTGAAGCCTTTATACTTATGGCATCACAACCAGATCAGGCCTCAGGTGAATATAGTGGAGGGAGTGTCTAACAGATAATAATGTCTGCTAATGTTAAGAGCCCAAACAGAAATGTTCCACGCCATAAACTTCTGTCTCTGTTTCACCTGTCTCCTGCCTTCAACAAGGCTCAAAAGAAACCCACTCAACAAAAGAAACCCACTCAACAAAAGAAACCCAAACCAGAGCTTACCTTCAGCACTCGAGCTTTCACCACCAGCCCTGGCAGTAAGTTAGAGAGTGCCCAGTTCTGTTTCTCTGTGGCGAGGGATGCAGCAACCTCTGACCGATCAACAGACAAACGGACCACTCTGCCCTCGTTCTTCACTTCCACGATGACACAGGTCAGATTCTGGCCTATTTTCAAGTCAGGCCCTACAAAGACAAGTCACAGCATAAAACCTCCACCAGGAACACTCAGGGATTCCCTTCCACTCTTTCCAATGCTTTTTCAGAGTTCCCTCTATTTTAAGAGGTTATAATTCCTCTCAATCTAAGTGAAGTTTCCTGCCAGCAGGGATGCATGGGCTTGGAACAGTAATGTGGTCTGTCAGAACCCAGACTGAAACACAAAGGCTTATTGCAGACCAGTCACAAAACTGCTATTTTCAGAAACCTGCAAAGACTCCTTTGCAGGACTGACCTTGACCCAATCTCACTAACACTACAGATGTAACACACTTTAAGCCCTGTCATTCTCCACCTCCATTTTAACCCCAGTAGATCCTCCTGCACTTCTTCTTACCTCTCTTGAGTGCTTTGATGTAATTTTTGGCTTTCTCATGAGGCAGGAAAGCATGAGTCCCACTGACTCCAATATCTATGAGGTAGCCATGGTCTTCCACACTAGATACAGAGCCAGAGAGCAGCTGTTGGGAGGAAAGCACTGCAACTCAGTACATGACAAGAACAGCTGAGTCTTCAAAGAATGCACATCTGGTAAGAGATTCCCCACCCAAGTACTCACTTGTTTTATTTGGACAGAGAACTGAGTTTTCCAGAGCAGCAGAAAGAACACTACATTCTTTCTTACTACACAGCTCATCTGGCAGCAAGGCCTCAACTCTACCCTTATCCAACTATGCATGTATGCAGCTCACAAACCAGCAGGAAAAAAAATTGTGATGCTCAAAAATAGCAGGTGCTCTAATTGCAGGCACATGCCTACAGTGATACAGCTGCAAACACAAAGCACCTCTCAAGGCATGTTAATCTCAAGGCATGTTATATATTACTCTCTGCAAAAATAACACAGAAACCTACTCAGGAAGAAATTATTAAATACTTTGTCCATATTGAAACAGAATCAGGTAAATGGATTTCATGAGTGAAGCCAAGAACCAATACCACCCTCTCCCCTCCAGGTCTCTTCCATGGTGGGAGCCATGTTGCTCTGATCCTATGGAAGCAAAAACCGAAATCTTCTCCACACACTGTGCAAGAGCTGTGACAGACCCAGAAAACATACCATGCCTGTTGCTAGTGCTGAGGTGTTCAGGCCCTTATTGATCTTCTTGGGGTCAATCGATAATTTGATGCTGCGACGTCCGTCGTCACTTTTCTCAACACTGGTCACGATGCACCTGACCAGTGTCCCCGGAGAATACATGTCCAAGAGCGAATTCAAGCCCTGCCCAGCAAGATGATCAAGAGAGAAACATATAAATTTTACAATATCAAATAATATAAGAAGGACAGAATTTGTTACTGAAGTAGCTTTTGAAAACAAAATCCCATAGCAAAGTCCTGTTTCTCTGTCAACGCTACAATAAAAAGCAGGAAATGCCACAAACAGCAGGATCTCAAAAGAGAGGCAGGGATGACACTATGTTATGTCAGCAAGACTGATAGGCTTTGCTTAAAAATGAACACTGTGTGGGCTGGAGTCAGGAGACTGCAGCTGAGGAAACATCTCCAGAGGTTACAGTGACTCTGCTCTCACTTCCCTCTTTAGCAGAGAAAAACACCACCACGAAAGGGGTAGTGCAGATCTCACATCCACAACACCTTGGGAAAACTTACGGACCGCTGACACCAGAGGCAGGGTAACAGATTACTCCATCCTCTTTCTTTCTAGCAATCAGCCATTATCAGGATGATTGCAAAGTTTGCTGGGAAAAGTAGGTTCCAAAACAAGGTCAGTCTATGTTAGCATCACACAGCAGTACATGGCACATGCCAACACACAACTAATCTGCAAGGACCGTGTTCCTCCCTGGTCCCCTGAGAAATGCTTCCACCCTCACATCATTTTCCAGTCACCTCCCTAACTTCTTCCCATTGTTGCCTCCAGCCAGGGATCAGTATTTAGCTTCAGCAGCAGAGAGGTAACAAAAAATCTCTTTATGTTCAACAGGCTGTTTACAAAGCTCAAGGATAATTTTGCCAAGGTTAAGGGCTGCAGATGATGAAAATCAAGTCAGCTTGTGAGACTGGTGACCAGACATCAGGCACCTGAGCAAGACCTCAGGGTTAGTTCTGATGTATTGTTAACACTCCTTAGCTCCAGGCACAAATCACAGCCCCAGCCCAAGGTCTCACCTCCGGGAGTTTTCCTTGGGCCACCTGCTGGCTCAGCAGTTTGCTGTAGGCATCGCTGATCTGCGTGACCGGCACAAATCCCAAAAGGCCATTGGGCAAACTGATGACCAGCTCGTAGTCACTGACCTCCTTTATACACCCAAGGAGCAGCATCTCCTCGCAGAGTGCCTGGGAATGCAGGAAGAATAGCACACTATGGACATCTTGGCAAGTCAGGGATAACAGGGTGACAAACGTGGTTTTGTACTGGATCACTGATACATTTTACAGGTTTAGGGAGGAAGAAAATGTCATTTTTATGCAGCCCAGGAAAGAGATGCACACAAAATCAAATGCTTATGCACCAACCTGAATAGTGAGTGGTCCAATATTCACAATACTGTCTTTAGCAGTGGCTGTTTTGTCGGCCTTGAACTTTTTCTGCTTTCCTTGATCCTTTTGGGTCCTTTTTCTTTTCTGGGATTTCTCTTCATGGTGAACCTAGCAGTTTATAAGCAGAGAGGGAAAAAATAAAAGTGGATAAAGATACAAACTTTGCACTAAGGCATAACTCTGATGCCATGAATAAAACAAGAAGAAAATACAGTTTACTGTAAAAGTAACAGGTAGGAAGGATTGCAGGTCAAATTCTGACAGTGGAAGAGCTCTGAGAAGTTAATCAAGAACATGCAAACAACGTACATCAAACAAATTGTCCCGCTCTAACACTGGCTTGGATGCTTTTCCCTCTGCAGGTTTTTTCTGGACACCCCCCCGAGGAAAGTTTTCTTCCACAGACGCCATGCTTGCACTGCTATGGGACAAATGACAGAACAGAGGTGAATTGTGCAGTTGTTACACTTGTTCCTCACAAACACTGAAGAGACATAAGAGTGCACTACCCCCAAACACAGATTTTGGATGGCTGCTCTATAGGCAGTCAGTGACAAAACAGCAACTCTCATCCAAACGTATTTAACATTTGACTAAACTGAAGTATTGCAGTACTTACTCCATCTACATATGCACATCCCTAGCATTTTTTACTACTGTCCAATTCTACTAGACTGAAGTATTAAAGTATTAATTTCTAAGGCATTTAGATGCACCAAATAAGACTGCTTGAACTATAAATTTCCTAAACCAATATTTATTGTGTTCAGTGGACAAGCTGAAATTACCAGCTTCAGTCATCAAGGAGAAAGCTGCGAGCAAAACAGGACTTAAACTTGGTCTGCATTTTTACTTTTTGGATACTACTCACAAAGGTTAATATAACTTGATACCTCTTTGTGCAAGCTGCAAGTATAGATGTATACATATATAGATGTACACTTAATGGATATTTAACCTGTTTCAACACATAAACAACACCTTATTTATCAGGTCACAATGAGCACGTTATTAGTACTAATAAATAATAGAAATAGTATTAGTAGCAGTTATTATTTTTTATTACTATAAATAATATTAGCGTTATTACTTATTATGCTTATACTATTATTTATACCACTATTATTAGCCAACAGTACTTCTACAGAAATCAGCGCTGAAACACTGCGCTGTCTGTCAGACATACAAAACTCCTGCAAACGTGAAAACACCTGACAAAACTGAAGTTCAGCAAGGCACGCTTCACTCGCCAAGCAACACAGGCACCTCCTCACGGCCGGCAGCAGAGCCCCACTGGAGCGGGCAGGGCTGGCACTCTTACCTGTCCCGGGTCGCTCCCGTGGGGAAGCCCGGGCGGGAGAAGTGGGATCGGCTCCGGGATCGGGAGGCGCACGCGGCGCGCCGGGCGGAAGCGGCGCGCGGGCCGAAGGGCGAAGGGCAAAGGCCGGGCGGAAGTGGCGTCACAGCCCATCGGGTAAAAAGGGGGCGGGGACGACCCTCTCCCCGCGAGGGCTGCAGCCAATCGGCGTGGGGCGGGAGGGCTGCGCGCGCCACTTCGCGGTCACCATCTTGTGGGAGGGCACAGGCGAAGGGCAGAGCGCGGNTCCCGTCCCGCGGGGCGGGAGAGCGGCTCTCCGCGGCGCCGGGCTATTCCCCGGGTCACCCGCGACCTTCGGCGGCGCCGTCACCTCTCCCTTCGCGTCCCCGGCGCCGCCGCGTCCCTTCCCGGCCCGAGGCGAGTACAGGGTCGCGGCTGTCAGCGCAGCCGGCGGGGCCCGGGGTCAGAGCAGTAGGGCAAGGGCACCCGGCTCCTCCGTTATATGGGGCCCGTGTGGTGTCTTCTCGTCCTCGGAAGGGCGCAACGGCGCCTTGCCCAGGCTTTTACATCGGTCAGGCACGAGAAAAGATGACCTTGGCTCTCCGAAGTATTTCCAAGTCGTGTGCGGCAAACATTTAGGGGGTTGTTTTACTAAGATTTTTAACTATGGTATTGTTGGTCCAGGTAGCCGTACCTGGTTGTACGCCAGAAATAACACTACTGGATTGTGTTCGATAAGAGACAGATAATACATAAGGGCGGTTGTAGTGACCAGAGCATCGGCTGTGTAGTTTCTCGTATTTTACTCAGGGGTACTGGTGGCTGCAGCATCTGCCGGGGTTGCTGGGTAAGTGGGGGCTGTGTGGTGCTCTTGGGGTGAGTCAGAAAATAAACGACAAACGTTTGTCCTAAACATAAAACCCTCTTAAGAAAAACATGTCTCTAACCATTTAAAAAACCCACTCTGCTCTTATTGTGCATGTGAGCAAACACTGGAACGGGTTCTCCTGAGCAGTTGTGGAGTCTGCATCTCTGAAGATGTTGAAAACCTGATTATGTGTTCCTGGGTGACCTGCAATAGCCTGTGCAATCTGCAGAGGTGCCAACCTGAACGTGCCAGTGAACCTGCAATTTGCTGCTGCTGCAGCCACACCAGGCTTTTGTGTTTCTGAGCTTCTTAGAGCAGATCTGAAACTTTAGTCCAGACACAGATGAAGTACAAAAGTCTGCGCTCCTCTTAGTGGTTCTGGTGTTCATGTGAAAGCACTTCTGAGGCTTTGTAGCTGGATTAAGTAATTTTCTGATCTGAAAATGGGGAAAAAGTGGTTTTATACTGGGATGGGCAACTACGATGTAATATAACTGTGCAGCTGAGAGCAGAGCAGTTCTTGTTAACAACCCTTGCACTCTACTTTGGTGTAAAAGTTGCAAAGTGGCATTTTGAACCATGAAACAGAGTAGCGATCTACCCTGAATCTTGTCATCAAGTTTTTGAGTATGTAATTGAAGCTGTTTCTTAGCTGAATTGGTGAAAATTGATCTTAGTTGGGTGTTGCAGATTCCAGAACAATTGGTAGAAATTTGCCTGAGTTCAGTGGTTGTAGCGGGGCTGACAAGTCTCTTCTTTGTAACTGCTCTGAGGAATTTTCCCTTTTATAATCATCATCCTGACTTTTTTTCTTCATGTTTAAACTTGGTTGAATGAAGTCTGAAAATCAGAAATGTACTTCCCTTCAGAACTTATCTGCTCATGTCAGCTGTTTTGTACCTCAAGATACAGTGCTCTGGATGTGCCTGCTCCTTTACATGCGTCCACTGCTCATTGAGTGTCCTGAAAGCGGGTTTAGTAGCTGACAATGGAATGGTGAAGCTCGGTGTAGAGATGGATTTGATTTTACTACCTATCCTGTCCAACTGACTTTGAATTAATTGACTGTCCTGTATTGCTTGTTAGGACAAGCAGCCATGGCTGGCCATGACTCGGGATCTCAACACCAGTTCACTGGATTTCAGAAGTACTTTAATTCCTATACCATCATAGGCAGAAGGAATGTATGTATATGTACATTTAAGTTTTGTCATCTAGTACAATGGTGTTTTCTCGGGTTTAGACTGAAACTAAATTTATGTTTTCCAGTATGTAATAGCAACGTACACAGCTGTTGCACTCATCGCCCTGTATTTCAAGTTTAGGCCTAAGAAGCAAACTCCTGCTGTGACAGATAAGTAAATGGTAAGTGGCTAATGTTCTTCCAGGACCAAAATGCTTTAATGCCAGATGAGGAGGGAGTGATGAAGGACAAATTGGCAATAAGACAGTGCAGTGAGAGAGAGATAAACACAGGCATGTGAACTTGGTATTTATAATTTTAAACCTCAGATAAACCATAGCACCAACTTCTTTGGGGGCTTTCTGGATGAAATGAGCTATTAACGGGAGTGTAGAAAGTATGGCATACCGCTGTGCATCTTGTTTTTCTGACATGGTAAATGGCAGTGGGGCGGGACACAGGGAGGAAGAGTAAGCAAGGAAGGAGGACCAGAAGGATGTTGCAGCGAGGTACATCAAGGTCTGCCTATGACTATTAGGTGCCTCTGGTCTGTGCTTTTGCCGTAAAACAGGGATAACTTGCTTTGTATGTTATTGAAATAATAAAGTAGTACTTGAGGACTTCTTGGTTGAATTAGAATTCCAAATAGAGATTAATGCATTCTGTTAAAACCTTCCTTTGAACCAAGTAAAGGAGCACTATATGATGGAAGTGTGTATGTTGCACCCCTCATTATTCAAGGCCCATGCAGAAGTGACTGGACTTGTATAGCAAAAACATAGTGTTACAAAATTTTGGAGTCACTTTCAAATACAGGATTTCCACTGAAATGAAATTTCATGACAAAATGCAAGATATGGGCTGTCCTCATAGCCTGAAAAAAGGAGTATAACACAACAAGCTTGAGCATTGTTATTGTGTGTCAAGGGGACATCAGTCACTTCTTCCTGAGTGTGCCGAAATCTGTTTGCTCGTAACTAAAATTGTTTGGGCTTGGGGCAGGGGGTTTCTTAGTTACCACCATGCAAGACTTGCTATGTGTGATCTCTGTTCTCTTGGCAGGTTGCTGGCATGTCTGAACCTCCAATCTGTGTCAGTGTAACGCAAGCTGATGTGCTAATAAAATATAAATAATTGTTTTATTGAAAATATGAAATGGTGCAAAAAAGCTTACGTGTGGCACTTCTTTCTTTTCTTCTGTCAAAAATAATTATTTGTAGTGGAGATGGTGCAGCTGATCCCCATCATTACTGTTTAGGACGTGTTTCAACAACAGCAAAATTAAAGTGTTCTGAGCTCCCAGCAGTAACCTAGGAAGTGTTCAAGGGCTTTTTTTCTTTTTTTTCTTAAAGCTATTTGTACATGCTGGCCCTGCTGAACAAATCTAGTTTTCCTCTCCTGTGAGCGTGTTTGCACAGATGGCTTCAGATATATTCCCTGAATAATAGTGATTATAACAGTGTAATAAAGTAGCTAGAACCTGTCACCCACCTTTAGGACAAGCTTTTCATCATATGGCTACTCATCAACTTAACATTTCTGATTACTTTGTTTCTCTTAGCAGAGTGCTCACAGTTACAAGCACTGCTCTTGCTTCCCTTGCAGCCATCAAGAGAAGAAAGTATCTTCTTGTAACATATAGGCACAAGCTATGTGGTTTTAGTATTTATTGTAATATCAAAAGTATAAAACTGTACAAAATACAAAGGCAGAATGTGGCAGTGTATTCTTTAAGCCGTCAAAAAAAATTGTACTTAAATCCAACTGGTCATACTGAGAGCTAGGACATTTTTTTGAGGTACCATTACACAAATTAAAAAAAAATCATAATTTAGTTTTAACCTTTTTTTTTTTTTAAAGGAAATTTCTAGGTGAGCTTTCTAGTGACTTTTCCACACTTTATTTTGATGTATAATGCCTTTACTCCAAGAGTTAGAGCGAGAGAAGAAATGAGAGGGGATGTAGTTCTCCATTTACTCGGCCTTAGAAATTACATGTCTGGTTTTTACTTTCATGAGAGAGCCAGCAGAGTGTTTAAGTGTTCAAGCCTTCCTGGGAAGTGATGAGGAACACACAACAAATTTCCCTGCATACATCTTGTAAGAGGTTGAAAATGAGAACAAACCCACACCACACTGGGCCTGGACTTTAGCGATGGCAGTTTCTGTTCAAAATCAGACACTCTGACTTCCTCAATGTTCTGCATGTTTCAGTCTTCTTCAGAAATAAACCACTGAGCTTCACTGGTTGCTCAGGAGGACTCACCGTGGTCCAATGCTTTCATGGGTGGAAACTGTCACTTCAGCAGACAAGCTGGCCTTTCAAAAGCAAACTGATCACACACCTGTCCTTTCGCTCTGATATATTCTTTTGATTTCTTAGCTTTCTTGCATTTTTTATGTTAAACCTTATGCAGAAAGGACACAGGTTTTTTAAAGTTCTTTTAGATCTAATACAAAGTAAAGGGTTTAAGTCCACTTTTTTAATAGTGGGTAGTTCAGTTGTGCCTCAGTCCCCCTTTTTATTTTGTCATTCAATAAAGTATGAAAGTAAATAAAGTTCACATTGGTTGCTTGTCGCACTGACAGTACTGGCTACCTGTGAAAAACAGAGTAACAAGATCTGTGTTTCTGACACCTCAAAAGAGCACAGGAGTTTGAAATCTTTTCAGGACTTAACACTTGGCTGATAAAGCCTGTGCGTGCCCGGAGCTTCACGGCAGTTCCATGACCACAAGCATCAGAGTGTGAGAGTGGCTCCATCAATGCCCTGGTTGTTGCTGGGATCCTCTCACCACACCTGCTGCCCAGCACCAGATATAGTGAATCAAACTACATTCTTTTTTTCCTGAAACTGGACAGTTTTTGCTTGTGTTTGAGACTGATGAAACATTTGCTAACCATAAATTAAGTGCTGTAAAAAAATCAAGGCTGTTAACTCCTCACAAGTTTCAGCAGAGCTCAATACCATCTCTGAGAGGAGACAGCTCATTTCATATATACATATATATGTATCAAAAGCACCACGAACAGTTCCTTCTTTTACAGCCACGATGTCTTGTCAATCCCCAGCATTTCAAACTGCAGATAAATATGAAACAGCAGAACTGAGAAACGCTGTCTGCATTAATTCACACAGTTCCATTTTCCCTGCAACAGACTCATGGGGATCTTTCTGTACAAGACATTTCTCCTTGTCTCACATCCTGAGGTCAATACTGCAATGCCTTGCCAAATTCAGTCTCAGCTTCCCAATTTACTGTGAGCTGTAGGCTCCCGCAGCCAGCAGCAGGTTCCTGCGTGTGAAATGGAGATGAACAACTGGGGTTGATTTGGTCATGTATGTACCCAGTAACAAGTCCTGGGAGTTTTCAGGCAAGTTTATGTGTCCGGTGGCTGTAGTAAAGTCATCAGTTTCTAAATCTTCAAATGCCTTCACAGCATCCCACAGACGAACTGTGTTATCCATTGAACCTAAAAAAAAAAAAATACAACAGTTTATAAGTATTTTTTTAATCAAACGATATATAAAAAAAGTTGCTGGAGAGCACGTTAACAGAAGTAAAAGCTCAGAAAGCAACAGACTATAGCAAGCATGTAACATACTGCATACACACATAAAAGTTATCAGGATTTCAGCTTTCCTGTAGTCTAACCTGGATGCTCTGTAGACAAGGCAAAAAGAACTGCTCTCAAAACACTTGGGTTTGGATCATATCACCTACCACTCAAAAAGCACGACCATCCTGTGGGCTGGTCCTCATTTTTCGGTGGTAGGTGATATGATCCAATGCCAATTGTAGGTAAAGTTCATGAGTTTAAGTCACATAATAAGAGTTTCTTTGTATGGTATAAGGAATACAGTGGAATTTTGCAAGCTCAGTGGCCTGTGCTTTCGCTGGAGCACTGGCAGCTAAACTGGAATAACCATTAAGCAGGCTGGATCAAACCTGTGCCCTATCTGTTAGCTTTCACTCCTACAGGAGTAACTCCCAGAGGATTCTCACTGCACTGCATTTAGGACATATTACTAAACAAATCTAGAATATTCCTAGCCTGGTTTCATGAGGAAACTACCCTCATGTAATTAGTGTCTGTCCATCATTTCCTCAACTTCAAGCAGCTGACAAAACTGAATAACTTTCAAATTCATGAAATAACTACACACTTTAAGATAACAGTTCACTGAACAGACAGAGCCAAAACTTGGTGCCTCCATGAAGGGAAAACTGGCAAAAGAACTCTGGTATATTAGACACCAGAGAACCCATGTGGACAAGAAGGAAAAATAAGAAGGCTTCACAAGTTCTGCTGCTCACAGACCTGTTCATTAATATTATATGCCCATATCTATATCCAGAATCTATTAAGAAGAAAGAGTAAGGGTGTGGATAACTCATATTCCTTTCTATCCCTTCCTCTTTCTTTAGTCCTTCTGCATTCCCAGTCTCATCCTATTCCAGTATCCTGCACCTCTCTGGTCCAGCCACTTTTTGTCTGCCCTAGGGTTATTCCACCCCCAACACTGTACAGATTCACAACCTTCACTATCATCTAAGTGCATAACACCTTTCCTTCAATTCCTGGAAGAGTGAGGGGTCACACTTCAGTGAAGTATTCACCTTTGTACCGGCAGTTTTAAGTTGCTGCATTTGCTAGGCAAGTGATTCTTTTTTGTCTTTCTCAATTTCAGGAACCAATTATATCATTCCTGTTCAAACTTACGGAACACAATGGAAACTTCACTGTTTCTGGTGAATTTTACCTGATGCTAAAATCTCCCCATCTCTACTGAATCTGAGCGCATAGATAGTGTCAGTGTGCCCTTTCAGTTCGCCAACCATCAAGCCATGTCCGATATCCCATAGCAGAACTCTTCCATCTGTTGCTCCAGTAGCCAGGAATCTTCCATTAGGAGAAAATGCCAATGAATGAATTGGTCCCTAAAACAGACATTGAGGGGCAAGCAAACAAGTTAATTAAGTCTACTCACATTCAGTCAGTCATACTGTGCTTGAAACAGTACTGTTTAGAATCTCATCAAAGAAATAAAATGACACACTGAATGATATAGCTTTACCTTATGTCCAGTGAATATTCTTACACAATTCCCATTCAAAACATCCCAGAGCCGTATAGTCCTGTCTGCTGAGCCCGTGGCAATATAGTTGGAATTTGGATGAAATCGGGTACATGTGACATCAGCAAGATGGCCAGCAAATATCCGTAGTGGCTGGTAGTGATCTGTTGCCCACAAACTGAAAAGAAAAGCTGTATTAATAAAAAGAACGCTAAAGAAGTTCAGTACCTGTACCTGTGGGAATGGCTCCAGAGGAGGCCACAAACATGCTCAGAGGGCTGAAGAATCTCTCAGCGAGGAAAGGCTGAGAGAGTTGGGGCTGTTCAGCCTGGAGAAGAGTTGCCTCTGGGGAAATCCTATTGCGACCCTTCAGTACTTGTATGAAAGATGAGGACAGACTTTTTATCAGGGCCTATTGCAACAGGACAAGGAATAACAGTTTTAAACTAAAGGAGGGTAACTTCAGACCAGATAAAGGAAGAAATTTTTATAATGAGGGTGATGAAACACTGGCACAGATTGCGTAGAGACGTGGTGGATGCCCCATCCCTGGAACATTCAGAGTTAGGTTGGACAGGGCTCTGAGCAACCTGATTTAGTTGAAGATGTCCCTGCTCATTGCAGGGGAGTTGGACTAGATGACCTTTAAAGGTCCCTTCCAACCTGAACTACTCTGTGATTCTACAACCTGTAGCTCAGTGAGAAATAAAATTATGTAATGACTTTATAATGGTCAGTTTATTAAATTAGCAGGAGCGCTTTTTTTGAAAAATATACCTCTCAGAAGGGAGAAATAAAGAATATTCTGTCGAGCTGGTAAACAACTGGAAGAGAATACTTCTAATCAGAGGGGTCATATAAGAGGGTTCTCTTTAGTCATCAGATAATATGATATGTGTTGAAAAAATACTAAAACGACATTAAAACATTTGTTCAGATTTTAATTGACATTAAATAAAATTAATTTTCAGTAATAGGGTAGACTAGAGTATATCAGCTAATCACTTTCAGGGTTAATCCACCCCAAACTGACCCAGACAATAAAAACCATATCCAGTTTCTTACCGAGCCACTCTGTCGTGTCCCCCTGACACAAAGTAATAACCATAAGGAGAGAATTGTGTATCCCATACTGGATAGTTGTGTCCTTTATATCCCACCAAACACGTGAATGTTTGGAGACTCCACAATCTGACAGTGCCATCCTCAGAACAAGACAACAGATAGTTCCTGTCACAGGAGAAAGTATAGTGTATCACATATCACACTCACGCAGGGGCTGTGTAACCATTGCATAAACACTGCAAGATGTCAATGACAAAACTGTCCCCTGAGCAGCACCTGTTCAGCATGTCACACATAAATCAGCATTTTGGTGGGGTAAGCAACAATAAACAATTCAAGCAGAATCCAGTCCTAGGCCCTTATACAAAAGAGAAGACTGGACACTGACTCTCTCCCCTCTGTACTGAGGGGAGAGAGAAAAAAAAACCCACACCATAGATTTGGTCTTTACTCAGGAATTCCAGTTAGATGAAAACTGCTATGCTATGTTACTTTAAACAATCTTTTAATGTAACTGAACATTTCAGGAATGTTCATAATGTAATTCTGAAAATGTCAAGATTCCTTGAAATAGAAATCATATCATGTTCCCATTCTCAATTAATAATTATAGACTATGAATACATAAGTCTATAATGTTCCACACAAAGTTCACTTATCAGCTGTGTTTCTGTGATGGTTGTTTCCTGATCAGACAGAAGCAAAAGCAAAACTGGAGACATATAAATCTTCTTTCTACTGTCCAGACTCCCATAACTATGTAATGGGTTTAAATCTCTTATTTTAAAGATACTGTTTGATACATTTTGAAAGTGTCTCAATAGAATATGTAAAACTTGAAGTGTAATGATGTATTACTGGTTCTGGTTTTATGTTTTACAATACTATAAGTTAAATCAATGCAGGATTTTTCCTCTATCTCAGTTAATTAAAACCCAGCTTAAACTACAGTTTGCAAAACAGATGGTCTATTTTGCCATCTAAGAACCTCCAAAACAGTGCTGATATTCTCAGCTCCAGTTAATTTCAGTAATAACTGACAGTGCTCAACACGCTGAGCATTATGAGCACTTACATAGTTTCTTATAAGACACATGAACAAGAATTGCTTTAACCTGGAAACAGCTTCATTAAGAGCAGGTTTTCAATCACTAGCACGCAATTAAAACTAAAGCAAACTAGTTAGCTTTTACCTATCAGGACTGAAGCTGGTGCCATAGACAGGTCCACTGTGACCATATAAAATCTTCAACTCACTTGCTGTTTTCTCATCCATGATCCTCTCCAAGACATCGTCCGATTCTTTGTCAATAAGACTGAGATCTGCAAGATTTCAGAGTTCATGTATCAGAATACGTGTCAGAAGTTCAAAAATAAATGTCACCATGACATCATCTCAGTTAAATATCAAGATTAAGAAATGTTTGCATGGTATCCAGCTTCCACTACAACACATTATTACACAAACAGCAGAATTAAAGAAGCCTGGTTTCTGTGAATTTGTGTGGGTGTTGAGCTACAGGACCTTCTCCTCAATCCTTCTCAGAGTTCCCTCCTATCATTTCCCCCAGGGTACCTCTAGTCTCTCCCCTAGATCACCTAAATCCAACTGTCTACTACACCGAGTAGTTACCATCCAGTTAAGCAGCAAGATGGCTAGTTCCACACTAGTTATGGCCAGCTCCATACTAGCTATGGCTGTGCACTAGCTCTGTGCACTGACCACCTCACAGCAGGTGTACATGACCAGATTTCTCTTTCCTTTAAAATGTTTCTAATGTAGTACATAAGATGTAATCATACATCTGTGCACATTTTTTTCTATGAAGTGAAGCATCTAACCATTGAAGACAATTCCCCTGCCACAGATATCCCTCCCTGTTCAGGCAGAACACAGCTGTCACAAGTCATGCATGCTCATATTAAGTGTTACTGTCTTAATTACCTGCTGCTGTTTTCACACTACGTAGCTTTTTTGGAGTCACAGACCACACTCTGACAGTAGAGTCGGCAAAGCCTCCTACAATCATGCTGGAGTCATCTGTAATATCCACTGCAGTCAGACCCTAGACACAAAATATCCATTTATATTGTCGGCATCTGTCATGATGCATTTCAAGTACTAAAAAATCCGAAGAACTAATAAAAAGATAATTCAACTTATTTACAAAAACAGATGGAATAGGATAACATAGGATATCATAAGGATAAACATAAACACATGTGAATTCTTGCCCTATTAAAAATCAAGCTCCATGTATGAAGCACAGTCAGTAGTGACAAATAGTAACTGCCTTCCAGTATTCTGGTGCCAACCACCTACTGCATTCTGTAGGATACACTTAAGGCCCCACAGGGAAAGTGAAAGAAGGAATTATGGCAAAATCCAAGCAAAACCAAGGACCATGGAAATTTTATAGTTTAAGGAGTGTTTAAAGAATTTTGAACATTTTGGAACATAAACTTTGCAAATAATCCTGCAACCCTTGCCAACACCCTTATGTCTTCTTTCTTTATTAAAAGTAATGTTCATAATTTTGATTCCCTTTTCCATATTATCCAAACGCTTCTTTCACCAACCTGGTAAGCATTAAGGAATGTGTAGAAACAGATGGAGGGCAGGCACTCTGGGCCAAGACGCACACGCCTTGCAGCTTCCTTCATATTCATTACTTTATCCAGCTTGTCAGAGTCTTTCAGTTCAGGCAGAGGAATTCTACATAAAAAGCACATATTTTTACAAAGTAAAAGCACCTTCCTTATTGTTAATCCAAACAACGAATGTGAAACTTTCACATGCAACCCTCTGCCTCAATATTCAAATAAGAAACAAGAATTAGAAAAAATGAAAGATTATGTAGAAGACTAACTGATGAGAGGGCAAGCCAGTAGCTTCAAGAATTTCAGACAGGCAGAGGAACAAGATAATTAATAAATTGATTATGACCTGAAAAGATTAGTGGGTAACTAAGTAAAACTTTATCAAGGTAAATCTAGATTGATTTGAAGGGCAATGACAGAGGGTTATATGCTAAGATTTCCATTACCTCCCTTAGAAGTCTTATGGCTAAAGCTGTGTCAGCTGAAATAACCAAATGCTAAAAATGCCATGTGAACAGTGATGCAGATTTGGCACAAGACTGGATTTTAAAGACTTCTCTACATATCGTTCTTTCTCTTGGTACCTGTTTTGGGGAGGAGCATTAGGGTCCTGCTTTTTACTTTTTGACCCTACGTTATCTTTTTTAGGTTTTTTCTTCTTTGGCTTTCCTTCCTCATTTTCTCCTTCTTCATCTTCATCATCCAAAGGCACATCAAACTCTGGTTCTTTCAATAAGCCAAAGAAAACCTACAAGCCAATAAAACACATAAGACAAAACCTAATTTTTTAATGGCAACTTTTCAGTGTAAATGGCAAAGCAATATAGCTGCCCCTTTAAAACTGCTGTTTAATATTACTGCATATGTTACTGCTCAGCCCGTAACGAATGTAGCACATGTTCTTCTGGTTTACCCAGCAACTGATCTGGGCAACTATAAGTTCTTACACCATCTCTTAGTCCTTCCTTAAAGTGCAAACCCTACACCTTACCTAATTTATTTGTATAGTACTGTGGTATTACAAAAACAGCCCTTGCAGTAACAACTGGTGGCAAGTAAAAATTACATCTGTTGTACAGAAGAGGAACCCGAACAGTCAGCTGTCCATTTTAAAACTCCAGAGTAATTCATGAATTGGTTTATTTCAGTGGGCTGGACACAAGGTTGTCTCTAAAAGGTTCAGCAGTTTCTGCCACCAAACAGTGACATATCTTAATCTCTCTGCTCCGGTCAACAACTGTTTGTACAGTTCACTTCCCTTGTTCTGTTCATGTTGTCTTTTAAGATCTCAAGTTACAATTGTCAGTCTATACTTTGGGATCTCCCTAAAAAACTAGGGAGATGTTTAATTACAGAAGTGCAAAAATCTTTGCCTCCTACCTTTGCTTTATTAGCCTCTCGTTTTGCCTCCCCAGCCAAGCTTCCAACCATAGCATCTATCTGTTGTTTGCTGCGAGGCATTCCATCAAAGATATCAATGTAAAGATGCTCCTGAACAATGTTCCAGATCTGATTGTTCTGCTTTTCTTGAAGATGCCTCTTCAAGAGCTGGTAAGAGTCACGGGAAATACGCAGCACAAACTTGCTTGTTCGGAAATCCAGCATGGTCTCGTTACCTTTCATATGCTCTTTTTTGGTTAAGCTAGACAGTACACGCAGGTCATCCTGGTAATAGCACTCCTGATCCCCATGAAACCTATTGAAACAATTTAACAAAGGTTTATTATGAAAACATTATATCCTAAGGGCACACTTACGTATATTGCTTGAGCATGAAACATATACATAAGGACCGTTTGGAAGCTACTGACTACATATGGGATTATTTTTCTGATGAAATGAAATTCATCCGGGGAAAATAAACCAGTGATTTACTGTGCACAGTAAGAGCATTCAGCAGTTAAAAAACAAGATGAAGAGAATACACAAATAGAACCTTTCAGGATTTCATACACCCAAAGGGTTCTCACCTGCAGTAAATAGTTACGCTAAATGTTTATTTCCAGAAATTAAACCCTAATTTGTGCTACCATACAAGACTACTTGGATGCATTTATGTCTGATTCATTATATGAGTATGTACATTTCACAGTCTGTGTTTTTCACTCTCCACTTGCATTACACCTAACATATCTTTAGAGTTTTCCATTTTTACTCTACTTGTTATAAAATAGTTGTGACAAGGGGCATTTTAGCTATTTACCATTTTTGCTGACCATTTGGAGGGAGACAAAGTTATCCTTTTGGATTGAAATATTTCATAACTGATCTGAATCCAAAACACAAATTAAATTTAATTTTCTTTGCAATTAATAAACAAATGAAACATAGCAAGGGCACAGACAATTATAATTTAGCCATAAATTATCTTATTTAATCTCATTGGAAGAATTTCAATTTACATGCTATCAGCAAATACTTAAGAGTGTATACTACTTTGGCATCTCAGTGCAATTTTCAAGTGCTAAAAAATTACCCCACAATCTTTCCCTAAAGATGCAACCTCTCTTCATTGATACTTTTGCAGCAAGAAGCCCATCAGCACACCATAAACACGTTTCAAAATCTGCCAATGGACAGTTCAAAAGCATTTAGTTTGCACATCTTTTTATAGGAGACTGGAGAAGAATTTAAGAACAGTTACTGCAATCCATGGCACCATTACTTCAGATTTCAAATCTCGTTAACTTTAAATAAGAAAAATAATATGTACATGTGTGTATGTATACAAACCTATGTTACCGTAGCTCACAGGTTTAACCAAAGCAGCAAACACAACACAAATGCACAAAAGAAAATTAATTACCTTTCAAAAAAAGACTTTGCCTCACTCTCGTGTTGATTGTAGACCAATTCCAAGTACATGTGCACAAAGAGAGGATAAAACAGCTGAGACAACTCTGCTCGATGACAGTCCAGGGAACACTCGATGAAGTGTTTCAACCCGCTGTAGTATTCCTCGTACAGCGTCGGGTCCCCTTGCTGGTTGTAGGCCGACAGCACCGCGCTCACATCCGGCTGATCCTCCACAACCACGGCGCCTCCAACTGCAAAACCATAAGCAAACAACAAGAGCTTGTCAGCCTGGAAGAGCCGCTGAGCAAACAGTGGCCACGACCTGCTGGTCAGGTGAGGCAACAGGCAAAAACACGCTGTGTCTAAACCAAGTCTAAACCACACAGGTGAGAGGGTGGTGGCACTTTACAGTCCAGCAGCCAATTTCCCCAGCACTTCCAGCAGCTTTTGGGGCTCTGCCTGCCAACAGCTGCCTGTAAGGTATCTAATCCAATGTCTAAGTCAGCCAGTGTTACACATGTAAAGGAAGAAGCCACTAACATCACAAGTTATGTTTACCATTAGGGCTAGAAACTCTCAAACAAGGAGCAGAAGGTAAGACATACCCACTATAATTATTTTGCATCCTGTAAAAAAGCAACTTAAGTTCATTAAGCGAACAATTCACTAAGAGCACCTCTCAACTGTCACAGAACACGGACACTTCTAACACTGACAGCTCTGTTCTACACAGCAGTCATTACAGACTTTCATTGTCTTGTCTTTTACATAAAAGCAATCATGTGAGGTGACAGGAACAAGCTGACTTTATGCTGTACATTCACTGGAACTCAGTCTATCACTTCCTGAAATTTCATTATACTGTTCTGTAAAGCTGCCTTACGGAACACCTTGATTAACAATACTTAGAAATTAATTATCCAAAGGACATCTCAGGTATCCAGCAACTTGATCCAGAAATGCAGAAAGCCTCATCTACAAGAACCTTATGTTTCCATCAAAATGAAGCCTGTACATCAGACCTCCGTTCCCATCCCTACTAACTACAATGGAAACCAAGAGTCTCCTGCTACTCTGTTAGTCGAGATGGGACACAAAGACGAGGGGAAGCACTTCTCACTTCGACAGTGCTCCCTTCAAACACGACAGGCACCCTATCCTTGGTCCTTTGATCCAGGAGATCCAGACTTCTCCACGGATTGCATGGGTAATGACACACACAGGGACCTCCCAGAAATACGGGGTAGACTCTCGGGGACATGACCTGACACCGACTCTCGTGTTCCAGCACCACGGCGAAACCCGGGCACACGGGCACCCCCCCTCCCAGGGGAGGAGGCATCGACCCCGCAGTGGCCGCGGGCCTCACCTTTTCCCGGCGGCACGGCGGCAACTGCGGCCACCCCGGGGCTTGAAGTCGCGACAGTGGCGACGCTGCCTCCGATGGCGACGGCGGCAGCGCTGGTGCCCCGGCCGAGCAGCGCCTCTCCGGAATCCACATCACTGCCGGAGCCTACTAGGAGCCCGGCGCTGGCGGGGCTGAGCGCGGCGCCGCCCAGGTCATCGCCGAGCAGGCGGGCTTCGCGGCGCAGGATCTCCTCGGACTCGCGGAGATTGCTGCGCCGCAGGAACTGCAGCACGGCCACGAGTGTCTGCCGGTCCAGC
>VYXB01009527.1:1003-52849 GCA_013397135.1 Pachyramphus minor | reverse complement strand
AGTTTTTTAATTGGCCAACAAACTGCCAGGAAAAAAATCATAAAAATCGGAACATGCTGAAAATGACAGCAGAGGGACAAACCGTCCAAGCAAAATGGAAAATGAAAATGGGTGTTGGGAAATAGAATGCTATAGTTTGCAATATTAATCATCTCAGGATTTAATATTTTCTATTTAAGTAATGCTTTGCTTTATAAGTAGTACCAAACCTGTGGAATCTATATTTTAGAATGCTTAAAGCAACACATGTATCTACCAAGTGACAAAGCTTGATTTTAACAAAATATTTTTAGCCCCAGGGCATATTAATTTTAATTTTTAAATGTATTTCACACCTTTTATAACAAAGTTGAGGCCTTTTTCTCACATAAACACACATACTCATAGGAACCTGCTCAAAAATCCCCAGCTTTAAGAAACTGAATATCAAGCAGAATCCAAGTAAAGGTTAGAAATTTTCATTTCTTCAAAGAACAGATAACAGCTATTGCTAGGTTGCTTGTACTTCTTATCATATATACAAGTGTAGTGCTGGCAGTTTCTGAATTATTACTTTTTATGTAAATGAAGAAGTCAGATGCCAAACAGATTGGTTGTCATAAAGTTCCAGCCCCCAGTAAAGTAATATGTTAAACTCTCTTCACATTTTTCCATTTAAAAATGCAGGAATAACGTGTGCAACATAGGTGCTACACTTAAGGCAGAGCAGGTCATACTACCTAAGGTTTACCTTGCCGGGCTCTCCCACTGGAAGACTTTTGTTTTAATGGTTTGTAACCCTGTAAGACACAAACTGTTCAGTTTTTCCATGCTAGGAGTCCAATCCAGGGTGATTATTTATTCTTTCTTATTTCACCAAAAATTATTCAATCAATTCCAAGAAAATGTTAGAGGGAAGAAAACCCTGGCTCTGTTGGTTTTAACAGAATCAATTGATCTTCCTGACAGGTTTTATGCTTCTCTGCCAGGTGAAACCTGATAGTGGGTACATCATGTGACAAGATTCCGTTTTTCTGCTGCTTTGAGAGCTGCACCAACCATAGCCAATGCATAAACACTTCAAGAAACTGTACTTTTCTAATGATCGAGAAAGTGCTGTTTCTTTCAGTTTAGGAAACTTCTATATCTTGGTGGCCTTTCTCTCCACCAAACACTCTGCAACTTCTTCGTCCTTCCAGCTCTAAGCAAGCCATACATGCGACACTCTTGCAGGTGGTGGGACTGGAGATGCACCATTCTCACAGAACAGCTAAGTATGTTTCTCCTGCTCAAATGACAGTAGCAGGATTTTTCTTTTAACAGTTGTTTCCATCTCCTCTAAGCAAGGACAAAGCTCAAGAATAGAAGTTTCCCCAGCTGGTAGTCTGAGTTTATTGGAAATAGACCAGAGAAATAAGCAGTTTTGGCAGAAATGTTTCAAATTTTCAAGTTAAAATTATTTCAAGAAACTATTCAGCTTCAGCAAATTTGCAGGGGAACACAGAGGAGATTCCAACAGGCTCTGTGAAATGCTCACTAGAAATCTGCTGACTTCCCTGCATCCACCACTCCCATGCTGTGTCCTCATTCACAGCCACGGAGTGAGGATCCCTGTAGTGTGCTTTGCCCTCCAGTCTTAGAGAATGCAACCAGCTCCACTTCCAAGTGTTCTGGGCTAAGGCCTGTCTCTGATGAACCAGATTTACATGGTACTGGAGATTCCAAATCTCATGATAAATAATGACTAAACCTCATTTCTCTCTTTGTAATCTTCTTGTTTCTCACTATTGACAAAATTGAGTAGATTCTAATGTGACATCAAGATCCCTGTCACTCGTTCTGCTGCAGCTAACCAGGGTTAGATTTGTTTTGGGAACAGCAGCACAGGCAGCCCTGAAATGTGTTCTTAAAGAACTTCTATTTGGTCAGTACTGTCATGTTCTTGGCTCTCAGTTCTGATTGAAAATTAATTTTTATTGACATTACAGGGCAGTTTGTTATTATGTATGTGTGAGATGCACTCAGTGATGCAGCAGCAAATAAAAAGGCTGGAAGCAGTGCTAGGATCCAACATAGCAGGATGTATTGTGCCAGGGGGAGGTAAGTGAATGCTGATGGCTGTTCCTGCCATGAGCTTTGCACTGGGCCAGGAGAAAGTGGGCCAGACTCAGACATGCTGAGATCGGGGAATATTGAGGGGATAGCTGCCAGCACAACATCTCACTGCTTGGGGCTCACCACAGAGATTTCTGTCAGTTTCCTGGTTCTCTCCTTCCTGAGACCTTGTGTTTGCCTACCATGTGGTGTGAGCTCATGGGTGCCATAGCGCCTAACTCTGCCCCAGGGAAGCAAGGGGAGGGGAGAGCTTCGCAGACCTACCCAAGGCTCAGCAGGGGGTTTTGATGAAAAAAGGAAAAATATCAACCAATCTCCTCTTCCTCTGATTCAGAATCAGGTAATAATGATTTGAGTCATATGGGTAATAATGAGTTTGAGTCATATGGGAAAGCACATTTGCCACTCGCTTTTAACAGCTCACAGTTGAGTTTGCAATGGTTTTGGTATCTTCACTACCTAAGCACTACTTACTGACAGGCATAATTTCTAACTTCTGTCCATACACTAGTTTTGACAATAAACACCATGAAGGTTTATCTTCTTCCTAGTTCAAACCTATTTTCCATGGTTAGGTTACACTTTACCCACAAAGTAGGTCCACCATTTCTGAAGGATTTAAGAACTCCTACATCAAAGAGAAGTATTTAGGAAATATTTCTCATCCTGTGTGTTAAGGAAACTTTCCTTTCTGACCATCCAGGAGCCACTCTGGCAGTCACTCTCACACCACCTGAGCTGAGACCAAAGCCCCTTCACAGCTAAACACACCACAATCGCACAGTCAGACCAGGTTTCCTTACTGACTCGACCTCACGTTTCCCATAGCAGAGAGTTCGGATTCTTGAAATAATTTAACCATGGTGCAATATCTAAATAACAAAATAACAGCTTGAGCTGGTGCCTCCCACGAGGGACCCCGAACAAAAGAACCCCTGGGCTCTTATACCCTTACGGTCTAAGGGCAGCAAAGTCCAGGGATCTTAGGCTCCTGCTGTATCTCTGAGTGTCTGGTCCCCTGCCTGGGCCACAGGTCCCTGTGCCCTTTGTTATGCAAGGACTCGGCAGTTCACAACCTCTTGCCTCGGGCTCTCACCCAGAGCTCAGCCTGCAGCTGCACACCGAGCTAATTGAAATCTTAATAGCATAATCAAGGCATCCGTATTAACACAGATCTAATAATTATGGGAAAAGAGAGAACAAGTAAATGAAGAAATCTTTTACAGAGGAAAAGTTCCAATAAAACCTATACACTTAAAATTCCTATATATACACATCCTGGCTATTACCCTTTTCTTTGATGTCATACTCAGTCCTCCTCACACGTGTTGATGGCTTCACTCTAGGAAGAGGGGAGGGATATGGCAAGTTTCCACAGCCCAAGTATGGAGTAGAGAGAAATACGGTATTGATGTCAATGGCTTCTTCTTCCTCACTCTAGGGTCTGCTTTGAATTGTTTTCATGTTCTACATGTTACTCTTTATTCATGTGTCTACAAGTCCACACTAAATCTGATTTTGTTACACATGGTGTGTTTTACATATGTTAGTCACTTTTTTTTGTTCTTCTTGTTTAGTTATCGCTAAATTAAATTTTGCTCAACTCCAGGTCTGTACTTCTTTATCTGACCATTGGTGAGTTGCTTACGGTTGTGGAGTCTCCAGTGCCAGATGTTATTGCCTAGTCTTGTACTCCTTGGCACCTCATCCTGTGTTCCCACTTCCCTCCAGTTTGCACACAACCAGGGTTGTATGCACAACACCACTGGGCAACCTGTTCCAGTGCCTCATCAGCCTCAATGTAAAAAAATGTCTTCCTTTTGTCCAACCTCTTACTCTCTTTTATTCACCCCTTGTCCTATCACTACAGACCCTAATAAAAAGTCTTTCTCTGTCTTTCTTATAAGCTTTATAAATTGAAAGACCACAGCAAGGCCACCCCAGAGCCCTGTCTTCTCCAGGATGAATAAATGCCAGCTCCCTCAACCTTTCCTCGTAGGAGAGGTGCTGCAACTCCTCAAACTGTTTTCATAGCCCTTCTCTGGACTTGGTCTAATAAGTCTATGTTTTTTTATACTGGGGGATCCAGAGCTGGACACAGTGTTTCAGGTGGTGTTTCATGACAGCAGACTTGATGAGGGTGACATTGGTAAAGATATTGAACAGTAACAGTCCCGGTATACACTCCTGAGGAATCCCACTTGTCATTGGCCTCCATTTGGACATTGAGTTATTGACTGCAACTCTTTGGATGCAGCCATCCAGACAACTCCTTATCCACCAAATAGTTCATCCATCTAACCAAATGTCTCCGGTGTAACTGCAAGAATATTGTGTGGGACCATGTCAAGGGCTTTACAGAAGTCCATGTATGGGACATTAGTAGCTCTTTCCTTGCTTACTGACACAGTCCCTCCACCATAGAAGACCTCCAGATTAGTCAGCCATGATTTGCCCGGTGAAGCCATGCTGGCTGTGACTAATCTCCTCCCTGTCACCCATATACCTTGACCTATCTTCCAGGAGTATTTGTTCCATGCTCTTACTTAGTATGGCTGACTGATATTTCCCAGGGTTACGATTTTTACCCTTTCAAACAAAATGGGTGTACGTTTCCTTTTTTTCAGTGACCAGGGACTTCACCTGACTACCATGACTTTTCAAATACGGTGAAAAGCAGCTTAGCTACTCCATCTTCCAGTTCACTCAGGACCCTGGGTTGCATCTTTTCCAGTACCTCAGATGGTCTCAAATGGTCTCAGATGGTCTCTATTCTTTTAAAGTGGGTGGGTCTTTATTGTTCCCATTCACGGTTTGAGATTCAGGGTCTCGAGACATGTTGAAGAGCAATTGTCATTGAAAACTGAGGCAAAAAAAAATTGCAGCATATGTGACCCCCATGATCACAAAAAAATTCAGATAAAGCAAGTGAATATGAAGCTACAGGCAAGTTAAGACAAGTTCAGGTAAAGCAAGGCCTGAGGTTTTGTAAACTCAGTGAAAAGTCTGTGTCCTGTTTCTAGGAGTGACAAGTATATACAAGGCTGCAGGGCCACAATGAAATAGGAGTCTGTGTAACTGAATCAGTCCAAAAGTGTTTCCCCATGTAATCATGAATGTACTGAGAGCCTTTTTGGTGTTGCGAACTTGCCTGAGAAGATCCAGTTCTCACACATCTCACATATCTTCTTGGAAGACCCACTGAAGTCAGTAGGAAAAATAGCCATGAATTTCAGCTAATTAATTTTTGCACAGTTTTTGATTCTTGGTGTATTAATGTCACCAGAGTCAGAAGAGAATATTCAGGCAATGAATGGGCCTCCTGCACAGGAGATGCCTCCATGCCCCTACAGATAAAAGGTTGTACAAGAAGGTAGAAAGCAGTGCTGCCCACAGGGTACATCCTGCCCCTATTAAAAGCAAAACAGAGGAACTGAGGTAATGTCATTTAAAAATAAAAACAGTAAAGGTGGTGATGGTGACAACAACAGGAATTATCAGGATATTTTCATTTTGCAGTAAACTACTGTCTTTCTGCAAAGACAACTTCTGAATCTGCTAACCTGTGGGCAGGTTTGATCCAAAGCCTTTGAATTTATGGTGAGTAATTTTATTATGATGATGAGGCAGGAACTAGTTTTCAGTGAAACAGATGATGAGTAAGCTGAAACAAGGCAGTTTTCAAGGAAACACCTCAGTCAAACATGACCCGGTGCAGCCACAGAGGTATAAATGACTTTGCTGGGCTTCTCAACAAAGAGAAATGCATAACCACAGGAAGCAAGCACCCCATTTCATGTTAAGAGTTTTGCTCCTGAGCAGCTCTACAAAGAAGGGACACACAAGGAAAACCAGGGGTTTTCAGACTTTTCAGTAGATTTTCTTTTACAGTAAAGAAGAAATAAGAAATCCCAACCCAGCAGAACTGTCATGGAAAGCAGAGCCCCTGCCTTTGTGTCCTCAGCTTGGTTTAGCTTCTTGCTTATTCCTCCACTATTTAACAGAAGTGAAAGCATTTGACAATACACAGAGTAGCAACATGGGAAAGTTGCAGAAGGAAATTATTTTTAACTCTCACATTTTTGCACTGCTATTGGTTTTTTTAAGGAAAATATGGTCATTGTCCATATTAAGCCTACCTGTGCTTGGCCCTCTGCACACCCAAGCTCTGCACCTGTGGGCATTGAAGCAGTTCCTTCAAAGCTTTTTCTAGATTTCTAGATGAAATCTAGATGAAATCTAGATTAAATCCGGATTAAATCTACATTTCTAGATTAATTTCCCTCTGCGCTTTTCTTTAGCAGTTCAGTTTAAAAGCAGCTTTTAATCTGTTCTTCTTCCCTAAGATACCCTCTATAAAATTATATGAGAAAAATCTCCCCCAAAACCTTGTGAAATTTTGCATAAGCAAATAAATTACACCTGGCAGCAGGAAGAGATCTCTTCGTTCGTTTTCCTTATAGAGGAGCCAGAGAGCTTAAAATGAAAGTAATGCAGCAGGTGGGATACTTTTCTATCTTTCCCTTCTTCTCCTGAAGAGGGAGCTAGAAAGGTGAATGGTTTTTTTCGTTTTTTTTTTAGTTTGATTGTTCGTGGTTTTTGTTTGTTTGGTTGCTTTTTTGTATTGGCGTTTAGGTTTCTTTCAACTAATCTCATAATTATCTGCAAACTATTAATTCAATTAATGTTCTATTATTTTTTTAACAGGAACCACTTACATCCAGTGGTTCCTTTAATCAAGTTTTAGGTTGTCAGAAAAGAAATGTGAGTGGCAAAGTGCTAACAGAAAAAACCTAATTAATAGATGCTTGCTTTTTCTCTGGGTTTGGCTTAAGTGTGGCATATGTGGTTTACTGTAGCTATTTTTTATGTATTTTACATCTTAAAAGTAGTAAACAGAAACAAGGGAAGTTTTCCTAAATGCCATGCCACTATTCCCACAATGACGGGTCAGATGCTGTATTTCTGCAGTAACATCACTGCTCACCCACACCTCAATACCTCTGAGTCTCTGAGCTGTCAGCTTATACATTATTATGTGTGTATACATATATATAAAAACATTATATGCATTATAATTATAACATTATTAACATTATATATAGTTTGGATTATGCAATTCTGAAAAAGGTATATTGAAATTGACCAATCCAGTGGCTTTCTATGATGGAGTGACTACATCTGTGGACAAGGGAAGGGTTACAAATGTCATTTCTCTGGACTTCTGTAAAGCCTTTGACATGGACTCCCACAACATCCTTCTCTCTAAATAGGAGAGAAGTGGATTCAATGTGTGGACTGTTAGATGGATAAGAAAGTGGTTAGATGGTCACATCCAGTGGTCAACAGCTCAGACTCCCAATAGACATCCGTGACAAGTCATGTCCCTCAGGGGACCAGTGTTATTTAATATCTTCATTAATGACATAGAGGAAAAGATCAAGTGCACCCTCAGCAAGTTTGCAGGTGACACCAAGCTGAGTGGTGTAGTTGACACATCTGAAGGATGAGATGCCATCCAGAGGGACCTGGACAAGCTTGAGAAGTGGGCCTATAGGAATCTCAAGGTGTTTAACAAGGCCAAGTGCAAGGTGTTGCACCTGGATCAGGGCAACTTCTGGTTGCCTACAGGCTGGGAGATAAACAGATCGAGAGCAGCCCTGAGAGGGACTTGGGGGTGCTGGTGGATGAGAGGCTGGACATAAGTCAGCAACGCACATTTGCAGCCCAAAAAGCCGATTGTGTCCTGGGCTGCATCAAAAGCAGCGTGGCCAGTAGATAGAGTGAGGGAATTCTGCTGCTCTGCTCTTGTGAGACTCCACTTGGAGCATTGCATCCAACTCTGGGATCCCCAACATCGACATCACCATCCAGGTGATAGCCACCAAGCTGATTAGAAGAATGGATCACCTCTCCTATGTGGAAAAGCTGAGAGAATTGGGTTTGTTCAGCCTGGAAAAGAGATTTCAGGGTGACATAATTGTGGCCTTCCAGGACCTGAAGGGAGCCTATAAGAAAGACGCAGAGAAACTTTTTAAAAGGACGTACAGTGACAGGACAAGAAGGCTTCAAACTGAAAAAGAGTAGGTTTCAATTAGATTAGGAAAAAATTCTTTATTGTGAGGGTGGTGAGACACTGGAATGGGTTGCTCAGACAAGTTATAGATGCCCCATCTCTGTAAGAATATAAGGCCTGGTTGGATGGAGCTCTGAGCAACCTGGTCTAGTGAAATGTGTCCCTGTCGACAGCAGGGGGATTCGAACTAGATGATCTCTGAGGTCCCTCTCAACCCAGGCCATTCTATGATTCTATGAAATTGGAATATGATGAGAGAACATCAATCTACATACATTGCTTTTTGTATGTGAAAAATATTATTTAAGTTAAGGAAAGCCCTGGATGAAGAACAGATGAATAGGAATTGTCTTTTAATGTACCTACATTAAAAATTACTCCTAAAAATTAGGGCAGCTTCAAGCTGAAGTGGAGACACAAGAACATCATTACTTCAAAAATCAAATAGAATTGTGTATAAGCACCTATGAAGAAGATATGTGTGGTTTCTACCACAGAAAAACTATAGAAAAAATTGCACCAGAAATCCTTTTTAATTCCTGTTTCTTAAAGGAAAGAGACAGCACTGGGACAAACAAAAGGGTCATTTCCAAAAGATTTGACTCTGATGTTTATAGATACCTTTTTAATTGTAAGCAGAAGACTAGTGGTAGCAGTACATGCCAGAGTTGAACCCACCTTGGCCTTCTAGGATGAACTTAATAGACTTTCAGCATGGAAAGCTCTCCCCTTAATTTGAAATGGAGCTTCTTAAAAAATAATATGAAGCCACTTTGTTCACAAGTGTTACACATCTGTATCCCGAGCAATTAATATTATTCTGCTATTCTGGTGGAAACCTTGTTTTTTATTAATGTAGACATCTAATTGAGGGATAAAGCTGAAGAAATCTAATAAAAATATTATCAATATTTAGTTTGATGGTGGTAACATCAGCAAACCTGCTCACCTGGTTCATGTTTTCCTCTATGACTTTTGACAATTATTTTATACTTTTTCTTTCCATTTCTTCTTCTAAAGACAGAAGTAGTAGTGCCTACCATTTCCTGTCAAATGTTGTGAAACCTGGCAAGTCAAACTGCAGTGTTTGGATGAGAAGTTTCTATATCCTAGAGCATATCTGTTAAAGCAAATCTCATGTGTTAAGTGCTGAAGATTTAGCATCTGGTAAAGAATGGTCAAAAGAATTTTATTGTGGTTCACCTGGAAAGAAATGAATTGTCAGTAAAATCAACCACACTTCTAGGTTTCTTGAATAAGACATTCATACACTTCCTCTTTCAGGGATGAACTATGAACCTACTAGACTCTCTCTGAGAATCTTCAAGCCTTCTTCTAAAACAAAAAAAAAAAAGATAGGCTTCAAATGCTTAGCTTTCCTGTTGAAATTGCCTGATTTATGCAAGTGTTGATTGAGCCTATAGTCATTCACAATGACTTTTAGACAATTTCCTATTAGTCTGTTGTGGTTTCACATGCAGCAAAATCAGCTGGGGAGTTTTAAAACAGGTTTGGAAAGAGATTATGGGAGTTGAGTGCCCTGCCATAAGTGAAATTTGTATACTTTACATATATGTCTGGAATTAAGGTGTTATGGAGAATTATTGAAAAAGTATTATGAAACACTGGCAATAATCTGAAAAAATATACTTGAAGTCTTGATTTGTCTGGCAAGGTTTGCTCTCTGTAAACCTATGGTTTGTGCTGTTCAGACTTTATTTACATTTGATTCACTACAGAGGATATTTCTCTCATGAAAGTGAAATCCTAACATGAAAACAACACATTGCCCAAAACCATACTGCTTTACTTGACTGCAGAGAAGCAATTTGTAAGTCTAGGTATGAAGCTGATTATACCCTCTGTCTGTGACACAAGTAACACATCTTTTAAATTTTAAAATAAGAAAATTTCTTTTCCATTTTACTATCTTAAAGTCCCTGTTACATCTCCATTCTGGCCATAATTTAAGCTTCAGTAAAGTAAAGGTTTTGCAATCCATTGAAATCAGGAGATATTGGACTGGTTCCCTAGTACATTTAACAGAGATATAAAACTTCTTTATAATGTTCAGCAAACCTGTAGCTGCCATAAGTAGCTGCCATATATGCTTTTTTGTGGTTAATTAGCACATACTCTTGCTGCCACAAAGGTTGCTGGAAACAAAGTCTTGGGGTTTTTACTCTCTTTGACAGATGAGTTCCTGTATTGTAGCTTGAAACTCTACCTGAAGATACTGGATGAGGTTCTCCTGCTACAGTTAACTTGCCCATAGCAGCCAAAGAAAACAGGAAGTTTCCTACTGTGATTGAGAAATTATCCCGCATTTACAACTGAACTGCTTTTCTTCAATGAAGCATAAATATTATATGAATAGTACAATGCACTGCCTCATACTAGTAAACAGTGGGAAAAAAGCTCAGTTGCTGGTACCACAACTTGACCATTTGAAAACTCAAAGTACTTGCATTCCAATTCTTTTTGTGTATCTGAGCTGTCTCAAATGGCTTTATTTTTTACCTTTATGGACTTTTATATATTTACATTTAGATAGCTTCAGGTATTTAGTAGACAGCAATGCTAAACTTACTTGAAAAGTAGGAGAAAGTCATAAATTATCAAGGAAGATGCTCAAAGACATGGCCATTTTAGAAAATGTCACCCTTAGCATTTCTTGTCCCCTTTGGCTGCCAAAGCCTGTTCTTGTGATCAGGTGGTAGCTGTAGTTAGTCTCACATTTATACCATTTTTGGTATGTTCTCCTGAGGAGTAACTTGGAACTGAGATAGAAAAATTGGCACCTGTCTTTGTGCTTTGCCTAGTGTGTTCTGACCTCCTGCAGGCCCTACATATCTCAGTCTGTTGTATGCACCATGTGCAGGCTAAGCTAATCAAATGTCAGGTCCTTAAAACCATCATGTCATTCATCTTCATGTTTTGCCAAGGTCAAGCCTGCTGTTGCTCTCAGCTCATTAAGGTCTTGTTTTCCACAAAGCCAGTGGAAAAATGCTTTAAAAAATTAACAAGCAGGTGAACGGGATGCCACCCAGACAGGTGGAGATATGATTGTCAGGAAATCCCCTTTTCCAGAAAGTGTGATAAATTGTTGGCACCTTATGGGTAAACACAGCAGTCTAATTTTTATTTGAGGGTTTAGATTCTTGTAGTCTGCAATGGGGCTGCATGAGGCAGCTGCTGGCACCTTGTGGTTGCCTTTGGTTGAAGACTTAATGACCGTTCGTCCCAAAATCCCTCATCTCCATGCTTACTGGTGTCATCCAGTTGGATCAGGTGTTCTGGCTGACCAAAAATCTGAGATGAAACCTTTCACACTCCTTCCCTCTACCGTTAGTTGGGAAATCATTTGAGGTGACATATCCTGCACAACAGTGCTGGAATTCCCTGGTCTTCTCCTGCTGCACTTAGGCACATTAATTCCTGCCTCTTCAAAAGTGAGTATGGAAAGAGGTAGGGACAGGCTGGTCCTCAAATGCAGCTGCTTGGCTCAGTTTTGCAACATCTAGTATCAATTTTCATTTCATAATTTAAGCTAAGTTTTTTTCTATAACATCCTTAATTGGATATTTCTGTTGTTTGTTTGTTTGCTTGTTTTTTACATTGCAAACTGTTTTCATAAATATTCTCATCACAAAATCCGAAAATATTTTTTACTGAGCTCCTGAAGGCCAACACTGCAGAAGTAAGCAAGCTAGCAATTTTTAAGCATAAATAATAGGTAATTTGGCTTTGCACCTCACTCCCTCCAAGAGTTTTCTGTGAGGAGATTTACATGCTCGGGAAGTTCAGCCTGTACTTTTCACTCCTCTGAAAGTGGCTGGTTACAACTCTGCAGCTCAGCTTCACAAGCTCATATGACTTTAACTCAGGATCAGGTCTTCAATACCCTGTATCTGTTGTTAGATTTGAGAAACTTACACACCTGGTCTGCCTACCTCCCCTTCCTGGTTCTGTTTATAACAGCAATTTGTATTACTCAAATCACCAAAGCCATCATGTCAAAACATTAAGAGAAGCTCTCTATCCCGAAGACTTTCCCTTAGTGTTACAAAGGGAAAAAAAATCAGGGTTGGACACAGCCAAATAGGAAAGTAGGCACACATGGACAACATGACCTGGAACACTGAGAACTGTGTATGTTTGTACACACATACACATGTGTATACACATGTACACATACATACACACGTGGATGTAGTGTTTGTGTCTCCCAAAGGGTCACTTGGAGCTGGGTGAGCTCATTTCCCGGTAAAGTGGTCTCACAGGGTTGTTTCATTGTAGCAAGTAGAAAGCCCCAGCCATCACCTGGCCAATGTACTAATGGGCTTTGTTCCCCGTGGGCTTCCTACACCTGTAGGAAGTGAGGGAGGGGTGAAAAGGGAATAAGGAATGGGTGAGACAGAAAAGGGAGAAATGGTCAGGTAGAAGGAGGTGGACGGTCATGAAGCAACTACTGACCATCCTGTAATAAAGTACACACTTTACCCCAGGGGTTTGCAACCATGTGTGACTGGAGAGAGGCCAGAGACCAAAAAATAATAATGAAATAAACTGAACTGAGGAGCATATGAGAGGACACCAAGCACTTGGCATATATGAAGACAAATAATGTTAGACACAGAAGGCGGTGTGGGGGAAGGAGTAGCACAAAAAGCATCAGAGTGGTCAAGGGCAGTGTAATTAAGGCTGAAAGAAGGAACCTGTGAAAGAAGAAAGTCGTGATGACTCAACAGTGCTCTTTGTCCTCCTTTGTGGCTGAGGAGGACAGCAGACAGCCACAGCACTGGCAGAGGAGTGTTTCCACAGCAGAGCAATGTGATTTTCAGCTTCAGTGACCCCCTGGAATGCTCAAAGGCCTGTCCTGAAGAACCAAGAGGAGCTCTGTGTAATATCTGCACCCAATTTTGGTGTCAGACCCTAAAGTCAGAAAATAGAGCTTTTCTAGCTCTAAGAGCTCTGCTTATGGCTTTTGGATGAGGCTCATATGGAAGAGCACCTCTTGGTCCTGCCAGAGGGGAAGGAATGCCCCTGGTTCAGCCTTTTGCTTTCTGAGCCAGTAGTACCACCAGCGCTCAGAGCAGCATGCTATAAGGTCACAAAACAAAAGCTTCATTTTTCTCTGCAGTTTAACTTTTTCTACTATGTCGTTTTCCTCATGGGAATTTCATTAGAATGAATGGTGTTCTTTGGAGATATGGTATACATTTTTTTCTGAGAGTCACAGTCTCAAAAACCTGTGCTAGCATCAGGCAATTTTGTTTCCTGTCATTTATTGCCCTGCTAGTATGAACACCCTTTTTTTTTTCTGAAGCACATAACTTGTGGTCAGCTGCATCTGGTACTACTAGACAATTACGGTAAATTTACATTTTACCAGCTGAAATTTCCTGTAAGCATTCTGTGGGCTAGAAATATAAAGTGAAACTAAGCAAGCATGTTCTAACAAATGAGAAATATTATTTTATTTGATTTATTATTGTTTATTTTTTCATAACAGTATCTGGACTGACTGCTGTCATACCACGACTTGTGACAGGCATGAAAAAAGCCTATTGCAAATAATAATTTTAAGACATTGTCCTCTGAAACAATAAACCTTGATACTCTGCAGGAACTTACGGGTGGGCATGTTTCTAGTGAACAGTCAATTCTGAAGGAGCTTGCAAAAGATCTTTTTTACTCCATGTAACATTCTAAGCTCTGCATAAGAACAAGAACATCACATTTTCTTACTTGTTGTCTCATACTAACGTGCACAGCTCCTAGAGGCATGGTCCCCGGCCAACATGACTTAAATGAAGTGATGGGTGCCATTAAGTATATGTAGTGTAAGGTATGCATAAGTATTAAGTAGTATATATAGCTGAAACTTTATTCTGTGAGGCTTCAACTGTGACTAGAGATTTCCTAGTACACTGAATAATGCTGGTAATGAAAATTACGAGTTTTCTCCTTTCCAAGGTAAAAAGGGAGGTGATTGGAACTAGCAGCATCCATATTAGTTGGTTGTTTCGATGTAAAATTATTTCCTATGTCCCCATATTCACCATCCAGAAG
This sequence comes from Pachyramphus minor, assembly GCA_013397135.1. Classification (NCBI taxonomy): domain Eukaryota; kingdom Metazoa; phylum Chordata; class Aves; order Passeriformes; family Tyrannidae; genus Pachyramphus; species Pachyramphus minor. Next base: position 38,604 of record VYXB01009527.1, on the reverse strand, counting down.
AGAGGAGGATTCAGTTTGTTCAACCCTTTGCTCTCCATTGACTACAGACACCAGGAAATATGCAAAATCTTTTTTTCTTAGTTGACACTTTTTCCTCAAGCTGATCTTTCATGATAAGGCACTGTGCTGATACAGGATGGAGGCAGAGACTGCTGAAACTTGCAGCCACTGGGCTAGATGAGCACTTTACCTGCGTGGAAGGCTGAATCCAAACAGCACTGCCTTTACTCAGTTTGTGCTCAGGCTGGCTGATGTAAAGGGATTTGAGGATACACCATTTGTGCCATGCTCGGACAAACTATGGTGCGTGCTCATTCAATAATCACGCTTGGGAGCTTTGCCTTGGAATTGCATAGGTGGGAGTAGAAACAAACTGCATGGTGCTTTTATAGTTCCACATCTCTGCTGAACAGTTTGCTTTTGCTCGGAGGAAGTTGCTTCTGCAGTGAAAAAGTACTAGGGAATGCTGCATGTCTTCTTGAAAGGGTGGTGTGTTCTGGGCTAGGAGAGCAGAAAGTTGTGCAGTGAAGGCACTGGTGACCTTTCAAACAGGCTTTCAAGAAGCAAGAAAAACTACTTTCATGTATTTGCTCATGTGTTAGATCTCTTTCCAACTTGACCTTTTGAAAACAATCTGTTTACACATCCCACACACAGCTAGATCAGCAGTGTGAGACAGTGAGGGGTGGGAGTAGATATGCAGAGCTTAGTGGCATATAACCACCACACTTGCACCATGCCAGCCATGCTCATACTTTTTCCAGATGTGTGCCAGGGGCTGACCCAGTCCTGGGATGTGATGGGGCTTTATGCCCCTCATTGGAGCTAGTGTAGAGGCTGTGACCATATGTGCTGGTTTTGGCTGAGGTAATTTTCTTCGCAATGACTAGTATGGGCATATATTTTGAATTTGTTCAGTGACAAATGACTTCATCCTCTCCCAGAAGTTCCCAGCTGCTAGGTATGACATCTCAGTGTTCCATGGCCTGGGTTAGATCAGTCAGCAAATGGTTTTTTGTCATAAAGGGCAGCACATGGTGTGCAGCTGTGCCAGGATGAGGTGGCTGTGAGACATCCCAGCAGCTCTTCTCCCTGGTGCATGGTGCTAATAGTAATAGACTGGAGCCATTCAAAGTTGTAACCTGGCTTGGGTGAGGATATATCTGCTTCCAAGCTCTGCCTCAGCTGCAAACTCTTTGCTTTCCTTATCACAATGTGTGACTTCTCAGTGTAGAATTAACTTGAAGACTTTTGTTTTGATTTGGGAGGAGGGAGGAGGCATTTCGGAAGAAGTCAGTGTGCAAGATAAACTAGGTTAGAATACTTTCAGAAGGTCATACTGTACATGACAGCAGAGCAGGGTGCCCTGGCCTCAATAGGTGAAGTAGAAGATGCATCACTCTAAAAGCAGAGTGGCAGGGTGGTCTGTAAGCAGACATGAGAGCTGATAGCTGTCCATTGGCCTCCAAAGTCAGTGGACATCACAGAACAGTATATAGTGAAGAGTTCGGTGGTCCCTTTTCCAGCATTTGGCACACAAATATAAAAAGAACTTAGTGAAGTCTGGAGTGCATATGGGATTTGCATTCCACTTTCTCAAGTCTCAAAGTAATGCACAAATGGTTTCATACCACACCAAAATCTTCCACAATTTGGTACTTGGCATTTAATTGGAAAATACAGCTCTGTAGTTTGCATGTAGAACTACAATTTACAAGAACTTGGTCCAAGGTCTAGTCCTTGTGCCACAGGTTAAATGTGCAAGTTCAGACTGAGGTTTATGGGGAATTAACAAATATGAAATCTGATTTCACCTGTTCTGAATTTCAATTACTTTATCCTTCCTGATTTAGCTTTCATTTTCACTCACCTCAGCTGATGTTTATCATTAATTCTTAGATCCTCTTGATCTGATATTTCTTTAGGCATACTATTCATGTTGTTTCATGCCACATCAGTTACATTCAGGGGTTAGTAAACTTGGCCTCAATTCATCATGAAAAGACATGGAAAGACATAATCCTATCCACATATAGAACCTCTAGTTTGCTTTTAAAATGCCCACCTTTCCAAATGATAGATATATCTTTTTCTTCTGGTATTCCACTGCATTAATGTTCTCAGTCTTTGCTGACTTCTCCCTGGCCAGACTCATAGGCAGCATACTGATACATACAGTATCAGTATAGCAGTTAACTGCCATTTTTTGTCTCAGTATCTTGACTTTTGTGACACTTCTCTTGCCCTAACTGTAGCATCATCTGTTTATTTAGGCTGAGGATCTTCCACTGCGCTTCACAATTTGTCCCTCTGGTCTCTCTGAATGCCTAACACCAACTTCATTTCAGTACAGTCAAATGGAGTCATACTTCCTTCTAGATCCAGGCTAGCAATCTTTCCTCAGACCTGCAAGTCAGGTATCTCTTTTGGGTCAACTGTCTATGAGTCCTCATATCCCAGCTGTCATTGAGCCTTGCAAGTTCTACAAAATGCACAGATACACTGCCACTAAACACAGCATTATTTCCATTGTAGCGGGTTGACCCTGACTGAAGGCCAGGTACCCCCTAAAGCCACTCTATCACTCCCCTCTGCAACTGGACAGAGGAGAGAAAATGTAACAAAGAGTTCATGAGTTGACATGAGGACCAAGAGAGATCACTCACCAATCACCATCATGGGCAAAACAGACTAGAAGTGGGGATATTAATTAAATTTAACAGAATCAGAACAGGAGAATTGGAAGTAAAATAAACCTTAAAAACACCTTCCTGCCACCCTTGCTTCCTTTCCAGGTTCTACCTCCTACCCCAGTGGTGCAGGGAGACGGGAATGGGGGTTACAGTCAGTTCATTAGAGGTTGTTCCTGCCACTGCTCAGGGAGAAGAGTCCTTCCCCTCTGCTCCAGCATGAGGTGCCTCCCATGGGAGACAGTCCTCCATGAACTTCCCCATGACTTTTTTGATAACAACTCCCTGGATAAAGAGTTCGCTTACTTGAGGCAGCTGTGCTCATAATACATTCAGCGCTGGCCTGCTTTGAGGCCACAGCCTACTGTATACACAAGACTCAGGAGCAGCCTGTGGTTTCACTAGACATTTTTTGTAGCAGAAAACCCCCTCACAGAACTGTAGCCTCTGCTGTGGGGAAATTGGTTAGCCTCATATGGCACACCCTGATCATGTTTCCCAACAGCATAAAGCAGAAGCAAAATACCAAAAGATTTAATAGCTTCTAGCTGAAACGTCCTGTGTCTAAAAGGTCACAAGGTCAGCCCATTTGACTCAGGAATCCAAAACCAAATGGACATTTTCTAGCCAAGAGAAATAACTGATTTAGTAAATCTGGGGTATTTCCTACAACTTTTGTATTAGCAGGGAAGTGGAGAAATTAAATGCAAACCTTCCAAGGTTCTTCTTGTACCTATGAATTTCTCTAGCAAATGATCTTGCAGCCATGTTCTCTTCACTTTAAGATAACTACCTTATCTTCCTTATCTCGAGAGGAATATGAGTGAAATATCAAATATCTAACCCAGCTGCATAAGCAACTTGAAACAAAAGAAAGTAAGAAAAGAACTCCCTTTTTATTTTCATCCTTCCCAAAAATGATCCCAATGAAACACTGTAACACAGGGCTCCAGCTAGGAATCTCCAAATTCCATCTTAAACAAAAGTAAATGTGTTACCTTTCTAGGTAAGGTCTGGCATAAAATTTAACCTTTATACAGTGTAAATTAATAAATTCGAAAATTCTGCAGAAGTAGTGAAATTATTCCCATTGCCTCTGCAGTCCAGTTTGCCATCTCCTGGGAGTCACATTTGCTCAGCAAACAGGTTTAATGTAGGACTGCATCCCCAATACTGCAAGGACAATTGCTGAAAAATATGAACAGGAGTCATTTCCACCTGAAGCCATACATGTAATTACTGCTCCAGCTTAATGGCAAATGAGTAAAGCAAAACAATCTAGAAAATACAGAATTAATGAAATTACATACTAAAGCCCTTTGTTAGTGTAAGATATAAAACATGGTTTGATACACATAGGTTTTCACTTATGGAAAAATGTTATCTTCCTTGGAAAACAGGTGGGAGCAGGAGATGAAGGCCTGAGGAGTTAGATGGAAACATTCAATGAATTCGGCCTGTCCTGAGGTAACAATGTGGATGCTGTATTGCTACACATACACAATCCCTATCCTTAGCGGCAGCCTCTGAATCTGTGTTGATTTACCCCTTGGCTGTGGAGATGATTATTCACCTGAGCATTAAAGGAGATCACAACTGTGAGGTGAACACTAATAAGCACTTTAAATCAAAACCCATTTAACTCCAGCCACATTTGCCTTCTCATTCTTCAGCTGAGAGCACCTGTTACCACGATGTTTGATTGTCCTGCCTTTCTGCAGTTGCAATAGAGATGTGTCTAAGCAATTTTCAGTTACCATGGATGATATCCTATTTAATACATTATTTTACAATTGGATTTTTAAAGAATATTATTTTTTTTTCTGTAAAACATTATTAGTTATTAGGCAACACAACCTCTATATCCTTGTAATAATAATCACCTTTGAGTGACATTAGCCACTTCTCTTCACTGTTTTCTTTATTATCTTGGAGAAGTAACCATAAACTGGTTTTTGTTGCTTGTATTTTTAATTACTTTGTCACTTTGCTTTTATGAGTCAGCCAGACAACTCGTTCAATAGCCCTGTGACTAATTTAGTGCCTTTGTCTCCAGAAACAACTGCACCAAAGAGCACCTAAACAAGATTGTTTCAGAGATACTTTAATGTGTTGCATTTGAAGTCTTCGCTCCTTTGCTGCAAACTGCTCACTGCTTGGCTTTGACCACAACTAAGATCACAGTGGGATTCATTTCTCTTCTTAATAGCAGTTCGTTCACCTCAAAATTGTAACAGTTGGCTAGACCATCTCTGCTTGCAGTGGGTCCAGTGAGAGCAGGTATGTAATGCTATATATTAGACACATGCAGGGAATCCATGGTTCCTTTGAGCAATACTAGCTGTGAGCTATGTAGCAGTTATCCTCCATTTCATGAGGTCTATGATTTGGTTTTCTGTTGATTTAGCCACCTCTGCAAGCTGAAGGTGGGTGGAGCATTGGAGGTGAACTGCATGCAGTGTTCCTGGTAGGTGCTTTGCCACTCAGCCCATAAGTGAATTTCTGTCTATACAATTCAGTAATTCTTCAAATTGTGTGTCTGGTGGAAAGAAAATTTGGCTTGCCTCTGACACTCTGAGACAGAGGGGGTGATTCAAAACCAGGCTATCAGATGGTCGTACTGCCTGGGACCTTTCCTCCCGAATTTTGTTGCAGAGTTTCCTCTCACCACAGCCTTCTCAAGCACAAGAAAGCTAGTATTTCTTGTTCAACAATTTTATTTACTGATTATTTACTTGAGTGTGTACTTCAGGTGCTAAGTATAAATTGATAAATCCTGCTGCAGCAAATCACCTTTCTTCTTGGGCTAACTCTCAGTCAGACATTTTTAAACTCCAGACCAGCTACCCCCTCTCACTCCTCCTTGGAGGTGAAAAACAGTAACAGTGCTCGTGCTGGTATGCCAGAATAGCAAAAGCTACTTTGATGATGAATTTGTTATACATGTGTTTGCATATTCCTCTGGCTAAAGAGGTACAGAAGAGTCTTACCTAGCTCAAACAGAGGCAAACTGAGAATAACTACAAGGAAGAAAACAATAATAGTAACAAGGAACAAAACCCACAGACTTTCCTCTGAAGATTAAACAGATTAACTACAGGTAAGAAACAGCCAGACAAGAACTAGAACTCCCACACTGATATGTTAGACTCATTATTTCTTATGTGAGTCACTAATAATCTCTCCAATTAATGGATACCACAAAAGATGAAAGGGACAGAGTATTACAGTGTCAGTCAGCTGAATAAGCCAAAATTTGATAGGAGCTCACAGGGTGCTAATAAGTTTCATAAACCCAGGATGCAAGTGAGTGTGATAAAAGAAAATAAAGAACAGATAAAAGGTTAGGAGGGTCATACTAAAGTCAAATAATTGTTTTTAGAAACAGCTAAACCCTAAGATAAGGGGCGGCCGTAGGTGGAGAAGGGGTGGTTTGGACTTTTCTGACAACAGACATGTATGTATTAATACAAAAAGACACACGTTCCTCTGATAGAGATTGCCTTTGTACTCAGCCATCATTATTTAGATCACATCTCATGGGAAACAGTAGGTCTTGAAAGAGATCCATAAGAAAGGATGAGTTTTGACCCTACTCACTGACTGAGGAAGGCTGGGCTCTGGGAAGGGCCAAGCAGCATAAAAAAAAATCAGAGAACTTTTCTGGGAGAAAAAGAGAAACAGGTGATCAGAAAGGTGTCTGGTTACAGAGAAAACAGAGGAAAGCAATGGAAATTTGAAACAGAAACAAGGGCTGAGGACAAATGTTAAAACCATTCCAAAGCCTTGCTCATTTGCCTATCTGAACCACTAAGCAAATGTTCATCTGTAGCTCATTCGCTCTGCGTGAGAGAGAGGGTTTCCTTGTATCTTCTCTGATACAAGGAAACCCAGGTACCAGGAGGAGAACTATCAATACGGGAAGAGGGTCAGGGCAGATGTGTTTCATACTTTGTCCCACCCAAGGAAAGTGCTGACTCAGACTGACATTCTGACTCAGTATTTCCCAAGATCCCTACCACATCACTGTGTTGCGCTTTCAAAAATGCCCCTCAGAGAAATGCACACAAGCACTCTGTCTTGGAAATGATAGATCACGCTCACAAATAAGTAAAAAATAAGTCTATCCAATATTAAAAGCATCCTCTTGAAAATTCTGCTTCTCTGTTTTCAGTCATCTTCTCACAGGTTCAGAAGGTTTATCAGTAAAGTCCCTTTGAAATAGAAAATGGCCAAGTAAAATTGAAAATCTGTGAATTGATGCTGTACATGGTCTAAGAAAATTTTAAAAATGTGAAATGAGTGCTATATGGATTTAAAAGAGTGTCTAGGGCTATTAAAAATTGTGGAAGGAGGACAGACCTTCAGACTAGAGCCATTCCTTAAGTTTAGTCAGAGTCTAGAGGCCAGATGTCTCTTCTTATGTCCTCCAAAAGTGCCTCTGGTTTGAAACAGAGCTCTTAGTAAGTGGCTTTCATAAGTAGTCAAACACCATTTTTGTAAGAAGTGCAAATGAAATTATATTTGGGTTTGTAACATATTTTTTTTAAGGTTTTCGGGAGTTGTTTGTTTGTTTGTTTTAATAGCATGTGAAACGCTTATTGGGAAGCAACTTCTATCACAGGACAGAAACTCTTAGCTGAGGTGACTTGTACTTTTCATCTAAGACTTTGTTTTTCTCTACGCAGGTTAGAAGATTATTTCGTCCATCTGTGTGTAGCTTATTTTGGAGATAAGGGCACAAATACATGAGAATTTCTTCTTTTAATTGCTATTCTTTCCCTACAGTGTGTTTATGTAGCATTTGCGCAGTTGGTCTACACATAATTTTAGAATTCATAAGAACTCCCTGAAAACGAAGAGCTAGCTTACTAAGATCAGTTCAAAGTTTTAAAATGAATAATTTTTTCCATTTATATCTTTGCAACTAGCCACCTGTGATAAACACCATCTGAAAACCTCATCATTTTTTGCAGCATTCAAGAAGCAAATAATTTTTACAAAGTCTATGGAAAAAAAACCCCTGTTGCTAGACAGGCAATGTGAAGCTCACCAGCTGGACTTTCATATGGACTTTCATCACTGTTTGTTTGATTCAGATAAAAAAATCTCAACAATTTTATCATTCATTCATGATTTTTATTAAACTGCTCTGTTAATCTACAAAGTAAGAGAACAAGCTCTTAGGGTAGTTGACAGAATTTTATGTATTTTCTAAAAATCTCTGAAAAGTACTGTATGTATTTTAAATTAATAGTTTACTGGTATTTGATGTAATTTGAGAATTTTGTCATTTATCAATAAATTATGACCATAAATTCACAGCCATTTTGTTCCAAATGATCTTCTATTGGGCTAAATGCAGGAAAGGACTTTAGCACATTTATTTGTAATCAAAACCAAAACAGTTTAACTTTGCAGTGAGTAACAAAATCTTTCTATCACTGAGTGAAAGGTGTTCCCTGAGTGTCCGGAGTGATGAAAAGAGAAGCATGGTTCAGGAAACAAAAGCCTGTAAGGCCAGACTATGCAAATTAAATAGAGCCTATGCTGTGTAGAGGGTTTCCAATGATGTGAAGTAATTCACATTCTTCATACTTCCCAAGATTGCATATCAGGTTCAAATGTGAAGAAATTTTGAGACCATTTTGGGAAGATAAGAATATTCTCAGCAAATAATGCGAACACTGGTAGTTGTTTTTGATACAAATTCATGAATGTGCAGGATCTATTCTAAACTCTCAACCTCTTCTATGCTTTTTTATTTATTAGAGGAATTTGTTTGGGCACATCCATCAAGATATGATTTTTTTTAAAAAAAAAAAAAGGACCTTATATTGATACCCAGAATCAAGTTTTCCAAGTCAATTCACTTTTAAATCAAAAGTAATCTTTCCATTGAGTTTTGTAAATTTTTAAATCAATCAACATGTAACAAAAACCTCAAGCAGCACCAGCTGCAGAAGGAATTATATATTGCAAGTGAACAGTATACTTTTCAATAAAGACCTGCACATGGTTATTGCAACAAATTGTGTAAGACTGAGTTCTTTAGCATTTGTTTAGCCTGGTAGCCAAATTTTTAGTGTAGGTATTTCAAACTCAATTTAGCATTATGGTTCATTGAAATAGTGTAGTCATGTAAATATAGTTCAAGTGTCGAGGAAATAAATTTTAATTGATTGATCAGCATTATTTGCATAATATTTCTGTTCAATGATCCTTCTACAGTTGAAGCTAAAATGGAAAGCCTAAATTCGTTCTTATAAGAACATAAATAATTGACATCTACAGTTTTTAAGGATGCAACCAGAAATCTGTGGAGGAGGACATGGGATGATAATACAGGAAGACATGAAATGGACTGAGGACAGTTGTGCATGCCCCAGAGAGAGGGTTACCAGTGAGCAACATCTGTTGTTTGACCTTCAGGAGCCTACGATAAAGGTGGGAGGAAGGGTGCTGGGGGAGAGAGGGGGGTGGAATTTCCTTACCTCTAGTGACATTAACAGCCTGAGGATAAAATAAAATCGTGAATTGTGGAATGACTTTCCTTTAAAATCGTGAATTGTGGAATGACTTTCCTTCGGTGTCAGTGGTTTTGGGTTCATTGTATATGATGATACATTTTCAAGAGTACTTCTCTGTGGAAGTGGTTATGCACATAGATATGTTTTATTGAATCTTGTTTCATAACATAAATCCAATCTGTGAAGAAGTACTGAATGTCACTTACTCCTGTTAAACTCACAACGCTGAGTTGATTTAGAGACCAGGTTTACCTGACTGTGTCTTTCTGTCCTGTAAGGTCAAGGTCATCTCTGACCGGTGATTTAGGGGGAAATCTCACAAATTACACAGTTGCCTGAGAGGTAGCAGTGAGCATGGAGTGGTGCAGGAGGTTCCTTTCCTCTTTGTGTGACAGGAAATGAAGCCCTCTTTGGTTTTAGTTTCCCTCTGGATGATGTGACCATCATACAGAAACAATTGCTTTTGCCATGGATCAAGGGATTACCCTGTTTATTTCTGCAGGTAGCTTTTTGACATACATCTTCCTTATTACTTGTCAGGAAGACTTTTTTTATTGTGGATGGGCAATTTGGTAGGAAATGAGTGAAAGAGAAAGCCGGAAGACAGTTGGTCTTCTTTTGCTATCTTTCATCAGGGCCAACTGCTACATAACACACCCAGAAATCATATTTGTTGCTGTTGGTAGGCCATCGTGCTACTCCTCACCTACTGCAGCAGCCTGCTGAATCCCCTGCATTGCAGAAGTTGCCATTGTCACTTCTACGCCCCACACAAAACAGCAAAGAGGTGAGAGTTTTTGTATTATTTGCTGTTTTGGGCTGAAAATCCTACACTTGTCTGCCAGGTTTAGATTTTTACACCTCCAGATCTTTTTAGACTTTTTTTATTATTCTTGATTTCCATTGACAAAAAATAATCCCATGGTCCCTCCTAAACTAGTGGGGGAAGATAATGGCAAGGACAGATTTGAGCTGACAGCCTTCACCCAGGAGGTGAAGGACTCTAGAGCATACCCAGACAGAGTGTGCCCATGGATAAAAACGTTGTGCAAAAGAAATAATAAATATGGCATTTGTGACAGGATATATCACACTTCTTTGTTACACAAGAGTTTACTGAAGAGTCAATGAATACAGACAAGGGGGAGCCAAAACACTACCATGTCTTTGAAGCTTCAAAAGAGTCTCTGATGAGTCTCACTGTAAAGCTACAAAAGAATTTAAACTATTACATTATCAGGAATTCCTCACATACATATGCAACTGGTTAAAATATAAGAAAAAAAGAGCAGTCACGAGAGGGCTTGCCTGTGGCCTGTGCCATTGGTCAGGCATTGGAATAGGCTGCACAGGTAAGTGGTGAGATCACCATCCTTAGAACTGTTCCAAAGGCATGTGGATTTGGCATTGGGGGATATGGTTTAGGGGTGAACACAGTGGTGCTGGGTTACCAGGTCTTTTCCATGATTTAAAATGTAGACATCAGAAATTTTAGAAAAAAAGGAAACTGTGAAATAACTAAGGTTGCTGAAGTACTAAGTTAATAATATTAACTTAGTTATTCATATTCACAATAAAGTTTGCTGATACAATGAGCTATTAATATTCATAACTAAGTTTACGGAGGTACTAAGTTATGTAGGATACAGAGAAGAGATCCAGCTGCAAAGAACTATTTAAGGACTTTGAAATACAGAGTGACAAGGTGATAAAATGGCAGATTAAAATCAGTACTGATAATATGGATGAATAGAGAGTAAGGACAAAATCAATTTGCTGCACAAGTGATGCGTAAAACACAGTGACAATTCTGTCTTTCCTTCTGAATTTTCCCCTTTCTAGTTTTAACTACTAAATAGGAGATAATATCTTTTCACTCCCAAACGTATGCATCAATTAACCCTCTCAGATTGTGTAGCTGGAAAAAATTGTGCTGACTTTCAGTAAAAAATGTCCAAAGCCTCTCTTATGTTTTTCTTTGTAAATATTTATGGTAGCCATTAAAATTCATTTCACACTTAAATTTAGCTTAGCTGGAAGTGCCTTCCTCACTTGGATATAGTGAGGAATGACACAGAAAATGAGATCCAGGACTCCAGCGAATGTAAGAGAAGAGATGACAAGTTTTCATGTTACAAGTGGTTTGACTAATTTGTATGGTGTACAACTGCATATCTTACAGAAAAGGCATGGGATGAGAGGGAAGGAGAGGGCAAGGGATGGTGAAGGGATAGGGTGGGGTGAGATGGGGATGGGGTGGGATGGGATGGGATGGGATGGGGAGGGGACAGGACGGGATGGGGAGGGGACAAGATGGGATGGGATGGGATGGGGAGGGGACAGGACGGGATGGGGAGGGGACAAGATGGGATGGGATGGGATGGGGAGGGGACAGGACGGGATGGGGAGGGGACGAGATGGGATTGGATGGGATGGGAAAAATGTGGTCTTGTGGAGGCTGATTTTTATTATATCCTTCTCTAGCACTGTTATCAGAGTAATGGAGCAAAGTGAGAAATGTTCAGCAGTTAATCTCAATCACCCTGCAGAAATGGGTCATGCAAACTTACACTGGGTAGGGAAAAGTCAGGTCAATATAAGAAACTATTTAGATTTCTTTGAAGGATTAGGTGACTTGGCCAGCACTGGTGAATCTTGCCAGTGTTCGGTGTCAGGTTTAACATGACAGGTTTAAAGATGCTTAAAAAAAATTCCAGTTGGAAATGAGGATACTTTGGAGGAAAAGAAAAAGAAGAAAATATCTAACCAATCAACTAAACAAACAAAAAAAACCCAAACCAAAAAAATGCTGAAATGAGAGTGTACAAACATATTTTGTCAGCAGTACCAGCTGCCAGTCCATGTTTGCACTAGTCATCCCTTCCCTACTTCTCTGCTACCAAGCACTAGCATGAGAGAAAGCTGGAAATTGTGTGACTGAGTAATAAGGTTCCCCCCAAAACACTTGTTGTTTTGAGCCAGATCTAATGTGATAGCATCAGGAATGCATGGGACAGCAGAGCACAGAAAATGGGACAGGCTTGGGTACAAACAGCTAAGGCAGGATGGATTTGGAAAAGTTATTTTTATTTCTTCTGGGTGTATACCAATTACCTTACTTGTTTTTCCATGGACGCCTTTGGCAAGGTGTGGAAGGACTGTAGACTTTTCATTTTATAGTCTAATAAAATAGTTCCTAACCTTCCGTTCCCTTCCTTTCCCTTTTCTCTCTTTCTTGTTTTTCTTTCACTTCTTCATTCTCATTATTTTCTTTTTATATTTTTTATAATTTTTTCAATAGAATTTGCTACAGCTGGCTGAGTGTCCCCAGAGTTAGTCTCTTTTAATACCTCATGAAAGAGCATGAGCACAGAAGGACACCTTGCTTATGCTAAATGCTTACTGAGGCTTCTCATGGTTAGTCCTGGAACAGGAGAAATCTCACAGAGTTATTTCACTTGCATCTCACATGCATGTGCATATCTGTGATGAATACAAACAGGAACAGCTGTTTCCTCCAAAACTAGTTCAAGTCTCCAGGATTACTGAGTCACTTTGTTACGATTGTCAAATGAGAATATGAATGAAGGTATCTTAAACCAAGAGACACAGTTGGTCCATGGGAGTAGGAAGGGCTGCAACAATTACGACTAAACTTGGTGGACTTACTCCAACTAAACTTTGGGCTTGATAGGGTGCTATTTCTGGAATTCGTTGATTCAAGTTCAGGGGGTAGTTGGAAGTCTCATGGTGGCAGGAATGCCAAGGAAAATCTTCCCCATTCCCAGTCAGCCCAGCCAGTCTGCCTGGGATAATTTGCTTGGTAAAGCCCCGAGGACCTGAGAATTTGGAAACCCAAACCCAAGCTTCTGAGAGTGGCCAAAGCCCAAGCAGCTCCAGGCCTCCAGCTTGTACCACTCACAAAGAGCCCAGCAGATGGGCTCATCTAAGTCTAGGCTCCTCACCTTTGACTTGCAGAGAAATTTGAAAGTGTCTTTGATTTTACATCAGAGTAGCAACAAATTTCAAATGATCAATGCCTTCTTATAAGCAAAATGATATTTTCTTATCCAGATACAATTAAAACTTGGGAATTTGAGACTCTTCTGCCAGATTTCTTTAAAAATATTATCCATTCACAAATCTTGAACAGGTGGGAGGAAACAAGCTGTGCTTTATATATGTGGGCAGGACCATCTTTTGCGACAATGTAGAGCAAGACTAGCATTTTGGTTTTCACCGAGGTTATGGTGAACAAACTTACAAGCACACTTTAATTATTGATTTAAATATTTATTTATTTATTTATTCTTTCATTGTTTAAAATCCAAAGTTCAAGAAGTTTCTGTTGAGAAATCTCAAGTCTTTAATAATACTCCTGTACAAAAATAGAGTCCTTGGGATAAAAACTTCCATACTTCTACCTCCAAATAAATAAAATTACATCAGACATATTTAAATTATTCAGTATAAAAAAAAAAACAAGCAAGTTTTTTCATTTGAGAGTTGAAGCTGAGGCAGTGCAGTACAGTTAGTCACATTCCCTTCAGGTGTGAAGTAGACTGTCCTCCCAGTAACTTCAGTGCATAATAGAAGTAAATATCATCAAGTAATCATCAACATTCTCCTTCAGAAACATGAGTCAGCATTTGCTTATCTTTAAACATGTTTATTTGCTTGATTTGGATTTAGATATGTTTAGTAGTAAGCAGACATGAATATGTTTTTCTGAGTACAGTAACTTCCCCCTATTGATGCTTCTATCTCCGTGCCAAACAGATGAATGATGAGACTAATCTTGTAACAACCCTCTCTCAAGACAGCAGCAGATGGAAAGCTGGGTACCGTATCACGTCATTTCAAGATTTCCATATGGAACCTGGGTAAACATTGTCTCATTCTGTATTTTCAGGTCAACAAACATATAACAAAGAGACAGGATTTTAAGACAAAGTTATTTCTTATATAGTAGTAGGGCATATAAATACTTTGATCTGTATTTCTTTATAAATAATTATTTAAAATACTTAAATATTAATAAATAAATGTATAAAAATTCAACAGAAAGTTTAAAATAAAAAAGGTGTGTCACAAAAAGATTTGCACAGTAACTCAGTACAAAAGAACATAGGATGGCACTAGCATTTGCACTGCCTTTGAAACTGGCTTCTTTTTCTTTTGTAAGAACCTGTAGTATCCCCCAGTTTTTGTAAGACACTGAACAGCTCATTCACAGCTTTACGTTGAATTTTCAAGTCATTCACCTGTTAAAAATAAAAAGCAAATGGATAAAAGTTATACCAAGAGTTGTAATCATTTACTGATCACATCCCACAGGCTACTCTGCTACCGGAGTGTATCGAGTAGCAGGGCAGTGCTGGCCACACCTGCCCAGGTAGACGTAACCAGCTAAATTATATAAAAGGCAGACAGCACCTGTGGGAGTGCTCTCAAGCTTCACATGGAGGACAACGTTGCCTCAGCGGGGACACCCGTTACCTTGTGAGCCTGGCGACACCCCAAGGATGCAGTTTCTGCTATGGGCAATTCTGGTCATTCTGGGGTCGGTAAGACAACCTCATAAGTAGCCCCTGCGTGAGTGGGAGGTTTTACTGAGGGCTTATTTCCTTTCCTCTTTCATGTCTCTCGGTTTCTCTGTTTGTTGGCCACTTCCTAGTAATAAATATTGGGTTTTCTGAGCTTTCAGCAGTGTTTTGTTTTCCATTTTGGCATCCCTCCAAACCCTCCCTGGAACACAGAGTAAAACCGATGGACATCTGCAGTTTTCAATTACTATTCTACCTAATTCCTCCAGAAGAGGAGAAGAGCCATTTTGTCACAGATTTTTGTTTTTCACTTTCTGTGTTACTTTGCAACATGCCACAGACCAGCCATATTCTGTGAAGCAGAGCTAGTCTATAGTTAGAAGCAGCTGACTCCACTGGGGTATTGTCTGCAGACCTCTGCAGAGGTCAGTGATTTGTGCCATTGGCACTTGCTCGATAAGCCAAGAGCTTCCAAAGCCATAGAGCATGCCCTAGCTGGGCACAACTTTCACTCCCAGTTTCTAAACCACAAAGACTCTCTCAGTGTCAGCTCTGGTGTGCAGACTGCATGGAGGTGCTGTCAGCACCTTTGTGCCAAACTACAGCAAGACACAGGAGTCTATCCCACACCATAGACCTGCAGCAGCCCCTGCAGCTGGAAGCATTAGGTTTTCCAGTGTGAAGTGAGCTAGACAATGGTTACCATATGGGTGGCTGAAGCACTTTTGGCTTGAATCACACTCAAATCACAACTGGAAAATATGACGTGATGAACCTTGGAGGCAAAGGAAGAGCCTTACCTGAAGCTTTGTCAGGTCCTGGAGATATTCCATCTTCTTTGAGCCATCAGAAAGGCTTTCTTTCAGACTGTAGAGCTCCTCAGATATGTTCCTGACATGCGTCTTTGACTTGTCAGTGTTTTCAAGGATTTTCAAGTACATGGAAACAATCTGACTCAGGATAATCCTTTTTTCATTTCTCTGTTGAAAAATACAATCAGAAAGAAAGGTCTGTGAGTGCCCATCAACAGGGAACTGAATGAATATAAAACACAGCATGCAGGGATTCTTACTGCCACTTAAAACAAGATGATAAACAAGATGTTGCAAATCACCCTCTGGGCTTGTCTGTATCTCGGATCATTTCGTGGTGCAGTACAAAGCACCTTGACCTTTATGGGAAGCATTTTTATGGGGATTTTTTTCTCATTTCCAAGTTACCAAAGGGAACTCTGCTCATGTTCATTCTACCCCAGCTAATTACACTGGTTCTGGGAGCTGCTTTGTACCAAAAGAGCCCTGCAAAGTGCCTGAGATGCTTTTTCATATCTGTTTCTGACTCACCTCTGTCCAGTTTGACAATCTCTCCGTAAAGATAGGTCCGCCATCACCTACATCTGAATGACTTGAGTTCTGCAATGAAAGAACAACATATCTGTTATACAAACAATACTTATCAGAAGGCAAATTTGTGTTCTTTAATCAAATAAGCAGTAAAATCCAGATTTTTATACCACTGGTCCATAACTATCACAATGCTTTAACTTCTCTAAGCACCAAGTCCCATTGCACGGCTACCTAGTATCAGAAATGGTACTAGTCTGCTTTTCAATGCTTCTCTTGCTATAGCTCACCTAAATAGAGATGTTGAACACACCTGTTTTCCCAAATGCTTTTGCTATTGACAAATGAAAATAAAAGCTCATAAACAGAGCAACTGGCTAGAAAATCATTAGTCCTGAACTTGGCATGCCTTCTAGTAAGTCAAAGTCCAGCAGTATATAGTCATCTATGGCCTTAAATTCATCCAGTCTTAGTAAAATCTCATATGAAACAAGAACAAACTATAGAACTGGAGAACAGCCCAGTAGCCCACAGTCAGGCATGAATCTATGAAACATTAGTGGGCTACTGAGAAGTTCACAGGGATGGCACTTAACCATCAGATGTTAGCCACACACTGTGTCAGATTCTAGGAAAAAAAGAGTAATACAATTCTCCTACCAAGGAAAGGCAAATTGAATCACTTCCTCTTCTGTGTATTTTTTTTTTCTTTTTGTATACAACAGTGACTATTTCCTTCTTTTGTCTGCTCAGTAATTTAAATACAGTGAGTGCAAAGGTAAAACTTGCAGGCTGACAGAAATCTTCTAGCCTGATTGGCTCCCCATGCTGACCACACTGCCCAACTTAGTTTTGTTCTTTTTCTGCAAGGTGGGGAGTACCTGCTGTGAACCAGGGTTTTAATGTCAGTGCAAAAACCTCACCATGGCTCAGAATGTCTTCAACAGAGTTATATATATTCTAGGGAGACTCTCTCTGGTCTATGCTAATAACAAATTTAAGATATAAATTTTACAGCCACTTTCCGAACAATCTGCAAACACTGAAGTATCATACTAGTCTTCACCACTTCAGAGTGATTCTTTGACTACTGAATTTCAACTGTCACTTGCACAAAATTATCACAAAACCAAAGCTGAAAATAGCAACAGATTGTTGCAGTTGCTTTCATGCATTTAAGAAAAGAAACCAGCAAAAATATATTGAGAATAAAAGCTGCTAGTGAGAAGCGACTCTATTGTAGATCTGCTATCTCTATGACTAATCCCAGCTGAATTCAACTGTGAACTACTTTAATGACTCCTAGATGAAGGCTGGTGAATTAACATTACAGTTATCAAGTTACCAAAACTCTACTTGAAAAGAAAGAATATCATGCCAGAGTAAATTCCTATGCCAGATCACATTCTTATGCCAGATCATAGTTACAGATGTGGAATTGGAACGACTGGAAGATGCAAAAGAATAAGAAGTAGGAACCACCTCTGGGTAACACACTACTGCAACTAATAATAAGTAACAAAAATGCATTTATTAAATCAATAGTTCATCTCATTTTTTTTTATATTGCTAATACTAAACACCCCAATAACATTGCTAATATAAAATTTAAAAAAATCAGTAGATTGCATCTAATCTGAATTTGATGCAATCAAAGGTTGAATTGAGCTAGGAGAAGCTCTTGTGAAAGAAAGAGCACCCCTGAAATAAATGCAAACTATTACAGTAACTATGACTATTGAAAAACTAAATCAGGTTAATGAGAGAGCTTAGCAAGGCCAAAGCAATTGCCTATATTCTTGTTTAAAAAAGGTATAACCAAAAAATTTGTTTGATGATTACCCTCTATTGGTACATACTGAGTATGTCAAGCAGTGCTCAAGTTTAGATGATATGAAAAGCACAAGCAGAAGGAGAAGAGAAATGCAGTAGAAGACTATACTTACAAAATCAGCTTTCAGTTTGTCTATATCATCTTGAAGTTGAAGCAGGCTTAATCTATTTTCAACACGACCAAAATAAATCATGATGATAGACAGAACAAACAAGCTGTAGGTTTGGAAAGTCATTTTCTTAAGTGATAGTTCAGCTGCTCAGATAAGTTCTGGGAGATGTCAGTTCTCAGAGCAGTGTACTTCAACTTCTAATAGTTAAACCTTCTATTAGAAGAAAGTAGACGAATGAACTTCATCTGCCTGTCAGTGGTATTTATACCTGGTCTCAAAATTTTTTTATTTCGTCATCACAGGCTGTGTATATTTAGACGAGATAGTGTTAGATAAGAACCCTTCATTTTTGGCTGAACACGGGAATCCCTCGAAAGCATCTTTGTTAAAGAATGGTCCTGGAAAAAAATTCAGTGGTTCGTCAATGGGTAACATTTACGTGGCAGATTCTGAAGTTTCTTTTACACGTGGTTGGGGAAAGGGGGGAAATTATGATACTGATCGAGCAGTATGCATTGTGCCTCAAGCATATTCATACACCCTATCTGAAAAAAAAAATCATATATTGTGGTTAAAGGGTCAGTATAACAGTCAACTCATTTCTGGTATTCTTTTGAAGTAATCACTGAGATTGCCATGGCGTTCTTCAGAGTCACAGATTTAAACATTCTTCCTACTGCTGTCCTTCTGTGAAACACTATTTGCATTCTTTCCCTGGTCTAAAGTATATTTCTTCTGCTTTCTCATTCTTCACCTCCAGATTCAAAATAAACTCAGGGGAAATGCGGTTCCAGCATGGATGAAATAATGCATCATATTAAATTCCTCTATGGTTGTCTACTCTGGAAAATATTTAGTACTTAAGATATTCATCTCTGTTTGGCAATAATAAAGTACCCCACATTCTCATTCATTTGCACTAATGTATGTAGAATATGAAAGACATGGAAGAAATAAGCCCAGGTGAAGAAGACAGACAGGATAATCTCCAAGTGCATACAGAACCCTGAAACAACTGTATTAATGATAGCTGAGGAAAATGTTTTTATATGGGAAATAAATGCTGCTTTGATAGATATAATCGGATAAGAGCTTACTCTGAAGAGTCTTATGAACAAATCAGACAATTTTAGGCTGTAGTATATGAATGCAGAGTAGGCAGGAGCCCTAAAGGGAAAGAAAGAAGGAGTCTACAGGGAAAAGGAAAAGAAGTAGATCAGAAAGAGGGAACTTGTGGGCTCAGTTCACACAGGTGAAGTGAAAGATATCTGTAGCTCATAAGGAACGGGTTAGAATTAAACTGGCCCCCAACAGATATATTTGAACTCTTCAGAACAGCTCCACATGGCTCTTTTGGTATTCCTTCCAAGAAGCTCTCCCCTTCCCCAGCAGCATCTCCTATTTCAGCAAATGACCACTAGTGCCATCAAACATTTTTCATCTGCAGCTTAAAAGAGGACTTCCATCTGTGGAAGTGATCT
This sequence comes from Pachyramphus minor, assembly GCA_013397135.1. Classification (NCBI taxonomy): domain Eukaryota; kingdom Metazoa; phylum Chordata; class Aves; order Passeriformes; family Tyrannidae; genus Pachyramphus; species Pachyramphus minor. Next base: position 19,068 of record VYXB01009527.1, on the reverse strand, counting down.
AGGCTACCACTACCATTGCAAACGGGGAATTACCATTTTACAGGGACAAGAAGCAAATTTCACCAACAATCTCAGACCCAGAAGCTGAATGCTACTTCTCCATGGGAACAGCAGCATAGACACATGGGACATATCTCTCAACAGGTACAGTGGTACTTCACAACAATTATGGCTGTAATCTGCTTGGGATAGTAGCACTATCCAACACACATCTTAGTTTTAGTTTAAGAAGCTAAAACTGATTAAGCAATAATCTGATTGCTGGAAATGTTGCCATGAAGGTAAGGTGATAATTCAAGGATGCTTCAAAGATCTGTAAATAAATGCAAAGTTAACATGCCCACCCTTGGAAGAGGAGTTGAACTCAATGATCTTCAAAGGTCCCTTCCAACACAAATCATTTTGACTCTATCATTCTACGCTAGAAATCAGAATCATATAATCATTTAGTTTGGAAAAGACCCTTAAATCATCAAGTGCAACTCGTAACCTAGCACTACTAAGTCCACCACTAAACCAAGTTCCCAAGTACCACATCTACATGTCTTTTAAATACCACCAAGAATGGCTATAGAATGGTGGTCCCACCAACATTCCAAGTGGACTTACAATTCAAAGTGAACTCACAAATATCAGCACACTGAACAAACCTACAGGTACTGTTGAAACATCTAGATTGCTATGCAAGGCAAGCAAGTCAAATGGCATATTATGGCATAGCTACATGTAGTTTCATACATACAGGAAAATAAAGCATATTTTACAGAAAAATAAAGCATATTTTACAAGATGGGGACACATGCTGAGGTTCAGTGACTGACCACGAGTCTATAGAGCAATTCTTTGACAAAGTGTTGGAAAAGACATGTTAAGAGGCAGAGGGAAACCGATTCTAGTTACGTGAGGTTCTCTTTTTGCTGTCAGAAACATGCAGCTAGAAGGGAGACTTGGTCATCGAGCCAAATTTTTGCCTAATTTGGCAAAAAAGTGTTAATTTGAGCAGAGCGTTTCTGTTGAATTACTAGAGAGTATATAAAGAAGAGCTGTAAATAGGGAGTTGGGGAAGAGATTCATTACTCAAACAGCTCAATCTTCTTAACATGTTGAGGACAAAACACAACACAACTAATTGCCCAGCCAGGCAGAAGATTCCAGGAACTGATAAATGAAGTCAATAATACTGCCCTCTACAGAGAACCATTCGCCCAGAGTGACTGTGCTGTGTTAGACTGCCCTGTTGAATCTGTCAGACACGCATCTCATCCACAGCAGGATGAGTGATCCCTCTTTGATCTGACACTGCTACTAAACTCCTAAGACTAACAGGAGGGTGAAGTATCAGAAAGAAATTATTTTTTCAACTCAGCTTTTGGAGATACTGAGTTTTGGGGGTTATATGGCCAATTTGATCACTAAGTCTCCTCACATTTCAGGAGGCCACTGCCATACATCCAATTTTTCAGGTAAGACATAAGAAGCACAGAGCAATGGTATCATTCATGACCATTCAGCATCTAGGAAAGGCAAATCTAGGAACAAAATAGGGTCTCCCAGTACCATGGTGGTCCTTTGCCCACTATGCAATGATACAAATATTATATCACAAACTGAGGCAGGAAATTCTGCAAAGAACAAAGAAAGACATAACATCAGGCTCTGTCACACTATCTTCTGAGTGCAGGTCTGACTTCCAGGTATACTCTCCTGCCTGTAGAGGCTACATTCAGGCCTTTTACTTATCTGCATTTCAAATTGTCACATAAAGCATTGAATGTTCTGTGATAAATCATCAGACAGATGGACAGAAATGTATTTTAATAGAGAAATTTTCCAAACCCTTTACATTTGAATAAATGGTGTCATGTTAATGTTGACATACTTGTCTCATGAGGTTTTCTTCTGTTGACACACAGTAGCACACCTCTGCAAGTCATTTTGAAATTAGGCAACAGCCTAGAGCAGACGGTCAGAACATGGGGGTCCTTGAGTCCTACGGGTCATGTGTCTTCCAGCCCTATTTTGTTTCCCATTCCACCCAAAAGTGATAAACCAGGTCATCATTGTCCAGTGTGTGTTTTGTTGTCCAAGAACTGTGAAGAGTCAGGTTATGAGGAAGACCCAGGTTTAGATGGCTCCTCTTCTCTGCCTTTCCTGAGAATCAGCAGGGTTACAAACAACACAAGGGGGACCCTGAAAATATCTGCCCATTACAACACAGAGCCAAGGGTCTAAGAGCATCCAATATTTTATTTGTGCTCCTTAGCAGATATCTACTGAATGCATACTGGAGAGGATTCAATGCTCCACACTAACACAAGCTCTTTGCCTGAGCACTAGTCCTAATCTAGTTGAAAGAGATGCCTGAATAGTATTGAAAAGTCTTGTGTTGCACAGTTGAAGTGGTTGAAGTGGCCCTCGTGTATGACTCCATAGTCACAGCTGGACCATCATCTCTTCCAAACACAGTAGGAAATGAAACCAAGGCATTTTTTTCATTTTTCTGCCTGGAAGTCATCTGACTCTTCATGCAAAGCAGAGGTTTCACACCCTTCTGTTCATACAATACCTAATGATGGGCTTGCAAAGTCACGTCAAATTTCACTATGACCACTGATTACAGCTGTTTCCCTTCCATTTTTTGTTTTTTGCATACTCCCCAGAGTGCTGACAGAATGGTTAGTAAGCAACTGCCCATGCCAGTTCAGCAGAACTCTACCAGATTTCCATTTCTCTAAAATTTAGTGACTTACTTTATTACCACTGCCCAAAGAAAGTAGCTCATGGTTGGAAAACCCTCTCTGAGTTTTTCTAACTTTGTATCACACTTCACCTCTTAGCGTCCCTTTCTTATAAAGCTCCAGATAAAACTCCTTCACAGTGCTGGGGAGGAGTGAGGGACAAATGTTGGCACACTTGAGGGTGTTAAGTGATGAAAACTTTGCCTACACATTGTACCAGTGCTATGTTATTACTAAGTGTTGTTATTCATGTTACTACTTTCTGCAAAGTAGATGTCTTGATAATCAGGCTTCATGACTAAGGGGGAATAAGGGGACTTACAAGAAAGTCAGCAAGGGACTTTTTGCAAGGGCATGTAGTCATAGAACAAGGGGGATGCCTTCAAAGTGACAGAGGGAAGATTTATATTAGGTATTAGGATTAAATTCTTTACTGTGAGGGTGGTGAGATGCTGTAACATGTTGCCCAGAGAAGTTGTGGATTCCTCGTCCCTGGAAATGTTCAAGACCAGGTTGGACAGGTCTCTGAACAACCTGGTCTAGTGGAAGGTTCCCTGCATGTTCCCACAGGTATTATTCTGTGACTTTGCAACTGACCCTTGCAAACACGTTGTAATACTGTCATTTTCCCTATCACGAAAAAGGCAAAAACCTGCCTGAAACAACAACAACAAACCTCACCACCACTACCAACCAAACTAGAACTAAAAAAAAGCAACCCACCACTCTCCTACAGATAATTATATGGTTCATCAATGCTACACATCATGAAAGGTGTAGTTATCTATTCCTTGTGACCACTGGATCTCTGTAATTTAGAGGACATTTCCAATGATCAGTAGGGATAATATTGGCACAAAACATCCCCTGTGTTTTATAAGAATAAGCTTTCGGGGCAAAGGGAAGTTCTGAAATGCTCAAAATTAACTGTTTTGATGATTTTCTAAACAAAACACTGTATTTTTCCCATTCCAAGGACTTTTTGGAGATTATATTGTTTGAGAAAATTGAAAAACCAGTTTGTACCACCTCAAACGTGACACAAGGAAGACCCTTTAGTCTCCATTACGTACTCCTGTCTTCATGCAGTTGGCAATGTGAAAATTATTCTTGTTGATCCCTCTTTCCAATAACAAAATTGCTCACACACATTAGCTGTTGAGTCTTCCAAAGAAAGGGAAGAGGAAACTATCACTCGGTGAGTTAGGCAGATGTCCAGATAGATATTGAGCTGATGGGTACAACTCCCTATCACGAGAGCGAAAGTTCGAAATTATTAAAATCACAGTACCTTGACTGATACAAGCAATCTGTTTTGTACTTCCCTTCAGTTTTTTAATTTGATAAACTCATGCGGGACAGAAAGAAGTGTATAGATTGGGAAAACCTTTCCCCACCAAGCACTAATTATTCCAATGAATTACCAAGAGGAATTAACTACCCCTTCATGGTCTAGGTACTCATCCATCCTGTAAGTAGAACTTCAAGCTTTTGCTTTGCTCAAGAAGAAGAAGATAGCCATGAATAGCTGTTCTGGGTCAGGCTTTCTCAAAAACTATTGTGGACTTTTTGGTACTTCCTAACTGTATGACTATCAGCTCCCTATTGTCTAGAGACTCCAGTAATAGCATATTATGAATATGCAGGACCCATGTTAAAATAATTTTCTGGAGAGTATGGAGATGATAACAAACATTTTTCTCAGAACATCTGTCCTCATTAATATCCCTGTTTAGAAAATCAGCATAATGCTGTCTTCCTTTCCTTCCCTTGAAAGACTGTTCAGCTGACATATTCTGAGTCTGGAAAGAGGGACCTGTAACATACATTTTCTCATTGCTGATTGTGCATGGACTGCAATATGTAATGGAGACCAAATATGCCTTCTTGTTTCTTGTGCCATATTTCAGACTGGTACAAACTGGTTTTCCAGATCTCAAAAAAAACATAGTCTGCATGTATGAACGTTATAGGAACTATACGCTAACCGTGAGAAAGGCAGGTGCAATTCTAAAATACTATTTTTCCTATGGTAAAGTATGGAAAATAATTATGGCATTGTAGAAGACAGTGATGGACAAATATGGTGTTTTTACTCCAGGATTCTACTGTTTAGAATCTTTCCACGTATCCAACTCCTGATTAAAATCTGTTGCCCATAAAATAGAATAAAATTCCAAATCTTATTCAATTTTAGTTTGAATCCGTAACAATGAAAAAGGAGCACAACTGTTGGCACAGCAGCAACCCAAAGTGTGGCTGGTATTACAAAACATACCACCTGTGTTACAACCACAGAGTGTCTACAGATTTTTCTACATAAAATCTTCCATTTTCACAAGCTCTTCTTCATTCTTCCATGAGAATAAAATAGTCTTGATAGTTTTCTGCTTTCAGCAGCATAATAGCCTTTGAAGGTACTGCCGGTTCTGGGTATTATATCATGGATCTTATAGTATTTATCTCCACTTTAAAGCCTCCACTTCTTAAGTGATTTCATGAATTGCAGGATTTATTTTAGAGTTTTAGGGCTAGGATTTTTTTCTAATCACTTTTTAATCATCATGGTTGCAGGGAAAATACGTAAAACAAGAACTTCTAAAAGCAGAATAAGGCAAACAGAAAAAGATATGACTTAAATATAACTATTTCAGTGTTCTTTCATAAGACCTTTGAAATAATGCTGCTTAGGCTTTTTAGGCACCAGCACCTACAACATTCATACTATTGACTTTTAATGTTAAGCAGGCAATGGTATCAATCCCATTTTATGAGTACAACACCCTGACTTCAGATAAGCACTTTGTGCCTTTGTGGATGTAAAGTATTCTAGAAAATAAAGATACATTTTATTAAAATATGTTTCTCCAGAGGGATCTTCCAAGATTTTCTAATTTTTCCAACTCAGGCTGCTCTATGACTCCCTAATAGCCCTGCTCTTCATAAGACAAGCATGCTAGTATTTCCATAACCTTTTCCACAAATATTTCTATGAGTTTTAAGATAATATTTTAACAAACTTTGAGAGAGTTAATTCATTAAGAAAATAATTCCACTGTAACGTTGTCTGTGGTTCTGACTTTCTGATGTTTCCTGTGAATATATATGTATATGTCTACCTTTGCTGTATATTAATAGATAGAAAAAATATCACATGTATTGCTCACAATGTCTTTCCCCTATTCCCGGTAAATGAGTGTATATTTTCCTCCATACTTTACTAAATCTCCATACCGAGGTGTCTGGTATTTTCACAATCTACTTTTCAGTTTCATTTTCATAGGATCAGATCCACCTTTGAAAGAAACAAGAAGCCATCTGAACTCCTGCATCCAAGTATGTGTGATAATACCCTATGGCTCTTTTTCAAAAGATTTTTAAAGAGAGAAGACCAAAGGGTGCTAATCTTGGATCAGCTGTTGATTTCTGTATGTGCTAGGTCAGTCCATTGACCTCAACAGAGGCCAGCGTGCAACCTCATGAAATACGTGCAATGAAAATTCATTGCAGATTGATAACATTGGAAATCATAGCCCTCAATCAACCTAATACTTTGCATACATTGTCAATACTAAATCAAAATGGCACTTTTCAGACCATCAACCTGTCAGCGAGCCAGGCCCGCTCATATTATCCTCACTAAGTTTGTAGAATTTTCTTCACATGTTGGGTTTTGTGATTTATTCCTTCTCCTTACACTGATTTTCTGTGCTGTTGGCTTTATTTGCATTGGAGCTTTTCCATCTACTTTTTTTCAAGGAATTGAAGTGCCATTTGAGTTTTCATTTTACAGTTGCATTTGTTTTCACAGTTTAAGTACTTTAACACACAGACATTTATTGTTAGAAATTAAAACTCATATTTAAATTTGGAAGAAAACAGACATGAAAGCAATGCTGTAATGCTTTAATTTCTTATTGAATATTTCAAGTTGAAATGTGATCATGGGGGGAAGGGGAGGAATCTGATAATTTTCATTATCCCCTGCACAATTTATAATAGTTAATTTTCACATACGTGTGTGCAAACACAAGTGTGTGGATGCTGGCACGTGTTGGAGGGTAAGTCAATTGTGTTTCAAGCATCAGTAAGAAAATACCCAGTAAATGTTTGAAACAAGCCTACAGAGTGGGCATTTTCTGTCATAACCATTTGGAAACATGCACAAGACATTTCCTAGAAGAAATCTACAATGTGGTGCAATCTTCTCTTCTAAAACAATGCAGGAGGCATTGGTGGGGATTCCCCTTACCCATTGTTCTCTTTAGTGTCATTCATAACTGTGTGACTAAGCAAGCCAGTCATTTTTACTCACAGAAAAAAAAAGCACATCAGATCACAGGTTTGGTCCTACCTGTTTCTGTCCAGCCTCCAGAACACGTATGAGAACACCAACAAGTCAGGCATTCAAGAAATTCATCCATGGATAACATTTTACTTAGAATAGAACTTCTTGAGAGGAGTCTGTTTGCAAAGACTTTCCAGCTAGATTCAGNACAAGTCAGGCATTCAAGAAATTCATCCATGGATAACATTTTACTTAGAATAGAACTTCTTGAGAGGAGTCTGTTTGCAAAGACTTTCCAGCTAGATTCAGAATTTCTAGACCTTTGCTTTTTAGTAGTTAAAAAATGAAGATACTTCACACCCTAAGTACGTTTCCTCTTCATCTCCACAGGAAATAATCTGCTTATAGAAGAGTTTCTGTGAGTTGAGTGTAGATGCACTTCATTTTAAAGTTGTGTATCTTCCTTTTTCAAAGGCCTGGACCTAACAACTGCAAAGTGCTCTGAATGAACACTCTCTAGTACTCTTAAGGCAATGTAAAAATTGAATTAGCTAGTAATAGATATTTTTAAAAGAACAGACAAACAAGTAAACAAAAAACCAAACCAAATCAAAAACACAAAAAGCAAGAGAGAGAGAACTACATTTCTGTTGCTTTTTTGAAGAGACTAATGAGTATCTGACTCCAAACTAAAATAAAGCAAGTTTTTTAAAAGATAGTAAAACGAACAAATATTTTGTTTCCAAAACTACAAAAGTATTCTTTTCAAAAAGAACAAAGCACAGTCTCAAGTAGCATACTTTAAAGTAATCAAAATGTAGGTACTGTGGTAGGTTGGGTTGCTAATTTTTTTTCCTAAGGAAATGAGACTTAGGCAGTTTTTTAGCTGTTAGTTCCTTCCTTGTCAGAAACTTCTGAGCAAAGTCAGCAATTTCTTCCAAATTTGAGAGACTCAAAAGTCTCAGAGCAAATTTAAATCCTGCCACCTTCATTAAATTTGAAGCTAAGCAACAGCAAGATTGCTCTACTAATGCTGTAGGAGCAGCTGGACAGACAACACTGGCCACCTGGATGATAAAAGAAGAAGCATAAAATACTAGAGCAAAAATATTGTGTGAAAGCAGTCAAATGGGCATGTGTGGTATGTGTGGGGATTATAAACGCCTGGCCTGGTTTGATAGCTCAGAATCCTATTCTAGGTATATATATTGGGTAATAAAGTTACAAGTTAGTTCTGCCTTGACAAAATCTGTCCTAGCTTGGAGTCATTCACCGCAGTGGGCCATGTGTTGATATTTTAAACTCTATATGAGTTGGCTACCATAAAGAGGCAAATAGATTTCCTACTCTAATTATTTGGTTGTTGTGAAAGAGTATTAATTTTACCTATTATTTGAGAGTTATGGCAATTATGAAACCTTCCAAAACTTATGAAAAAGAGTTGTGAAAGGAACTTTCCCCTCCCACTTAAACTAATCTTACTGCTTCATATTAATGTGTAGAGGGCTCTAGACTCCATCCTCTTTCTGTACCTCTGGTTTGCCACATCAACCTATTCTGTGTATATCTGTGCAGTAAAAACGAAGGAGAAACTGTAGCATGTGTCACAACAGCTAGTGTTGGGTTTTTTCAATCTACCAAGTGTGGATATTGGTAGCAGAGGAGCCGTGACACACCAGGCTTTAGCTGTGGTGTTCTACCTCTGTCTCCATGTGCACAGGCAAAGTACAATAGCTTTGCATAAGTTGACTTCAAAGGGATTCAACTTCAAAGGGCTCAGAACTGAGGCACACCAACTCTGATTTCCATCAGTGCACTTAAACTGCTCTCCCCTTCCCATAAGAGAATTTCCTTTTGGAAACCCAGCAATTCTGGTCCAATAGTTGCTAAAAAAAATTACCAAAGGCATTTCAGGCTGGCTTATCACTTTTTTGCTGCCCATATAAGTTAAAATGGCATATCAGTGAGATACTCTGTGTTAGTATGCCAATTGTTCTACACATGGGAACTTAAAACCAGTCTTCTGACCACCACCCATTGTACTTTGAGTTGCATTTGGGAGAACTCTTGTAGTCTCCAAAAATTAGTTCTTTTCAGATAAAATAGATCTGGTAAATGTTTTTAGAAACTTTCTTGATGTTCTCCAATTTTTAACATGAGCTCAGGACACAGCACCAGAGTAAAGCTAGTACAAAAAATCTAAAACATAGTTTGGAAGTTGTGTCCTCAATGCCAATTTTTTAAACTTACTAATCTGCTCCTATAGTATTGTGCCTTTTGCTAATGAAGACAGAAGTTATCTTGCAACAATTCCTGATCTTACCTGAAATGTTTAAGAACCCAAGAAAAAACGTCTAAGCAATGGGAAACATGAAATTAAAATAACAGTTACACTAGATTCTGAATCAGAATAATCAAGCATACAGATACATGTACAGAAATGTACAGAAATTGGTGGAAGAAGCAATTAAATATTTGAAAGAAGTCGTAAACATACGTAGGTAAACATGGAAAGCTATTAAAAAACCTCTAATTTCTGGAATTGCAGATTGAAATGCACTCAAAAGAGGCTCTGGTGGGATGCATCAGTTCTTCCTCTGCTTCCAAGCAAGTCTTTCCAGGAACTGCCAGGGCACAGACAAAAGAGTTTAGAAAAAGCAGAAGTAAAAACTGGAATGATGAACAAACATTTTATATCACAGAAAGAACCAAAAGAGAATGTTTGAAGGAATATCTTGGAGTAAAAAAACAATGGGTCTGGATAAAATATCATAATAAAACACATTCCTCTGGAGTCATATAAGATATCCACTATACAGTCCCCTGGTTGGATAAAGATGAGTTATAATAAAATGCAGTATGATCGAGAAGGTAAGTATTACTGGAGAAGATATCATTATAGTAGGTGCTAATTCTCCTAAGAAGACTGGACTTTGTCAAATGAGTTATAACTTTTCAGATAAACAAGTATCTTTTCATTTCAAAAAGAAACATTTTGACAAGTTTCTAATTAGAAGGAATTAATCAGTGAGTCAGAAGCTAAAGTTAAATATGAAGCAAGACCAGGGTTTCTGCAAGTCATGAGTACAACATTCTTTAGAATTTGCCTTAAAAGTAAAGAAGTAAAATATGACAGACAGGAGTGTTAGGTCTGCTGATGAGAACCTGTAAGTGCTGGTGGACAGATGAACGGAAGTGGATCTCATCTTTGCAGCAGTGAAGGCAAACTGTATCCTGGGCTGCATCACCAGAACTGCAGCCATTGGGTCACAGGATGTTTTTTCCTGCAATTTTGCTTGGCACTTCTCAGTCCACACCCAGTATAGTGCACCCAGCTTAGTCTCCCCAGTAGAGACTCACCCAGCTCAAGAGAAATACTGAAAAATGGGAGAAGGTTCTACCAATGGCCTCCAATGGGATTAGGGAGTTGAAGATCTCTATTTATGAAGAAAGACTGAAGGAATCCTGTTTGTCTGGCCATAAGACAAGAAGGTTCAGGGGTATCTAATTACAGTTTTCCACTACCCCGAGGGTAGTTACAAGGAAGATGGGGGTATTCTTTTCACACAGATGTGTGATGAATGGACAAGGTGCAACAGGATCAAGTTTCCTTAGGGGGATCTTCAGCATAAGAAAAAGGAAATGTCAGAGTGGATTGCCCAAAGAAGTGGTGGAACTTGGCTTTAAGTATTCAACACTGAGTTTGACAGGGTCTTAGATAACTTAAGCAACTCACAGCAGAAGGTTGGACCAGGTATCTCAAGGGCTCCGAGGTTTTTCTGTGATAGTATTCTGATGAGACCAGCCAACCCAACCACCTCCTCAAGAACCACAAGAGGATAGAAGGGCCCTGAAAGACAGGAAAGAGTAGTGACAGAAGGACAGATCAGTAATGACAACTGCCTCTCGGGTGTCAAAAAGGGGCATGAACTAACTTCTCAAATTCACAACAAATCAGCCCATGTGAAAACAGAAGTCATCATAATGAAAACAAGAGGAGCATAAGGAAAGAAGTGAGGTTGATGCAGATCAAGAGTGGACTTGATGTTTGTATACATTCAAACGCCAAATTAAACAGACAATGCATGTCACTTTTTAATATGAACGGGGACATTAAGAAGCATTGGTGAATGTAGTAGGTGAGAAAGATTATTTTGAGATTTGTTGAAATAGAACACAGAAGTAAAGTCAAGATGACTGAGGGCAACAGGAATGGAAACAATCTCCTCTAAGGGAAAAACAAGAGCAGGAAGGTAGAGTTAAAGGTTCTCCCATCAAGGAAACAAACAGAACAAATGGGCACATAAAATTGCAGTTGCATTAGAGAGAAATTTTAATCCATCTGTCGAAAGAGTGGTAGCACTTTCAGATTGGAGAACACAAAGTGTAATAGATGACATTAAGAAAGGGAGAAATGACAAGCAAGACAGAAACAGATATGTTGTCTGACAGGAGTGGTGTGCAAAGCTTTAGAACAAATTATGAAATAATGAACCATTAAAGACAAGGAGGAGAAAGTGTGGGTTCAGTCAAAGGCAGACTGAAGTGAGAAGAATTTGGTTTACTCAAGGCCAGAATTATTAAAACAGGGAGATAAGTGATTGTGTGTCAGTCAGGGTGTGTGGCTTACAGTCAGAAGAAGTTGGGAGGGCACCCTTTGGAGAAGGATAATGACTCCATGGTGCCATCACTCATCCCAGGCACTATCAAGGCAATGCTGCAATAGAAATTGATGCTATGAATCTTAACTGGGCAAGGTGTTTCCAGAAGATTGAGAAGAGGAACAATGCCAATCTACAGTTATGTGTTAACCCTGTGCTATAGCTTGGTTCAAGAAATGGTCCAGAAAACAAGAAGAGAGCTCCTGTTTTATAGAAGAAGTCTAGAAGAGTTTGGCTTGTTCAACTTCAGATAAATGAAGGCTGAGAAAAAACACAATTATTATCTGAACTACATTAGAGTGGGTAAACAGCAAATTCAGTGAGCAATGTAAGCTAACAACATAAACTGATATCAGAGAAAATGTCTATAAATTGTCCATGAGAAAATTTAGACCAGAAATGAAAGAATTCTGGCAATCAAGAGCATGAAGTTTTGCAACGGCCTTTCCAAAAAAACAAAGAAGGGTTCATGGGTAGAAAATTTCAAGTCATCTTGTTCCAACCCTGTGCTTGGTATCTGGAGGATGTAACTTATAAAAAAGTTTAGACATTCCCTTTGCAGTCTTAAAAGTAGTCATTTGTACCAGTTGGTCTGGGGAATGTCTGATTTCAGCTAGTTAGCTGGTTTCAGGCTTACTGAACTTTCTGGTTTTAATACCGAAGAGTATAACCTTGCTGTGCTTTCTTCTGTCTTACCAAAGAAACTTGGTGTTTCTTATGAAGTCAGTCCTGTAGATGAACTACAGTCTGGTTGATTTTTTTATCTTCTCTCTCATGGGTGGGATTGAACTGATATCTTTAATGTCTTGTACCAGAGGGCACATTTTCTTACAACTCTTCCTTAAATCCTTTGCAATATTCCAACGTTTCAAAGAAATGAAAAGCTGGAGCAGAAAATCAGTAGTGAAACCACATGCAGAAATTACTTCATTCTGTTTCCTCTCAGTAGTCATCACTCATGGGTGAGTTGAGCACCTATGTTCATTTTTTTTGCCATTCTACAACACATGCTGTTTATAATAATTCTTCAGTTTTTTTACACTCAGTGAAACAGTTATTCTAGAGTTTAGGTCTGGGAAACTCTTTAATACGTTGCAGTTATCCAGTACATTAGTGTGGCGTCCTCCCTTCCTTCTATAAAACCTGCCCTGAAGATTCACTTGTTTTTTCTCTATGCAGAAGAATAAGCACCAGAATCTTGCTTTCATGGTCTGAAATCAGATTGTGCTGAACTTATCTATCAGTTGAGTGTGGTTCATGTCAGAAAGATATTCACCTCAATTACGCTTTGTTATCAAGCAGACCTTTTCAAGAGTGCAGGACATGCAAGCCCATGTTGATGGTCTCAGAGAGGTCAGTTCACTAACTCAGATTGCAGCTCTGCACCTGATGGTGCACCCCATTTTTGTGTCCTTTTGCAACCCTGCAGTTTCTCCATACTTTGCATGCTCTTGGCTATGCTTAAGTGGAATGGGAAATTTTTCTTAAAAAAGTCCCAATGCGTCATAGAGTGAGAAATCATCTCCCATTCTCACACGGATCTCAAGCTTGCCCCAAGACTTTGGAAACATCCTGTAACCAACAAGCATCATGGTCATCCTGTTTTTGTTCATGCATGCAGGAAACGAAGAAGAGAACAGGGAAGCCTCCATGGAGCAAAGGCAACACCTGGTACCTGCCCAAGAGACTCCAAATTGATGGCTAGAATGGGCTGCCCTTGTGCTTCCCCACTGCAGTTGTTCTCTGGCTTGGCATTCACACCTGCAAGCCCTCATGGGTATCACCGTACATGAAGCACTCTTTCCCCTACTGTGGGTAGAAAAACAGGTTGTCTTTTCCACTGACAGCCTGTGGTTTCCCATTCACAAAAAAATTTTTTCCTCACATCTAGGAGGTTCGCTTGTAAATAGTTTTATCAAATGACTAATTTAAGGCACCTGTGGTTTATCTCTGTGAGCTTTCTTCATCACTTGCAAAGTGCTGCTAGTTATTCCTTAATCGCTATACAGGAACAGAGAAAACATTTACACCAACATGACAAAATTTGTCAGTGGGTTCTTCGCCTGTGGTTAGGGACAACATGCTGGGCTGGCACAAACCATTTTGTCTTTCAAATTGTGAGGGAGAAAACAGGAAATAATTGATGATGCTTTGTTAACAATGGACACGGGCTACAAGCTTCATCTAAGACAGTAAAACCACCATGGTGTATTCTGCTGTTAACTATTGTTTACTGAATCTTTAGGAGAAAGAACCAAACAAAACCCTTCTCTGCACCATGGCTACTTCAAGGAGGTTATTTCCTTCTTATCAGCTCAACTGAAAGTATGGCTGAATAAACAGCACTGGCAGAAAGTGGAAGGAAAAGCATCTATCAGTTAACATTAAAAGTGATGCACGCTAATGATCCCAAACTTAGTTATTATGTCAAGTGTGAAGGTCTTTTTGAGGTCTTAAATAACAGAAAAATATGATAATTAATTAAAGATCAGTTTGAAAAGCAAAACCTGCCCACAACTCAATATCTTACCATCTATAGCACCTATATACTTCTCTAATATCTATATACAACCTCGTTCATAGTCTCTGTTTGAGTTTCATTCTTTTCTCTGCAACTCCAGCTGGTAGAAACTTTACTTTGTGCTGTCTTTAAGTAGATTTTTTTGTATGCAGAATACAGCAACATGCTGAAGTTATAGAAAAGAGCCAAACACCCCAGGTTCCCCTACTAACACATCATCACTTCTCTTCTATGCTCTTCTTCCTCTGGTTCTGTCTATCTATATACATCCTCTTTAACTAAACCATGTTAAATTTAGATTTTCTCAGGTTTCTACCTATGACTATTCAAAAATCAGGGAACCACAATCACATAGTTGATATTACTTAAATATCTTAACATGACATATTCTTCTACTGCTATGCCAGTTTGCTGAGACAGAAAACTGGTTTTCCTTCACCGGAAGCCAACACATCTCTGAAAAGAGCATCATAACCTAGAGTGAGAAAGGAAGGCACTCTGGGGCCATCCAGAGTCAATGGCCAAGGATCAGGGAGATCTGCGCGACCTTTTTACGGGCCACACATGAAAAACCTCTCTGGCAATGCCTATGCTGCAAGGAGAGGAGCAGGAGTAAGATCAGGATGGGGCTGGTTTCCACCGTCAGGATCTTGGACCAAAAAGCTCAGTATCACTTGCAAGGGGCCTGCAACCTTCAGAAATAATTTACCAAAAGTGAAGCATCTGTGACTTTTCATCTGTCTTAATTCTATTTTAAAATTCATTCAACCCTTTTCTCTCACGGGATTTGACATTTGCCTGCAGCTTGTCATTCACCTCATACAAACATTTTGTGGCTGAACTCCTTTCTACTATGGACACAAAGCCTTTCAACTGTGGCTCCATTCAGCTCTGTAACACTTTACCCTGACCAGGATTGATGCAATGGTCCTTAAAAGTCAGCTTTCTATGGCTCCTATCAGAGATTTTTCAAGATCCAACTGAATCAAGCCCTGGGCAACCTGGTCTGATCTCCTGGTGTGCGCTGCTTTGAGCAGGAGGTCAGACCAGGAGCCTCCAGAGGCCCTAGCCAGCCTCATTTACCCTGTGGACCCTGCGGCTTTCTGATCATTGCTGCCTTTCAGAGATGCTTTTCTCTCCAACCAAAGGGCTGAAAAAATGTTATCCATAACATTTTGCAATTCAAACCTACTCCTGATATGTCGCCAGTATCTTTTTTCCACAATAGTCTCCACCTTCACTTAATGGTATTATAATTCCATTACCTTCCTTTTCCCTCTGGCAATGCTCCTCATAGGCCTACTGACTGCCTTTACATTTCCAAATCTCTCTTCCACTGGAGCCAACAGAACAGGAATGTCAATCTAAATATTTATTTTTAAATGAAAACTGAATTAAGGTAGAACCATTCTCCACCCGTGTTCTTGGAGAGTGAGTATTCTACAGCTCAGCAGCTCCCAGTAGTTTTTAGGAGGTGATACCCCAGTGGCAGTCATTATTTGCAATATGAAGAAGCTTGGCTAGAGATGGGATACACTGTAAGGTGACCACTGCAATGGTAAATCCTACTGTAACACTTCCATTCCTGTAACAGCACTGCCTGCCAGGCACCCCCTCTCTTCACAGCCCCACAATTGCTGGCAGGGAAGATGAATTAAGCAGTATCTAGATACAGGGGCTATTTGGGAAGCATCTTCATAATCACTAGATCAAAAGTCCGTATGTTTCACCTTTGGCCATGCATCTTTGCAGCAAAGAGTCTGCTATTGCAATCTCTAGAGATTGGCCCATGTTGCGAGCACAAGGAAATAGGGAGGAAATGGTCAAATCAAACGTAAGTTACATCATTGTCCAAGTCCCATTCTTATTCCCTCATTTCAGGAAAAAGTGTTCAAATCTAATCTTCTAATTCTTCTAATGCTTTCTGAGGGAAGCTATCCCAGTGTTTGTCAGGAGAGGTGTAGGTTGGATATTAGAAAAAATTTCTTCTCCAAATAGGGGTATCTAGCACTGTAACAGGTTGCCCAGGGAAGTGGTTGAGTTGTCATCCCTGGAGATATTTAAAAGACTTGTGGATGTGGCACTTGGGGACATGGTTTAGTGGTGGACTTGGCAGTGCTAGGTTAACAGTCGGACTCAGTGATACGAAAGGTCTTTTCCAACCTAAATTATTCTATGATGTTGTAATTCCATGATTCTATGACTACATTATAACACCACCTCACGACTCCAGCTGAGATCAGGAATTTGCTGTAGATGGTTAAGGTTACAGCATAAACTACTCATTAAGCAACAATCTCTGGTCTGAATATTTTGCATTTCAGAGAAAAAAAAAACACTTCAGGGAAAGCAGAAAACTGTACATGGTCTTGTCTGTGATGGAAATTGTTTCTTTGCTGACTGTTCCTGTATTATTTACATAATACCAAAATTGCATGTGCAGCTTCTACTTCCCACTAGATCAGTGTTTTTCAAGAAATCATGATCTAGTGACTATTTTAACATACAGACAACTTTTTCATTCTTGCTTTTGCAGTACCATCATAAAATACCTTTTCTTTCCACTGCTTCAAAAAGACCAAAACACTATGATAAGACAAGCCATGCAAAGTAATAGTGACAGCAAGTAACACTACATGGGCATTAAATTCCTTCTAAGGATTTCTGTGTACTAAGAAAAGATAAATTACCTTGGGCTAATAATTGATAGACAATTTTTCCATTTGCCAAAGGAGAACAGTACCTTAATAAAGGAACTCATTTACGGTCAGAATTCTGTAGTAAAACTATAGACTGAATTCATAGCTGGTTTACAAACCTAGTCTTTGGCTATATGCCCATCTTTCTTCCCCTTCATTTTTGATTTTAATTCTATGTTTGTGGGAATTGAATTTAAATAATTCAATCTTTTTAATCCAACTGCATATCTATTTCAGCTTTTTCCAAGGAAAGTACGTATGAAATATAGTCGTACACTTTCTCCATCAACTGAAGTCAGAAGTAAACTGAGACCAACATGAGTCTTGTTTTCTAAGAGTGACACCTAGAGTCTCATCCGTAAAATTAAAATGTGCTCCTTCACTTGTCCAGTTCTAAAAAGCAAGAAGCTTTCTTCCATACTTATGACTTTGAATTGTCTGTTAAATATCTTCAATAGGAATTATTTTGCTATGTTCTTGCGAAGATGCAACACAGTATTTGTTGCTAGGTAGCCTGCATATGGCATGTGTCACTTATCACAAGAATTTTCTACTAAATAAAAACCTTTATTTTGCAGATGCTGTTTTTGCCTTTCATTCAGGAGTGTTTAATTGGCTTGGAAATGTAATTTTCATTACTGCATGAAGGGATGCATCATGCCCAGAAGTGGTCTCATTTTATAGACAAGACGACTAAGAGTGGAAAGTGTCCTAAGCCATAAGGAAAACAATGGCTAAAATACACAAGTCCTGAGCTTTTATGTCATAAAAACTCATTCCTGCCTGGGCTTGGCTTCTCCTCGGGAACCTATTCAGGTGAGCGAGGGGTGGGTTAGGTTCTAGGGGAGGCTATATAAGGGCCTCCAAAGGAGCGTGAGCGAGTGTCACTCGGGCACCCAACAGGAGTGGGCAAAGAGGGACGTGGCAGGGCAAGCAGACAGGGCACAACCAGCTCTTGGAGGTGAGTTTGTTGGGGGTTTCGTTTGGTTGAGTTTTGGTTGGTTGGTTTTTTTTGGGGGGGTGGTGTTGTTTGGTTTTGTTTGGTTGGTTTGGTTTGGTTTTTTCTTCTTCTCTCCCCAGTTTAGCTAAAGCCAGTAATGGTTTCTAGAAAAATGAAAGCCGTTGCTGCTGTTAATACAAGGAGTGTGTCTACACAGA